>PVJD01002210.1:0-214255 GCA_004026545.1 Mormoops blainvillei | reverse complement strand
GTTTTTTCATTTGGGCCATATTTTTTTGTCTCTTCAGGGGACAAAAATGTTGTAAGGGGCAGAGCCTTAGGTATTTGTCAAGGCAGAGCAACCCACATGCTGCTTTGTGGTGCTGTATATGGGGGAGGAGTCCAAGAGGGAACAATGTCGCTTAGTCAGCTCTTGGTGGCTTTCAGTCACTTCCCCTGCTACCCACAAGCAAATTGGGCCCTTTTGGTGTTGGTTCCTGGGTGGGTGGGTTTGTGTATGTTCTAGGACCCTGAGGACTCCTCCAACAAACTCTCCTGTGAGGCCGGGAGTTTCTCCCACTGCTGCACCCCCCACAGGTTTCTACAGCCAGAGATTTTGAGGCTTTCTTTCCCTGAGCTGGAACCCTGGGTTGCACAGTCTGTCACGCTCCCCCGTTGTTCCTCCTGGTTTATCCACACACAAACGTGGGACTGCCAGCTGCCGTCTCACCAGCCCGGTCCTCCAGCCACTGCCTTGCGGCATCCCCACTGCCCTGGCTTCCTGTCTCCATCTCCGCCCCTCCTATTAGTCTGGATGAATATTTCTTCTTTAACTCCTTGGTTGTTGGACTTCCATACAGTTTGATTTTCTGGCAGTTCTGGTTGTTTTTTGTTTTTTAAATTTGTTGTTGTCCTTTTTGTTGTGTGAGAACACAAAGTATATCTACCTACACTTCCATCTTGGCTGGAAGTTTAGTCCTAATTAGTCTTCTGTTCTATTTTTCCTGTTTAACATTTTTTAATATTTAAATTCCCATGTGTCGGCAGGGTCAATACACATATCATTTAATGATGTGGTAGTCATTGATTGCTATGTGCTCACCAAACCCCATCACCCTTTCACCCTGGCACGTAGTATGACTACATTTCCCAGGCTCCCTTGCAGTTAGGTGTGACCAGACGACTGAACTCTGGCCACTAGAAAGTGGGTGGGTGTAATGTTGCCTCCAGACCCCCAGACCTGGTTCATGACATCCCCCTTGCTCTACTCTGTTACCCTCTTTTCCCTTGTCCACCTATTGGATTCAGAGAGAAAGTGATGCAGCCATGGAATGGCAGGAGCCTGGGTCCCTGAGTGACTGCATGGAGTGGAGACATGGCTGTCCCCAAGCAACCCACATTGGATTATGTTATCTAAATTTTGTATTTTTCACCTTAATACTTGTTTTTTTTTGTTTGTTTTATTTTGAATGGCCAGCCATCATAGCCCCTTTTCTGTCCCCAACTTGAGATGTATGGAGGCTTTTGGTCTCCCTGGGAGTGGGCTGAGGTGTGGGGGCAGCCAGGGCTTTACCTGTACCCTGACTTGAGTCCAGTTCAATAAAGTGCACACCTTAAAGGAAAAAATAAAAACTTTACTGTGATAAACCACCCAGGCTTTGTGTTATTTGGTAAAGCAGCTATTCTACCCTGACCCACAAAACTTAGCTACTCCCACCATCTTAAGAGATCACACTCTGCTTAACCACTTCACTGTCTTGGGTGTTTTCATTGTTGCTAAATAATGCTACAATTTTCTTTGAACAAATTATGTTTTTTCATTTGCTTCTTCTGGTTTATACTCACTGAGTGTATTCCCCAGAGGGGACTTCCAGAGGAATTACTAAGGCATTACCAGGGGATTAACTATCTCACGGCTTTGTTACGCTGTAGCCAGGCTGTGCTCTCTAGAAATGTCGGAGCAGATGAGTGCAACGTCAGCAATGCCTGTGTTACCCCACATCCCAGCAAGGCTGGGTTTTATTATTTTTAGTTATATGTGTTGATTCCTTGGTGCCAGTTAGTGGTTTTACAGAGA
This sequence comes from Mormoops blainvillei, assembly GCA_004026545.1. Lineage (NCBI taxonomy): Eukaryota > Metazoa > Chordata > Mammalia > Chiroptera > Mormoopidae > Mormoops > Mormoops blainvillei. The sequence continues at coordinate 212,449 of PVJD01002210.1, read as the reverse complement.
TTTTACTGAGGTCATTTATACCTACGATATTAGTGGGAGTTTCTCTGCTGTACAGTTTGTGGCAGAGAATATTTCACTCTGCCAGCCTCCCCCTCCCAAGTCCTTATCCATTGGCCTGCCCTCTGATACAGGCGGCCACAGGGACGTCCACACACCCTGTATCAGGAAAGTGAGGACCCTGCAAACTGCAGTCAAAAGAATCAAGCTTCCACTTCTACATTACAAAATAGGCTTTTGGAAACTCACAGCAGAGACTATAGGTTTAAGGGCAGAAAAAAGCTTCCTGTGTTTCAAAGCCTGGCTTCTGAGCATAAGAAGCCTCAGGCCTGAAGGACTCAGGGCATGAAGCTGAGGCATAAATAATAGATTTGGAAGAATACGTGATCTGTCAGAGCCAGACAGCTCTGCCCCAGGCTAGATAAAGTTCCTCTGGGCTGAGGGAGTAGAGGAGTAGAGCCGGAACAGAGAGCTTCAATGGTGGGTTTCCGAAGGCAGAGGTGTGTCCCTGAAGCCCTGAGGGGCAGATGGAAGCAGAGTCCCCTGAGCTGCACTTGTGTCCAGGTAGCTGAACACAGAGGGCTGGGTACACCCGCCCCTCGGCCAGGAAGTGGTCCTGCTCAAGCACAAACCCTGCGCCTGCAAATGGACTGAGTCCTTGCTCCCATGGGTATGACAACCTAATCAGGGGGACAGACAATAAATAAACAAATGAACGAATATACAGGCTCCGGCAGAAGTAACACCACTGAGAGTGACTAGGGGGGTTCGTGAATGTCTCACATGAGATGGACAGCAATTTGGTGTGCTAACATGTCGCATGGTGTGCTCGTGTGTGATATTGTTGTTACCAAATTACATGCTTACGATTTTGTAATGAAAGGTTTTTATGTAATAAAAAGGGGTGTTGTTTGTGCTATACCCTGTGTATTACATGTATGTGAGGGGCTTATATATCTACATCTATAACATACAGATACATATATAGTATCAGTGGTAATAAGTGCTCTGAAGACCAATAAAACAGGACAGAGAGGAATGGATGGTGATGTGTTGTAAAAATAAGGTGTCAGGGAAGCCCCTGTCTGAAAATATGACATTTAAACAGCGAAGTAGAAAGGGAACCATGCGGATATCCGGGCTTGGAGCATTCTTGGAAGTGAGAACAGCGGGTGCAAAGGCCCTGAGACAGAGTGTGTCTTGGCATAGACAAACCTGCAAGGAGGCCAATGTGGCTACAGCGAGTGAGTGAGGGAGAAGAGAGAGAGAACGAGATGGTGGAAGAGGTGACGGCAGAGGGGTCACGGAGGGTCAGGCCACGATCAACTTCCCTGGGAAGACGGGACGGAGGCAGCCTTACTTACCATGGGGCCTGTCTTCTTCTTTCACAGGGTACTGTCTAAATTCCAGGCCCTGGAGGCCAACCCAATGAGGGTACGCTGTCGCAAGGGGAGTGTCTGCGCTGCAGTTACATCAGATGTGACTCACGGTCCCCAAAGTCTCCATAGCATCCTCCTGGCTCCCCACCACCAGGCCTCTTTGCCCACTGTCCTCTCCCTACCCCGGGTCTCCTGTAAGTCCACAGAAGACCACTGGTCTCCCCCGTGCCTTGTGAGGGGTGCTTGCAGGGTGCTAAGCGAAGTCCAGAGGATTGGTTGGTCTTTGGGGTCCCCTTCTCTCTTTTCCTTCGCCCCCTCATTAGATGCTTACACTCGCGCTGCCTCAGGCCTGGCCTACCAGGTATACGTGGTGGTTTCAAAATCCCCACCCTTGCCCGTGTTCAGGAATTCAGACTAAAGCAATCTGATTATGTGAAGAAATACAAGGTACATCAAAATACGAATTAACCTTCCATGGAAATTAGTTGCTAACATAAATAAGTTTCTAATTAGGTAAATATGGAATGGGAGATTTTTTAAAAAAGAAGTTTCTTACCTACTTTTCCCCGTGGGCAGGTGGACATATGCACACCCCTCCGTGCTCTAGAAAAACAGGATTCTGGCACGAGCTGTCGACGCCTTGCCACTTGGGCTCCAAATGAGCTGCCCACCTGGGACCCCTTTTCATGTCAAAGGCCATTTGACATCACCCCATTCATCCATTCAGACTGGCAAATTCTCTCCCCAGGACTTCTCCTGTGACCTTCATTTTATTCTCTGCTCGTACCTGACGGTGGTGGCTGAACTGGATTGATTAAAGTTTTAGCCCTGTCTTGTTTTAATTCAAAAGCTAAACGGAGCATTTAAATGAACTCGTAGCAGGATCGACTGTCGAGATTCTGAAATCTGGTTAACGTTAGTCCCTCGGTAGCCCCCTCTCCCCATTAGCACTGCTCTGTCTCCAGGTTGGCTTCTGGGCGTCGCTCACAGTTGGTTAAAAATGACATCATCGGAGTGAGTAAAAGTAACATTCATTTCCGTCCATCCATCCCCGGAGTTTCTGGGTTTATTAAGGGTGCTCCAGTCATGGCTTCCCCCCATTTCCCATAATTCATCGAGGGGTCTAAGGAACCAGGGTGGCGTTTGCCCATGTCCCCCAGTTTTGACTAGAAGGGACAACCATCCTTTGGTGGCAGGCATCTTTTATCCAGACAGAGAATGTGAGAAGGGGAGAGAACGGCCTGATGCAGAGACACGGATGCCAGAGCAGGCCGATGAGTCTCTGCTACTTAGAGTCGCTCTCACTCCTTTCCTCCTTCCCTCGGCCTACTGCCCCTCGCTGTTTTTCAGGGAGTCATCTAGTCCCTCCGTTCTATTGTTCCACTGTGATTGCCAGTGATTCTTTGTATGACAGAGGAGGAAACAGGAGAGGAGTGGCCCAGGCCTCCACCACGCAGGGCTGGATCAGGCATATAACGCCACACCCAGCCCCCACTAAATTCTCAAGGGTCTGCTCCTCCATCTGTCCATCCATTTACTCAACTGAGCAAATATTTATCACTTGCCTTCTATGCAACAGGCACCATGCCAGGTGCTGGGGTGTTTCAAATTGCACAAGAGAGCTTGGTTTGACTCAGGTATGTCGAGGCCACCAGATCCGGGGATGACTGCCACTGAAAAGACAGTTTGCCACAGCCCATCAGCAGGCCTTAGGGGGTCCATCTTGAAGCAGTGGAATACTACATAGCAATTTTAAAAAGCCGAAGGGGTAGAAATAGTCAGGTTTGTAGCTCTTTCCATTGCCAACCCTGCCTCCCAGCCATGGCTGAAAGTGGTCATCTGGTCCCAGATTCAGCCCATCCAATGTCCTCGTCCCACTAATTTGGAATTGAGATTCAGAGGGTTCTGACTTGTGTAGATGGGAATTGTAACAGGTAAACCCAAGAGTCAGGAGGCGGTCTTCCTCCATTATATGGACCAGTGACCTTGAACCCTGGCTACACAGCACAACCTTTGTAAGAAATACTTATGCCAGGGTCACAACCTGGACTCCTTACCCCAGAATCTCTGAGGGTGGGGCCCAGCTGTCAGAGCCACTGCTCCCAGCCTGCCTCACCCCAACACCCATCACAACTGACCCCCTATGCCCTAAGCCCCCCGAGGGCACCACTGTGTAGAAGGGACATGGGACTGTGCTGTCATTTGTGTGGCTGTCCGACACACCATGGGCTCATGGAGCACTGCAGTTAGGAACTGGGGGGATTTTCAATCCTCATCTTCCCACTGAGCTTCTAATACAATGAATGTCCCTCAAAGGAAGACGTGTGTGGGGCCCCCAAGAAGTCAATACGCCAACGAACTAAGACATATTTTTAGACAAGGGGAAGCACGAGAGGAAAGATGAAATTTCTGCTCTGGAGGAGTCTCAAATCTAGCTGTGGAAAGAGCTTCGATGTCAACGTACCTATAATCACGCAGAAATACATACAATCATGTGCAGTCTCTTTGATCGACAGTAGGAAACCAAGCATAGTACATGCTGAACAAATGGCACTCTGTGTGATCACAGAGGAAAGCTTACACTGGGCTGGCAAGGCCAGGAAGACTTCCTGGAGGTGGGGGATTTACCATAATTTTTTAAGGAAAGGTGGGTTTCAAACAGGTGGAAGAGGCAAGCTGCCTACCACAGGCCCACAGACAGGGGAAACCGGCAGTGTGGGGCTTTGAAGGAGCATCTTCCCCACCCCGCTGCGAAAGATTGGCTCCTCCAGGTGGCCTCCCCCAAATGGCTCCCCCCAGCCCTCCTGGATCTATGTTGTTGTCTCTTCATTACTGTCCTCCAGCCTTGGGATTTGTCTCCCTCCCCGACAAGGTGACTTCCATTTAATCAAGCAAACCAGAAAAACTCAGAGGCTTAAATTGTCCTGGTGCAAATCCATGAAAGCGCAAGGACACAGGCAGACCTCCTGACCTCTCTTAGAGCAGGCGTCAGGAGATGCGATGGGTGATCAGAGAAGACAGGAGACCTAGTGGCACCCCTGGGCAGGTGCCAGCTTTCAAAGACACCGGTGCATCAAGTACTTGAACTCCCCAGTCAATTCACAGTTGAACTATGTCCACCCCCCTTCAAAACAGCTGCTCTAACGGGTAGAGACAGACAAGAGTTTCGCTCCAGCTGCTCAGCTCTTCCCAGGAACAAATTCTAAAATGTCCAGGCCGTGGAGTAAGTATAAAGCCTAATCAATCCAGAGAAGACATCCTTCCTCCACCCTTTCTCATCCCTCCCTAGCTTGAGAAGAACCAGCCATTCTCGTGAGAGCCGTCTTCCCTTTGGCTGCCGCCTGAGCCCCTCATTCTCCCTCTTCTCATCTCTACCGGGACCCTCACTCCCTAGCCGCAGTGGGCTCTCGAGGTTTTAGCCTAAAATTCTCAAAAATCCGCCTGGGCCTCTAAGGCCTGCAAACCCACAGCTTCCAGCAGGACTTTCAGGTCAGGAGTGTCCCCTTTCCTTGACCTTGGGGGGTGAAGCTCAGATTTCTACACATCCACTGCTCTTTTAAAACATTTCTTCCCTCCAATAGGTTTGCGTGTAAAATAACATCTGTGGACAGATGTGTCTGGGTCCCCCTTATCGTGCGGCTGGGTTCCACTTCTGTGCAACCCTGAGTGGTCCCTGACCTCCCTCCAAGGGCGACCCCTCCGCCCCCTCCTACTCCTGTTTATGGGCTTTTTTCCGCGATGGTAGCTTATTTGCCGCTGCAGACACCGCCCCCCCACCCCAACCCCGCCCCCTGCGCTCAGCCCTGCTCGTTTCTGCTGCTGCGGAACATTTTCCGAGCCACTGGGGAGTGTAAATGCTCCTCACATGCATTTTTGAAAGACCTTGGAAACCTCTACATAAATCAGTCCCAGCTCATTTATGGTTTTAGAATATTCTAGATAATTTATTTGGTGTCAAGGATCCCAAGCCTGAGCCTTCCCTTGTCAACCTGGGCCCCGCAGGGCTCTGCTGCGTTTCCCTTGCATGTTTGTTTTGGTTTGCCCTGAAATGCTAGCCAGCCGCAAGGAGACCTTTATCGTTATTCCAAATAGATTTTTCCCTTTTCTAATGACATACTCTTTGGAGGTTTGACACGGAGCCAGGGCTTCTACCCCTTTTAACAAACCAACAGCTCCTCTAGAACTCTTCCTCCAAGCTGCGCCCGCCCTGGCTCTCAAATTTCATCTCGCTTTGCTGCCCTTCCTGAGAGTTTGAAGCTAGACCTCTTCCCGACAACTTCCTGCTGCCTGGTGACACAATAAAAAAAAACAAAAACTTCTTCCACCTGACAGGTCTGCAGGTTTGGCATGCTTGACATACTTGATATTCCTGGGGCCATCGTACCAGAAATGGCTGCAGAAAGATACAGTGGACATGTTTAGCAATTTGCATAATGTTGATACCCGCCCCCACCCTAGCCCCAGGCTTTTTTATATCCTTTCCAGCTATGGATTGAGATTCAGATGCATGGTGTTCCCTGCTTTTTGCTCTCTCAGGATGTCCTCTACCCGGAATCATGTGATCAAGCCCTAAACTCCTGTCCTCAGAGGACAATCAGAATGACACCTTTAGTGTTTGTGCCTGATTTTATGGCCCCGTGATCTTCTGCCCTTTGGAGTTCAAAGGTCACATCAGGCAGCAGGCAGGGAGATTTTTGATGTAACCTCTGAACCTCAGAAAACAAAAGGACAGAGGCCCACAGAGACAATCCATCTAAAAATGGTCACATAAAGAATGCAACTCAATCAGCCCAGAGCATGCAAATCACCGAACATTTTTATGGAGCGCCCTGCTAAATCCAAACTTATAGCCCGAAGAAGGGACACAAACCCCATGATCCCAATACATAAATCAGAGCCTGAGGAAAGCAAAGCGATGAGTTTACAACCGGCTCAGAATGGAAGGATTTGCAAGACGTGATTTATAAATTGGTTTCCTCCTCTCTGCCTGTCCCTGTCCACACACGTGCACACATGCACACACACACACGCCAGTCGATACCATGCCATCGTTTGAAAATTAAGCGTTGTCCTTTCTGAGGGTTTGCCCAGTGGCTAAGGCTACCATGAACAGATGTGTGAGGCCCCTCAAAGGCCAAGTGCTTTCTCCGCGGCCACCAGAACCATCCTCAGAGACAGGCTGAAAGTGGGCAGGCAGCTGATAAAAAAAAAGACGAGGACTTGTCAAATAGGTGAAAGGTTGGCCCCACAAAGCAGGTCACATTCTGCAGAACAGATGTCACCTCCCATCCTGCACAGATTGTCCCTCAATGGTCCTTAATACCTGGCACACATGCCCCCGGGCAAAGGTCAGACTCGTTTCTGAATTGATGAGCAATACTATTCAAATCGTGAGGGAGCTGGGCAGGAGATGCGCCCATTTTTCATGACTATTGAAACTTTATTTTGTCTTTTAAAAATGCCTAAGTGTGTGTATCTAGCTTAAGTAGATAAGATGCTAATTTGGGAAACAGATCTTGAGAACTTTGCAAATTACCGAAGTCTGTATGAGCGAAAGTGAAGTCCTAGTCAAAGACCAGAGCTGGGGAGAAAAAGATAGATGCGCCTTATCCTTTTCAACAAAGATTCTATTTGCAAATAAAATTTGTCCTCTTCTACAGTGAAACTGAAAAACTGAGAAGGAGCAACCAGACCCCATCACAGACTTTTCCTTGGCAAGAATTCCTCTCTGCTCTGTCTCACCCAGGCACCTGCTTTTCTTTTAACTTGGCATCAGGTTGTAATTTCACTGGGAGGCACAAGTGTATTTTTAACTATATCTGAACAGTATAGCACAACTATGTTTCATAAAAATGTGTGTCTTGAACAGTGGCACCTAAAAGCAAATTCAGATGAAATAAGAATGCTAGAAAGAACGCTGGGACAAGAGGCTCCTGGTCTTAGAGTTGGCAGACCAACACTGCCTGACCTTGGACATGCCTCCTCACCTCTCTGATTTTTGGTTTCTTCATCCATAAATGCAAGTTGCACTTGTGCTTTCTGAGGACCTCCCCAGGGGCCGCGATAATCTCCAACATGTCATGATTTCTCTGTTTCTGGACAGTCTTAGCCAGATGCAAGAGAATTGACTTAGTAGCTGGTTCTCTACCCTATTTTCTCTTTATTTTTTTTTAAGATTTTATTTATTTTTAGAGAGAGGGGAAGGGAGGGAGAAAGAGAGGGAGAGAAACATCCATGTGCCAGAGATACATCAATCAGTTGCCTCTCGCATGCTCCCCCAACTGGGGACCTGGCCTGCAACACAGGCATGTGCCCTGACTGGGAATCGAACTGGTGACCCTTTGGTTTGCAGGTCGGCACTCAATCCAGTGAGCCACGCCAGCCAGAGATCTTTATTTTGTTAATGATAACCTCAGCGTGTATACGCAGATCTGTTTGTTTATTTATTTTTATTTCCACTACCCCACCTACCTCTTCTTTGGCAACCACCATCAGCTTGCTCTCTATGGGTCTGTCTCTATTTCGGGGTGTTTTTTGCTCATTTGTTTTTGTTTTTTAGATTCCACATATAAGTGAAATCATATGGTATTTGGTTTTCTCCGTCTGACATATTTCACTTAGCATAATACCCTGTAGGTCCATCCATGTCCCAAATGGCCACATTTCATTCCTTGTCATTGCTGAATAATATTCCATTGTATGTATGTGCCACCTCTTCTATCCATTCGCCTATTGATGAATGCCTAGGTTGCTTGACTATTACTAGTAATGCTGCAATGAACGTAGGCATGCACATATCTTTTCAAACTAGTGTTTTTGTTTTCTTTGGATAAAGACCCAGCAGTGGAATCGTTGGGTCAAATAACCCTGTTCTTTAACTCAGGGATTCCACCACCTGTTCTCTTTTGAGGCGGAGTGAAATACAACCCATTAAAACGTTTTCCAAATGATACCTGAATGGCAAACATTACTTTTAAATGTGTTTAAAGCTCTGTGTTCTTTTGGAAGCCCCGCCTAAGGGGATCTGCTATAGCCACAGCCCCAAGTGAGAGCTGGCGGAGCCTCGGAGTGCCCCTGGGCAGCTTCTGCTGGATTGAAGGCGTGAGGCCACTGTGGCTGGCAAGGATGGGAGTCGGTTTGTCAGATCAGTGCCTCTTTATACGTTCCAGAGATGTTCGGACGAGTGGGTACCCACCGGAGCTCACGTGACCAGTTGGGACCTGTCGGGACTGAGACCCGGGTTTCCCCACTCCCCACCCATGATAATGGCTACACAGTGAGCGACTGTCCTGGTTTAGTGCATTTGCTTTCGACATGTCATCTCGGCTCATCTTCACAATAAGCTGTGGGTAGATGCCACTCTCCTAATGTTAGAGGTGAGGAAACACAGTCCCGAGAGGTGCTCAGATCTCACAGCTGATATGTGTGGGGCCAGGCTCGGGCTCCGGGTTCTGCCAGATTCCAGGCCGGTGCTTATACCCACCACTTGAGCTCTGAGCCCCACATCTCTGCTCTGACCACACGATGCTGCCTCCCACGCAGACCGCCGGGAGTATGTGGGCTGGTCTCTAGGGAAGGCAAAAAGGAGGTGTATAGGGGGTTGAATGGCGACCCCTTCCCAAAATATGTTCCCGTCCTAACCCCCAGAATCTGGGGATGTAACCTATTTGGGAAAAAGGGTCTTGCAGATATAAATAAGCATCTCAAGGTGAGATCATCCTGGATTATCTGGGTGGGCCCTAAATCCAATGACAAGTGTCCTAATAAGAGAAGACACAGACACAGAAAGGGCCATGTGACCACGGAGGCAGAGATGACAGGATGCTGCCACAAGCCAAGGACCACATGGAGCCTCGGGAAGCTGGAAGTGGCAGGAAGGATCCTCCCTTAGAGCATCCGGGGGGAAAATGGCCCAGCCATTGACTTTGGATTTCTGGCCTCCAGAGCTATGGAAGGATAAATTTCAGTTTTTTAAGCCACCAGAACACAGTGGAATAAGGGTTTTCTTTCAGAAGAGTCATGTTCCTTTTTGGGAGGTGTGGGTCCAGAAGGAGCAGACACCATCCGTCTCCTATGGTCATAGCTCTCACTAGGCCTAGGTAGTTGGTCACTTCAGCTTCTGAGGCCAAACCAGTAGGTTCTGTGAAACTGTATTCTCCAAACTCGGGGAAGGACGGGAGCTTAAAGGCCTCCTGGTAAGTTAGCCCCAAGCGCCAGCCTCACGCTCCTAACCATCATAAAGCTTCCAGCAAGGTTGTTTCAGACTCTTACTCGATCTGCCTTTTGCCTAATGGAACCCATTTCTTTCTCTTCTCAGGACTTGGCAGTTGAACCCAGACATGTTTTAGCCTGAGTCAAAAATCTAGTTTGACATATTAGCAGGATGGGAGTGGGTTAGAGAAGGGTCTTTACCTTCAGTGAAGTTTTCATTTAGATGCCTACCCCTCCCAAATGTCCGTTAAATGTCACTAGGTTTACGAAGCTTCTGTTTCCATGGACATGTTTAGGAACACACCTCTTACGTGAAGCGTGGTCCACGGTTCCATTGCCTGTTGAACCCTCGGCCTTATGTGACGAAGGACAGAGAAGCCGGCCTTCCTTGCAGATGGCTCTGTGACAGCACACACCACCGACGTGGCTGGGTGCCCCCTCCGCTTCACCACTGACTGATTCCTCAACCTCCCTGTATCTCCTCTTCTCATCTACAGATTGGAGGGACCACTTACCCTATGTGAAGGCAGGTTAAGAAGGGAATGACAGTTCACTTCCTAAGCTGTGACCTGTGGACACAGAGGCTCTTTTGGCTGTCATCCTGGGCCCTGGGTTCCGGTCTTTCCCAACCTTTTTTGGGTAAAACACAGGTCAGATCCTGCTCCGTCTGTGCCGCTTCAAAGAGCCCTGCTCTGGAGTCCAGCAGTGAACTGCGTGGGAGGTCAGGCCTGGGGCCACATGCAGACACCCTGAGGCTTAGGGGGCCAGCAAGCGGCCGGGACACTGAGAAGCCCGCCCAGGCGCAAGGGTCAGGAGGCTCTCTCTGCCTCACATACGTTATTTTTTGTATCTGCTCAATATTTAATGAGCCCAATTAAAAAACATAAAGAAGTCTTGGCCCTGGCCAGGTAGCTCCGTTGGGTGGAGTGTCATCTCGATACACCAAGGTTGTGGTACGTTAGATCACCAGTCAGGGCACATAGAAGAATCAACCAATGAATGCATCAATAAGTGGAATAGCAAATCAATGCCTCTCTCTCTCTCTCCTTTCCTCTCTCTCTAAAAAATTAATTTAAAAGAATAATGAAGTTTCAATCCTCAGAAGGAGAGAAGGCTTTTTTAGAAGTAGAAGCTTATGCTAAGATTTTTGATAAAATAAAATCACCACAATAAAAATTCTCTTGGACTCTGCTTGAATCATGCCAAGAATTAACCACCTCTCCTTGGACATTGGGAAATCCTTATGAAAATGTAGTTTCTGGAATACACATATAAAAGCCCACCTTCCCTCCACTTGCAGAATAAAGACTCCTTCCCTCCCGCCTCACCCGCCGCAGCCTTCAGGGGCACACGTATGTGTGCCCCGTGCGCACACACGCACAACGAACCACGAAAGGCAGCCATGAGAGCTCACTAATGCATTGGTTTAAGTATAGAACAACATCCCATCGCTGTTCTAGAAAATAATCAATCAAGCACTTAATTTCAAACATAAAAGTAAACTGCCAGGAGACTGTTAATAGATAACCAAATAAATTAACAGTTGTAGGTGGGATTTGAAACCAGGTCAGATCGCCCTCTCCACTGAGCCCCAAGCCCCGTGCAGATAAAGGGTCTCCCCAGCTTGGCACTTGCTCTCACGCTGTTTCAAAGTGGGAAATCTTCTAGCTAATATCCCCTCTCAGCGGGCTCGTCACTTCAGGGGATTGTCCTTTGTGCGTCTTCCATAAATTTTATAACACTGCTACTTTAAAATATTGATGGCCAACTTGGCCTTGGGCCAGGCCCGCAGTGGACATGAAAACCTTCAGGAGCGTAGAAGCAGAAAGAAACACATTTCCCGCTGACCTTTCTTAAAGAGACAATTGTGCAAATGCAGTGGTCACCTGAGCTGGAGGCCTGCCTGACTCTGATGGATGGCTCTGCTCTCTGGGAGCTGGCTCAAAGCCACGTGGGGACAGGAGGGCTTCGGGGACACACACAGGCAAGTGCTTGGGTACCTGCAGACCCATAAAGGGCAAGTGAAATTCACACATAATCCCCCAAGTGGTTTTTCCACCTGAAAATCAACTTTCTCCCAACACTGAAACTCTTTGCAAAGTTATTGATGAATGAGGATTGACAGCTTTATAGTCTGGCTCTTCTCCCTCTACCCGTGACCTGCTCAGGGCAAGTGGCCAAAAGTAAACAGTAACAAGGAACATGAAAGGCTGGATGGGGGAATTGATCCCTAGTTCCTGGCGGCTCTGTGAGCCCTCTGAACCTCCGATATAACATCCGTTCCACCATCACGCTCTCTTCACAATACCCGCCGAGAAAACCACACGGTAAAATTCCACCTCCTAGAATAAAGGCACCACTAAGAACAATACAGCGATATTCTGCTAACCAAGTGAATAACACAAGTTAATAATAGCTACCATTTATTGAGCCTTTAACACATACACACACACACACAGGTACTGTACTAAATGCATTATGCAGGTAATCCTTTTTTAAAAATGCAAAAATACCCTTTGACCCAGAAAACCCTCTTCAAAAAATTTTTCCTGTGGGCCTTGGCTGGTGTGGCTCAGTTGGTTGGGTGTTGTCCCACAAAACTAAAGGTCACCAGTTTAATTCCTGGTCCGGGCACATGCTTGAGTTATAGGCAATGTTTCTCACTTGCATCGATGTTTCTCTCCCTCTCTTTCTCCCTCCCTCCCTCCCCTTCTCTCCAAAATCAAATTGAAATTTTTTTTTTTAATTAAAAAGAATTTTCCCATGGCAATGATTGAGGACATGTCCACAGATTTTTGTCTATAAGGATGTTTATCAAATATAAGCAAAAAATGAAAATAATTAAGTTCCAACATTGGAGAGGAGTAAACAAATCACAACATATCCATAAAATATAATATTGTGTAGCTATTTAAAACTATGTTGTAAAAGAATATATAATGACAAATAAAACATACCCATGAGATATTCAGCAAGGAATACAGAGTACGGAGATTAGGAACAATATGAATATTTTTATAAATGCAGAGTATGTTATACACACGCATAAGATGTGTGAGATGAGAATCATCAAGGTGTCACAAGATTATGGGCAATTGTTCCCTTATTTGTAAATCTTACTTTCTAACTTTTAATAATTTAAGAAAAATATTTTTTAAAATTTTGACCTAGGTACTATGCCCAAATAGTCCTAGATGTTAATTAACTTAATCATTGCCCATCACACCGACAAAGCCCTTTCTGTCTAACACATGGATTTCTGCACTGCCATCTGAGCCCCGCAGCAACCTTTTCAGGTGGACAGAGCCCCTCGTCCCTGGAGCTGGCAGCAAGCAGGCCTCTCCGGAGAAGGGCCGCCCGGGCTGCCCCAACAAAGCTGCCCCCGCCCACTGTGGGGAGTGCGGCTCCTACGGCTGCCTCTGAGCGAGCGCTGGGAGCACACAGAAGGCCTTCCGTTGGCTTCCCCGCTCCATGAGGGTTTATGTTCCCCAGGGTTCTGCTCTGCTCAGGACAGGGGCTGGGGCAAGGGATCACCCCTGAATACATGGGAAGCAAAGTCCCTGACAAAGAACAGAGTCAGCAGTGTGACGGAGCTGCCCCGTGCTGGCTCCTGAAAGCCCGTTGGTTATTGGCATCTCTTCCCAGCTCTGCCACTAGTAACACCACAAAGACAGCTTGGACTGGGCTGTGGTGGGAGTATTTATACCATGGAAATCAGCAAATGCTATAAATCAGGGCTCTTTCCCCCCAGAGAGCCCGTTGTCAAACAGCCACCAGCCCACCGCCGCATAATCTCAGAAATAGAAATCCATATATTGAAATGAGGGTCAACCTGTCAGACCCTCACTTTAAACAGGATTACGCCTACAGAGACTGAAGTAGGGTGTGAATGTGGTTTGCAAATGATAACACTATTCAGAAAACGGTTTCGGTATTTACAAACCTTGACAATTTGCCTACTCTTCACTCTCTTTGTGGCCACTTCAATTTGTTTCCTCTTGCTGTGTCCTCTTCAGACCCAAAGAAGGACCAATAGTGCTTCTCTTTCTAGATGCGATCCACAGGATGGCTAGAACAGGCGTGTCCCGCTAGCAGAGTAGGTGCCAAGTCGGCGTCAGAGAACTCCCTGGCCTTGGCCCTGAGACGTCCCTCCGAGTCCCCGGGGCGGGGCTGGGGGGAGGGTGCAGCTGGTTTGCCTCTGCTCTGGCCCCCAGCCCCGGGGCCACCTCCACTGAGGCTGCAGGAGCCATCGCTGTGCTTTCTGCACTTGCGGACTGACGACTCAGCTGGGAGTGAAACTTGATCAGGAGATAATTTGGCCCAGATGGTGCTCACACGGGCAGAAATAACAGGCAGAAGCACTAGGCAGCCCATATCCTTAGTCTGGGGGAATGCATTTCAGTTTTTTTTAAGAAGTGACTGTAACCGAGCTGCCACATCCCCTCAAAATGCTGCGACCTCATGTTGCTCAGAGCTGCCATCAAACGTGGGGTGAGACATTTGGCTCTCAGGCAGGTAAGAGCCAGCTAACCTTTCCTAACAAGCAGCACCGTGGCTCTGCTGGGCACTTAGCCTTGGGGGGTTACAGGAGGGATCAGCATAAAACCCTGAAGATATCCCCAGCTCCTGAGGATCAAAGGATTGAGGCAGAGGATAACAAGGGACAGGAAACCAAACGCTAGCACCGCGGAGGGGCAGAGATGCAGCAGGACCCAGCCCGGGTGCAGGTGGGTCTAGGGCTGAAGTGGTTGTGGAGAAACTGTCTCTATTTTGGTCAAGTTCTCAGGCAGAGGAAGAGGCTGGAATGCAGTTTGACCCTTCCTTCCTTCCTCCCTCCCTCCCTCCCCTCCTTCCTTCCTCCCTCCCTCCCCTCCTTCCTTCCTTCTTTCTTTTCTTCCTTCCTTCCTTCCTTCCTTCCTTCCTTCCTTCCTTCCTTCCTTCCTCCCTTCCTCCCTTCCTTTTTTTTGGTTGCCCAGTACTCAACATGAGAAAGATACAAAAAAAGAGACTGCTTGTCTGCTGTGACCAGCCCAGAGCAAAGATCACTTAGCTTCAGGAAAAACAGGAACTGTGAAACCATTGGCAGTAGGTAGGGTATGATGACGACGCGGGCTCAGGGGGTCGCTTGGGTTCAGGGCGGACACCGGCGGCATTCTGGGGCCAGCTGTGGACACCGTGCGCAACCTCATTCTTTCTGGCTGTCACGCTTGTCATAAGGTTTGGCCCAGCAGAGGAATGGACGTGAAGAAACCACTCCCCTGTGAAACAAGGCCAGGTGCTCAGAGAACTACTGCTGATCTTCAGAGAGAGTGACTGATGTGCCCAGAGTTGCCGTGTGTGGTCCCCACGGTGACAGTTCTCCAGAGCTGAGTGAGATGAGAAGTGGGAGAAAACCCCACTCTTTAGAACTTTCCCATCTGAAAGTTCTCAGGGACTCTGTTAGTACAGCAGGTCCATGGGATTTGGTTGGAGACATCACAATCTTACTAAAAAGATTAAAATATCTAGTCACTACGGGGTGGCTTCCACTCTAAGTAGACAGTGACATATAGAGAGAGCTGCCTCCCTATGTATAATGAAGCAGGAGAACAATGCAAGCATGCCACCCGCATACATCATTTCCAACATCCCAGAAGAGTCCCCGTTTAGGCAGTAGTGTGCTCGGAAATGGTCACCAACCAGTTCTCTGAAAGAAACAACCTATGCGTGTACGTGTGAGTGTATGTTTGTTATACATTTTACCTGTATAAAAGTGGTAGGAAACACAATTCACAAATAACAATAAAACACAGAATACTCTTTACTATACATTCCGTACAGCCCATTCTCAAAGAGTGGTTTTGTTGATTTTTACCCAGTTTTAATATCTGTAGCCAACCCATGGTTGCTACTGACGTGAACATTTACATTAATGAGTGGTGCAAACGTGAAACATCTTTGCATGCAGAAACCTCACTTGGATAAGTCAGATAATAGTTTTCAAATAATGGAAGAATATGTCCTCGAGTTTTTGTGCTATTCACGATGTAATGGCTACAGACACAACTTTCAATCTGCAGTATTAACATTTTTTCCCATCACTTTCTTAAGTCTAGATAATCAACAAAAAAACCAATCAAGTCCTCATTTGTTGTATTTGCTGATTTGTAGTTTTTGCTGATGTCCACAGTGTAACTAGTCCTACAGCAGCCAATTTCGAGCCACCGGTGTGATGTCACTGAACAAAGCTGGCGAGAGGAACAGTGGCTGATCATTACGCAGTATTTCCACCAATTTGGGCCCAGGGGACATAAACAACCTCTAGAGCAAAGATGATAAAATATAGTAAAATAATTGGGAAGCGGTAAAATTTGAGTATCTGTTTATACAATTTAATTGTAAGTTACAGATTTTTAAAAAATGGTCGCTGTGCTTTACAGCCCGAAAATTTAACAGTCAGCTCTCACGAGCCAGCACAGCCCTGGCACAACTGTACCTTTGTGCAGACGATTGTGTCCCATATATAAAAAATTTTTTTCAATAAGGAAAAGATAAAAATACAGAACATTTTATGAATTCTCAGGGTAAAATCTATCATTTCTTAACATGTTAGGAAAGTAGTTGCTTCAACCCATAGGGCAGATGGGAGGAGAAAGTTGGCCCATGTAGTCCCAGTTCAGGGGCGGGTTGCTAAGACCACAAGCCTGGGATGTCAGGGTGACAGCTATCAAGCAACCAGAAACAGGACGCGATTCCTGCTCCAGGGCTCCAAACATAGGCTTTTTTCCCAAAATGTTTTTAATTCCAACATCCATCTTAATGGCTTACTGTAGACTCATTTAGCCAGTAGTTGTTATACTAAAAATAGAAGCTAATGATTTCAGCTAAAAACAACTAAGCCGGCACTATCAAAGTATATTTATTGTAAGAAACTGATTATCACAGGGCACATTTGTTTTCCACTTCCTTTTCCCTGTAGGAAGGCCTAATAGATTCCCACATCGAGAGCAAAAGCATTTCTTCCTCTCCTGGGCCCCTAGAATATTATGAATGTGTTCCCTAGAGAGCACCCACTCCCCAGAGCTGGGCTAAGGCTCATCTCGCACAGCGGGGGGTGAACCCCACAGAGTGCCACCTGCTGTTGCTCATTGCATCAGTGCCATTCAGCAAACACTGGCAGCACCAACCTATTTCTCAAGCACCACTGGGACCCCCCTCGCCCCCGCAGCTCGGTGCCATAGTGCTTGGTGCACTTTATACTTTCCAAAATAAGTGAGTTTGGAAAACAAGCACAGCTTTTAAGACAAAAATAAAATCAGAGCCATAGCAAACAACAGTCCAGCTGGAAGAAATCTAGTAAAAAACAAAATTAAAAAGCCAAGTTTTCAGGTGCCACTGTTTGATAGGAGGTAAGCATGTGAAATTTCAATATACTGATGACATGAATGAATATTTTAACTGGCGGCGATTCAAGCGCAAGTCAGATTCCTTGAGCCATCCGATATTCAGACTTAATCCATTTGGTGAATGCTCCCTGAAACCTTATGACGCTGTTGCTGTGAAATGAAACGGTGTCACAAGAAGTCACCTGGACTGAAGAAGTTGCGGAAGGGGCTTGTTGCAATGGAATCTCAATGATTGGGCAGTAAGAACAAAACTCCTTGGAATGATATTTACAAAGCCCTTCTGGGGGCATGACCTTGATTAAATGTTTTTACTTTTATAATTTTTATAAATCAGGAAAGAAAATGATTAACCTTTTCCTCCTCCGAGAATTGCCCATATTGCTAGACTGAGAAAGCTGTAGGACTTTAACAAAGCACACTAATTTTAGTGTCAAGTCAGAATTTTCTTTTCCAGCTTGTGACATCTCAATGGATTTCCCATTTCCCCCTAGCGTTGGACGGCCTGTTCCTCATGCCACCAGCAGGATTCTGACAGAGGGGTCTTTTGGGCAAGGTTAAAAGCTCGGAGCCCTGGTACTAATGACGCGGTCAGAGGCTCCAGGCTTATGCATGCGCAAGCTTGCTCACAGATGTTAGGTTTGGTTTTTTTTTTTTAAATGATCGTCAGCTCTAAATTCTGCCCTCCAGCTACAGCTACACAGGTCGGCCCCTACCCCCCTTCCCTGCCCAGCCCAGAATGGACGAGCAAACATGGAAGAGCTCCAGGACTGCAGACCACGTGCTGCCCCTCCTCAGCGGGGCGGGTGCACCCTCCTGCTGGAACAACGGGTTTTGGATAAACACAATGGCATCAGACTGAGCAAACACTCTTGCATACCTTAAATTAGGGTTTCTTGTATTAAATACCTAATTGATGAGAACAGATTAGCTGAGGGGGAAAAAATGCAGCGACTTCATCCTGAGACTCGTCCCAGGAAATCATTGTATTTTCCCCAAGAAGAAAAAAAAATCTATTTTTAAAGAGCGGTTAAACACATAAATGACATAAACTTAGGATTATTAATATAAAGTACCTTCTGACAGGCTTAGTTTGGGCAACTTGGAGCAGAAAATCCACTTTTTCTTCATACTTACGTAACATCATTGTCTAATGATTTCAGCCATAAGGAGGAGTTGAACGGAATCCTAGAGGAAGGCTACATTCTGCGCATGAGATTACTTGAGCAAGGATGTGTACTCTGGGGAAAAGGGATGGATTTTTACCATTCAGTTAGCATGAACACATCGCTGATATACCTTTAAAGGGCTTTTTAACAAGTTTCATTTCTCCTGATATGATGCAAATTTTCTTTTGAGTGTGAAAATTTCTTTTAATTCTAAAAGGTGAGCAGCTCCAGAATGCATATTCTTAATAAGAGTTCCTTCCTTCTGCGCTATCCCCGTGGACACCTGGGCCTTCTGTGACCCTGGTGAGCTAACCTGCTTCCTCATCACAGCACCTGCCAGCTTTCTGTACAAGTTGGTTCTTCAGTTAAAGCCAGGTCTGCGCCTACGTGCAGCTTGAAAAAACTCCCCACAGTGCATCGCTAATTACTGGGACAAACATCTGGATTTCAAAGTTCACAAACAGGCTAACAATTCTCAAAGCCTATTAGCTCTAAAAAGAGCAATTTTGTCCTACAATTGCTACCCTCGAGTATGACCCTTACCCATCTTTGGTTAATAAGTCAAAGGCAACACTTCTTAGAATAACAAATGCCATGGGCAGTGATCCCAACAAATCCCCCTTAGCCTGCCGCTACAAAGG
The DNA here is from genome assembly GCA_004026545.1 of Mormoops blainvillei. Lineage (NCBI taxonomy): Eukaryota > Metazoa > Chordata > Mammalia > Chiroptera > Mormoopidae > Mormoops > Mormoops blainvillei. Next base: position 193,670 of record PVJD01002210.1, on the reverse strand, counting down.
CCAGTCTGGTCCCAGCTCCGAATCAAGGCTATTACTCCAGACAGCCCACTGTGAATTTGGAAGCTTCCTTAGCAAATGAGGGGCTTCGGATACCCTAGTAAGAGCTGTTGAATTGAAGTTTTCTGCAACATCTTCTTAATAATACATATATATTCAACTCTAAAGCTATCAAAGTGAGGTAGGCCCTCAGGAAATTTCCTGAGGGAGGCAGAATGGCCCCAAGTATGACCTGTCTTCACTACGATGCCACTAACCCACTAACCCAGGGAATTCAATTCATGTGGGAGTCACTCAGTCTGCCTTGAACCTAATCCCCAAAAGCTGATGGAAAACAGATGAGAGAAATTCTAAAGAACCACCTATGCCTTGTACCTTTCTCTGCAAAGACAATCTATGAATAGCAAAACCAATTTTGAAAAAAATGTAAGAGCCATTATCCGTGTAAGCAAACTATTAACTAAAGTAAGCAGCATGTTTCTTTTCTTGTATTACAAAGTAAATCCCTATTCAGTAATTTGGATTATTAACTAATTTGGATTAGTTTTAACAGAGAGCATGAATCAAACTGTTAACACCTTAGTAATGTCATAATATTTATTAGTATAGTAAATCCTGAATATAGAAGATTTCTGGCTTCTCTAATACTTCCACTTTGTGAACAGGGTTTTTAAAAAATCAAAGAAATGTTCTTTTGAAGAACAAAGTTTTAGGGCAATGAGCAAAGACAAAGTAATCATTACAAATTCATTATGAATCCATCAGAGATTTTTTTTAATCCATTTAAATCCAAGTATAGAAGGTCAGACTCCAATCCTACATTATTTCTATATTTTTAGAACTCTTCACTCAAATTCAAGGTTACAATGGCCTTAAAAATAGCCACAGGAACAGAATGACATGAAAGACAATATGATGAATAGCTGTTGCATTAGAGTGGTTATTTTCTTTTCTCTATTTTTCAAATTTCTTATTGCATGTTATATAATTTTTGTCATAAAAAATTATAAATTAAGAAAGAATTCAAGGTTATAAAACATAGCTGACTTTATAAAATAATTCTTCAAACAAATGTGCAGTAAGGAGACAGTCAACCAAGATAAAGAAGATGCCTGAGGGAAAGGTTCACAGGGTCCCGGGAGGAGTTTTAACTAAGAGTCCCATCATGGGAGTCCCGGCATCACTGGCCTTGGAGACAGGAAGAAGTGGGAGCCCCCTTTCCCGCGGCACAGATTCCTACCCGGGGACGTATGACAAACGCTGGACTGACTCTTCACGTTTATCTGCCTTGTATGCCTGGGGAGTCTGAGAGCACATTTGGAATCTGCACTCTATTTGGTTGGACGGTGAGGAAACTGAGGTTCACACACGAGTACCACCATGACCATCCGCGGTCACAGCGCTGGCAGAAACCGCTGCTGTAGGCACCACGCTGCCTCCCCAGCCTTCTGTAACACACAGGCCTGGGAAAGGTTAGGTAACATTTCTTTTTCAAGTTACACTGCATTTACTCAACTACACTCGCTTAAAACCCAACAACTATATGCACAAGACTTGTAATCAGATCTCCTTCACACTGACAGCCCACGGGAAGCTCTCTGTCCCCTCGCAGGAGGTCTTTTGGGCAACAGAACCAAAATCTATATTTAAAATATGTGTGCATCTTGTAAGATAAATTTTTAAAACTCATTTTTAAAATAGCCTAGTGGCCATTCCAAACGAATAACTTTGCCCAAGGAGAGAGAAAATACAATTGCTTACTATATTGGCATATAAAAATAGAAAACTCTCAGTAAGGATTTTGGAGTCCAATCCTGAAGAAATCACACGATGTGCGCCCAAAGGCTGTGCGTGTACTAATGTAACTTCCTGCCTAGATCTCTAAAAACGTCCTCAGCGCTGGAGATATCTGGAGGTTGGCATTTGCCTAATCCCACGGGTCCTCTGGCAGGTGTCACAGCTGCTGGTTGGTGAAGAAGGATTTAGTCTCCCTGCAGACAGGATTTACACAGAGCGGGCAGCTCAGAGTCAGCTGCTTGGAGCACAGCTCGTTGGACTGGATGTGTGAGTGCACCAAATCTGCCAGGGCCTGGAAGGCGGGCGACAAGAAGCAAAGATTCATCAGAACAGAAAGTCTGCCTGTCTCCCCCCCACAACCACGCATTTCCTCCTCCCATCTGTCCCGTAAATCACTATGGCTTGGGGTTTCTTTGCATCTGAATTATGAATCCTTGGAAGCAAATTCTATTAATATCTTTCTTTCCCAAGAATCCTCAGCTTGGAGAAAACTTAAAATATAGACTTCAGAGAATGAAATCCTCTTTGCACACCTGCCAAACCTCGTTCTTCTCTGAAAGGTGGATTTTCAGTCAGACATGGTGATGGGTGGGTAGAAATCAGAAAATTGGGGTTATCTCAAGGAAAAAAAGAGTGCGAGTATAAGGAATTCGATTTTATTTTTGTAATTAATTGGAACTCAAAATGTTCTAATATGTGAGAAAACCAATATTCTGTAAGAGTTTCTCAGAGGATTACTCTCCAACATGTTCTACTAAAGTGGTTGTAATGCTACAGATACCTGAGAGAACAATGGATTTCCATTAAGAGACTCTGCTCTTCTGATGTTTTCAACTCCGCACTGAATCGAACGAGAAAAAGGAGGAAAAACACAGGCACATTTTATTTTCCTTTTGTTTTTGAAAGAAACTGACTGCTACAAAACACACACACACACGCACACACACCCTCAAAGTCTTTCTTCAAAAGAGTTCCCAGATTGCTCAGAAATGAAAAATATTAACAGGACCAAGCCATATGCTGATTTTCACCTCTGTTATCATGAAACTGCTCTTCAATTCCTATTCCTCCCCCACCCCCATCACCTTGCCACAGGTATTTTGTTTCCGAACCATTTTTGAGGTTATGTTGGTTAGAATTCCCGAGTAATTTAAATCTGCTTCTCATTCTTTTTTATTGTACCTTTCTAATGCATACATTTATACACTCTACCTAAGCAGAATGTTGCTTCCAGTAAATCTGTAAACCTGTTTTGATTCCAAGTGTGAAAAGAAGTAAATTAATTTAATGTATATTGAACCTACACTGGACCCAATTCAGAGTTGGGGTTTTAAATATACTCTTACATTAAAAAAAATCTAAAATAAAAATTTGAGGATTGTTTCACTACCATACCTGCTCTCCTCTCCAAAACTATCTAGTTTATTATCCCCCAAATAAGGGAGAAACATCTCACTGTTATTTACTCTGGTAGTCAGGATCTTCTCTTTCGCTTTCCAAAATGCCGATGGCTTTTCAGGTGCTTTATCTTTTAAGTCAGCATTAACAGCACGGGGAAAATGCCGAGAGAGAGTCGGCAAGCACAGAGTTCTCAAAAAGAGATTGCCTTCTACGGCTCCGGGGAGCAGTCAGCGACGTCAAGGGGGCCAGTGTCGGCAAACAGTGTCCTCACACACTGCGACGTCAAGGGGGCCAGCGTCGGCAAACAGTGTCCTCACACACTGCTGACGGGAGAACTGACAGATACTTTTCTGCAGGGCGAGCCAGTAAAATAGGTCAACATTTAAATTCCATTTGTAGGAATTTATCCTCAGAAATAATGGGAAAAATAAAAAAGGAAATGAGGTTTATTGCAGAGCAGTTTATGACTATAAAAAATTAGAAACATCTTTAATATATGCTAATTAGGGGTCTGTTAAAATAATTACATAAATCCAATTACATGTGTTGATTTGAGTCCATACTACAGTTTTGAGTAAAAAATAGGTTACAAAATAGTATGAATAAAATGCAATTTTTGTTAAATACGTAGAAGAACACCATTTTAATGAAAATACAAACACATATTTAGAGGAGAGAAAGGTCTTACATTAATCGAAGTATCAGCACGTTATGTCTGAAGGGTGAGACTCTAAGTGAGTACTACTCTCTGTTATGATTCTTTCGACTATCTAAGCTCTTTACTATTTTTATTATCAAAAAGCAGTGAAGTTATTTCTATTTGAGGAAAACATTCACATTACTTTTTAAAGAAAGTTACTTGTTTTAAAACAGTGTATTTGCCCATCAAAATAATGAAACGAATTGCAGCTAGATGACTTTCTTTATTCTTTATATGGACTAATTTACCACTTGCTAATAATCCATGGATTACTAAGGAATGACCTCCGTTTAATAATATGAATGAATGTGAATCATCATTCAATACAAACAAAAACTTCTCTTCCAAACACACTGCTCTGAACTACATTTGCTCTTGTGTCTTTTTAGCAAGCTCAAAGTGAGCCTAGGTCATGGTGGGGTGCCAGAGGCATCGATAAATGAAATCCATAGACAACCCTGCAACCTCATTTTAGCCAATTACAACTTTCCCATAAATTCTTTGGCAGAGCTACTGACAAGTCGTTTAGGTACCTTCTACCTTCGTCAGCACTGGATTGATGACCAGCACCAAAAACCTGTGGGGCTGGGGGTTGGCTGAAGCTCTCCTCCAACCCACTCTCCACCCTGCCCGGCACCTGCCACCCAGTCCCAGGGAGGGAGGAGAGTCCTTTGAGCCCAGGCCTCCATCAATCACACGTGGATGGCCAGGGACGGGAGTTCTAGCAGAAGACGAGGGGGAGGGCTTCTCAGGCCCAGCGCGTCCAAAACCCCCATGGAGACAATCTATACACCGGACTCGGGTCAGGGCCGGCCCTCAGAAGCCTGAGACAGGCGAACCACAGGTTTTCTCCACTCTGAATGACAAGGCACATCCGACTTACATCAAAAGACACTAAGGATGGTATTTGTCATTTCACCTCTCTGCTCCTCCTACCCGTTGGAATGAATGTGACTTCTTTAAGTCCCTGTTTGTCAGACTGCCACACAGCTCGATTTTCTGACAATTCTGGGTGACAGTTGTTTTGTAGTTTAGTTGTGATTTTTGCTGTGGTTGTGCAAGGAGGCGAGTTGTGTTTACCTACACTTCTACCTTCAGTGGAAGTCAGTGTTTGTTATTTCAGTAATCAGACTGATAAGAACACAGGAGCAAAGACCTAATTACCCATATGTTGCCATGTATAATGCGCACTATTTTGCCCAAATTTTTTAGGGAAAAAATACCTGGGTAGAACTAATTCCATATCTATATAAATGTTTTTAATTCTTTTATTTATGCTTACATGTTAAAAGTGTAACTCTAGCCCCAGGTGGTGTGGCTCAGTGGACTGAGTGCCGGCCTGTGAACCAAAGGGTCGCCAGTTCGATTCCCAGTCAGGGCACATACCTGGGGTTGCAGGCCAGGTCCCCGGCAGGCGACGCATGAGAGCCAACCACACATTGATGTTTCTCTTCCTCTCTTTCTCCCACCCTTCCCCTCTCTAAAAATAAATAATAAAATCTTTTTTAAAAAAAATGTAACTCTAGAAAGTAATAATGATATCCGTATGTAAAATAATACCCTGGAATACAATAATCAGTTTTGTTTCTAAATATACATAAATAAATAATCAAATTAAAAAATTAAAAGGAAAGATTTTCTCCCTAAATGTCTGTGCCCAAAAGGTGGGTGCACATTATACATGGCAAAACACAGTAAGTGCATAAAAAAGATGGTCCAGATAATTATAACACGCGCGGCTTCAGTGTTGATTCCATGCTCTTTTCCTAAATGACAATGACCCCCGTGTGCCTCAGAAACCCAAAGGACACTATTAAGTGAAGGAAAGAAATTATAGATCAAGTTTTTTTCCTCTAGATCAGTGAGTACAATTATTTTTTCTTAAGGAGTTGTGGTTTTGATTACTTTCAAGTAGTACAATGCTCAAACTAAGGAAAAAGACATGGCCCCAGCCGGCCCCCTGATTTCAGAGAGCACTTCCCCACCGCTGACACGGATCTGACTTCATATGTTCAGCTTTATTACTCAGGCTGAGTATTGCTCAGATCAAGGAGGACACAGTATATGCACATATGCCTACAAAACGACGTTTTTGAAGACACAATGAGACCACGGCTGAGAAAGTTTCCCTTTAAAGCAAACCACCGTGGGATTAAGAAGGCGGGCGGCAGCACTTACCTCATCGGCCAGAGCCTGAGAGTACTCGATGTCCAGCTCGTACAGCGTCTCGATGTGGTCGCTGGTGAACGCTATGGGGACCAAGAGGATATTCTTCCAACCCCTCTCGCAAAGCCCTTTGATGGTCTCGTCCGTCTGAGGGCCCAGCCAGGGCATCGGACCGACCTAGGAGAAAGCAGGATGAGCGCGCCCGGGCCCCGCCTCTCCCGCTGTGTCCTGCACACACACCTCCCTAGCAGCAAGGGCCACGCTGCACATCTGCTTTCAGGGGGTTGGGTATTTCCACGCTGAAGCTTGGATCAATCCTTCCAGAAGTTGGTGGACTATAAATAACAATTACTGTCATTACAACTACAAATAGCATTTTAAGTCAATGGAACTCAGCTAGTCACTTGATTCCCCTTCCGTCTTACTCGCTTGCGGAGTTCTTTCTGCCCATGGCGAGCAATCAGGTATAGACACAACAGTCTGTCTAAACGAAGGAGCCAAATCCCGTCATTTCATAATTAGGTCCAAAAACTGACGTCCTCAAAAGAACGGACTGCCTGCGAATGTGTGGCAGCCACCTACCTTGGACTGCCACACCAGCCGGTAGGGGTTGGAGTAAGCCAGCTTCTCCATGACTCTGTGGACCGTGGCGCCCACCTCCTGAGGATAGGGGTCCCCTCTGTTGACCACCTGCAGCAGAGACACATGAATTTCCTGCTTTTTTCTGCCAGCACAATGAACGTACATCCTCTCTTTGGGTAGAGTTACTCATTTGGAATGGCCACTAGGCTATTTAAAAAGTGAGTTTTAAAAATTTACCTTATGAGACACACACATATTTTAAACATAGGTTTTGGTTCTATTGCCCAAAAATCCTCCACAAGGAGGCAGAGGCCCCCCGTGGGCTGTCAGTGTGGAGGAGATCTGTTTACAAGCCTCGTGCATGTAGTTGTTGGGTTTCTAAGTGGAACATAGTCGAGTAAACGCAATTACCGAACCTTTCCCAGGCCCGTGGGTAACAGGACGCTGGCGAGGTGGCCTGGTGCCTACAGCGGTGGCTTCCGCCAGTGCTGTGACCGCGGATGGTCACAGTGGTACTCGCGTGTGAACCTCTTTCCTCGCCGTCAAACCAAATCGAGTGCAGATTCCAAATGTGCTCTCAGGCCCCCCCACCCCACCCCCCGCCGCCCGCCTCCCGACCCTCCTGGCTTCATGGCATTCCTCAGTCCCACACAGAACCCCGGGGCAGCAAAAAAACCTGGACGCAGCATGCTCAGGCCAGAGGGAAGAAAAGGGGAGCGAGGCCGCGGGCGAGAGGAGAGACGGCAGCACCTGGAAACGTTCATGGGTAAAAATGTGTTTCCTCCTTTCCCAGTTCAAGAGCTTCCCTTCTGGCACTTCAGACACGGCCTCATCACACGCAGGACAGTTATAAATAGGATGAGGGTGGAGAAGGAAGATGGACATGTGAAGGGGATTTGCATAATGCCAGAAAGAGAGAATAGGAGCCTGTTCAAATAAAACAGGCAGGCTTCCAGCAGAGGGAAATTTATCTCCAGGGCCACATACTGCTGAAACGGCAACTGCTTAGCTGAGATGTGTTGAGTGGAAGAGCTGCAAAGGGCTCGACCCTGGTGACCACCAGGTGGCAGTCAAGACCGATTAGAAGCCAGGCCCAGGCTCGCTCATTAACTCCATTAACCTGGGAGTTAAAACCTTAACACCTGAGAAAGTGAAATTCTCCACCCTTCCAGCTTTGAAAGCCATGTCTGTAGAACACGATGCCAGGTCTGCGCTGATGAAATTGGCTGCTTATTCCAAACACTTAGATCAGACAGCTCACGTGCGGGATCACTCTGGTTCCTAAGCACTTCTGTATTCGCCTGCCACAGTGTGGGCCTGGGTCTTAGCAGGTTAAGAACCCAAATCGCCTCCTGGAATCCAGACAGCCCCTACCAAGTCTTGAGGACAAAACATGAGGTTGAGAGCATTCCGTCTGGAGGGCGTGCGATTCAACATGCTGAGATGCCAGGCAGATGAGGGCAGTCTCCTTGTCACTGTGCCACTTACCAAAAATCCCCCCGTGTGAATGTTGCTTTGAGATATTACCATTTTTATACAGGGTGGGGCAAAATCAGGTTTATAGTTGTGAGTTTATTCCTTTATTATTTATTATTATATATATTATAAAATATGTAACATTTTATATATTATATAGTATTTTCCATATGAACTGTAAACCTAAGTTTTCCCCTCCCTGTGTTATAAATTTAAAATATTATCATTTGGATGAGCTATTATTAGGTTTCAAGAAGTGAGCTGAGTTAAAAATGAGCACCACATTAGGTCTGAGATTCTAGAATTCAGGACGCTGTGGAAGCTGGGTACATGTCGCACATTTAGAAATCCTTTCCCACGAGGTCACCCCACAAAATGCTCTTACTTACAGACATCGGCAGTGAGTGAGCAGAAAAAAGAATGACCACCTCGCTTCTCTTCTCCGGCGGGAAATGGTCCAGCTCTTTCTGAATGTGGTCCGCAAAGCACTGCCGAAATGCCGAAAAAGGAGGATCAGGAGCAAGTGGGAAGAGAGAGGCAGAAGGAAGAGGCAGAATTTTAAAAATGAGAGCCACACCGGAAGTGTCAGAGCGGCCCTCAAAACTCAGAGCTCTCTTCTTAAAAAAACTGCCAGCAGTACAGTCTCTCTTGTTTTGGTTCGTCATCAAAATGGCTCATAACGGTTCCAGGGGCCTGGGGAATTTGATGGGAAACTTCTAAAGCTCGCTAATGGCTCACCGAGAATGAAGGCTCTGGATCTGCTGCCCCTCGGGAGGAACGGGGCACACTTCCAGATGGGAAGGAAACCCAGATGGGAAAGAGAGGTTGTTTTAAGACCTCTCCTTTGCTCGCTTAGCAGAAAAACAGCTTACAGGGTCTTTCTAAATCTCCTTGGTTTGGCTTTCAGGCATATTGCATTAAAATACATTAGATCGGAATAGTAAAGGAACAAGAAAATATTATCTATTTTTATGACCTTTTCCTTCTGAGCCCCGTATCCTCACTGAGTCAATCTCCCTAACAACCTTCATAACAACAGATGAGAGGTTGTAAAACTCCCATTAAATTCACAGACGGGGGATGATGCGCAGACTTGCGGGCCCACTCAGTCACATCTGCAGAACCTGGGCTAGAACGCGGGCCCCGCCTCCTCCCCCAAACCTCTGTCGACCAGACCAGTTAATTCCCTTCGTCTAGTTGGCACTTTCCGATTCACATCAATAGGTGCTGAAATACCAGCTCTGAAGAGGCTTTCTTTCATCTTACACTTTAATCATTCTTTGTCATTTCACTTATAAAGCAAATGCTACAAAGAACATTAAGGAATCAATTGACAAAATTCTAATATGAACATAGATTAGATAAAGTAATCAATGTTAAATTTACTGAAGAATATTGTCTCATGGTTATGGAAGAAAACATCCCTGCTATTTAGGTGTAAAGGATGATTTTATATATATCACATATATATATAATATATATAATGTATAAAATGTATACATAATATATATAAAATCAAAAATATATATATATATCACCAAAAAATATATATATATTTTAAACCTTACTCTCAAAAGGTTCAGGGAGAAAATTATGTACATATAGACACATATACATATGCACAGAGATAAATGTTATTAATAATATGTGAATCTAGATAAAGAGTAGATGAAAGTTCCTTATACTAGTCTTCAGTCTTGTAACTTTTCTGCATGCCTGAAATTATTTCCAGGTAAAAAGGTTTTTAAAAGATTATAAAGAAATAAATCATTATAAAGGATGATTTACCAGAACATGTAAATTTATACTCGTTGGTATTTGGATTTATACCAATTTAGGAGGAGCAAATTATCCCCCAATAAATACTGGGATAGTATTCATCTTTCCAGAACCCTCAAAATTTGGTAAATGCCCTAAGGCACAAAATGGTGCCTAGAGAATAAGTTCCCTTTTCAAAATTTATAATTTACTTACAGGATGTGGTAGGCTTAGATACAAACAAAAACAGTATTTTCTGGTAGTCTTTGCAGCGTTTGGAAACTCAGGATGCTCAGAAAGGATTATTTTTGGATAGAAGCCCAGATAGATAAGGAGGCCCACTGCGAAGTCTACATAGGAGCCTGGAACATTTATTTACTCCAATTATTCCAACAGCCAGGTAACAGTAGTAAAATGACTATTTTAAGTAATTACTACCTATATTAAGTAGGAATGTTGATTTAAAATATTTATAGTTTTAGCACTGGCTGGACAGCTCAGTTGGTTAGAGTGCCAGTTAGAGTGTGATCCAGATACACCAAGGCTGTGGGTTCAATCCCCAATCAGTACACATACAAGAATCACCCAATGAATGCACAAATACGTAGAACAACAAATCGATGTCTCTCTCTCCCCCCTGCACTTCCTCTCTCTCTCTCAAATCATAGCTTACGTTTTTAACTATCTTTTTAGTTTTAGTTCAGTTTAGGGTTTAGGTTTGGGTTTTTGTTTTTTTTCTTCTATTTCTGCTAGATATCAAATCTCTTTCTCATATAATCTACAATAATATTAAGAATAAAATGTATGTATAAATTTTTGTTTCCAAAAAAATGTTGTATTTTTCCCTTCCTCATCTTCAAAGCTGCAAGTACAAGCAATGTGTTATGGCTTATAACGGACCCCACGCCATCGTCAAAACTGAGATGCCGAGGGCAGCCCAAGCGCTACTTAAGTCATCTAAAGCCCATCTGTGGTCTTTTCTACGCGCAATCCCTCAGCGGAATGAAAGAGGCAGGCGGCTCTCAGAGCCTTCAATCACACCATCTAGGAGGGCTGATAAATGCCTCTAAAATTCCCTTTCATTTTATGAACGGAGACTTCCTCAGTTAAGAGACCTTTCCATCTTTCTGCTTCCCCCCTTTTCAAATGGCTGAATTTTAATGCAAATCTAATTACTCACTGGATCGGGGCAGGCAGATGCTGCGCAGACCCCGCAGTTCTCTGCTACCACATGTCAGAACTGACCTGAAACACGCCTTGCTTCCAGTCCAGGCCAAGAGCAAAAGAGTCAGGGACGCTGGGGCTTCAGGCAGTGCTGACTGGACCCAGTCGCAGGGCAAACGCGTGGGGGGACACCCAGACCAAAACCACAGCCATCACTAAGGGAAGGCGCCTACTTTTCACTTCTTACTTAAAACTGGGTTTCAACCTAAGGGTTAACCCCTCGACATCACCTACACACCCAAGGAACACTGTGGGCTCCGGGGAGAGCGGGCTACTTTTAGCGATGTCTAGCCCCATCTAGTGGTTACAGGTTCTAGGTGACTGGGTTGAAGGCCTGTTCCCCAGTTGGGGCACGTGCAAGAGGCAATCGGTAGATGTTTCTCTCTCACATCGATGTTTTGCCCCCTCTCTTTCTCCCTCCCTTCCCCGCTCTCTAAAAATAAATAAAATCTTAAAAAAGAACAAACCCAAAGCCACTGGCTTTACAATTGTAGTTTTCGCAGATTCTCCTAATATCAAGCATCTATTAATATAAATATTACAAATATCGCTGTGTAGAATTCTGAAATTCCTTCTAATATATGGAACTTTCCCAACTGAAATGTTAAATTTACTTTCACATCTCAGAACATGTAGATATATTCCCTTTAAGTCTTAAAAACTTTTAACATCATAAAGGATTTAGAAACGTATTCATCGGTCATTCAGCCTATGACTGTACATTAGCGAAAACACTTTCCATAGTCCTTAACATCCTTCTGGTCACTGGGAAACACAAAACTCAAAGTGTATGGTTTTGTGTTTGGTTTCTGCTATGGTTTGTGACTAACAGTATTAGCCTGAAGGAAGGGAAAAAAAGGAGTCTAACCTTTAATCTTTCAATTTACTTTCTCTTGTCATAATAAATCAAGACTCTAACCCTTTTCTTTTTCTTTAATCCTCAGCATACAATTTAAGCAAGAGAGCGGCGGGGCTCAGAGGCGGGGTAAGAGCCCGGCCCGCAGCGGGGGCAGGGTCGCGGGGGCAGGGGCGGGTGCGGGCTTACCTGAATGAGGAGGGGATGTGTGGGCCACCTGTCGATCGTGCTCCACTTCATCCTCGGCTTCTTCCCCACTTCACTGTAGTACCTGTAAATGGCATTTAAGCTGCTACCTGAAATATACGGGGGGCCACTTAGTAGGTGCGTACTGACTGTGGTGAAAATAAAAAACAAGACCAGTAAAGGCAGTAATTGTAAGTTCAAAATCGGGACCTGCTGCTAAACCACATCAGTCTAATTATAATCATTTGAATACCCTAAAATGCTTAGAGGCTTAACCACCCCACAAATGAAGATCACTAAAAAAGCAATCAATTTCAACAGCCTTCCAAAGATTATTGAGATCATTTCCAATGAGAAACACGGTCGCTGTGGATTTATGAAATATAAGCGGTTGTTATTTACAGGGACCAGGTCTTACGATTAAAAGCATGTTGAAATTGTTTTCCCCAGTACAAAGGTAATCAACTCCCCATTGCGGCATGTGTACGGGGTGGGAAAGAAGGAGAAAATGGCCATTATCCCAGCTTAGTAATATAGTCATTGTTTTATTCTAGCGTTTTTCTTTCCAATTATTTTTATTTTTAGCTGTCTTGTTTTACAAAGTTGTAATTTCAGTAAATATGCAATTTTGTATCCTGAATCCTTTGGGTATTTTTGGTTAATATTATGAGAGGAATTATTTCCCACATTATAATAAAAGCTTTCTAACCATCCTTTTTAATGGCTTGTTCATAAAAACAGCAGCTTACTGAGGTTTCTATGAGCATTCTCTATTTTTCTCTGCTGTTACAAAATTATCATCATTCCCTAGAATAAGTTAAATGGATACCAGAACCTTACAGGTAATCTAATCTAACTTGTATTTCTACGCAAGAGATGGAAACCATGAAGTTTTAAAGCCTAAAAAAAGGTAAATGGTCCCAACCCAGTGCAACTTGGTCCTGGCCTAGGCAGCTGGAACTGGGGCCAACCTTAGTCCAACGAAACGGATCCTACCCGGGGCCTCTTCCTCAGTCTTCCCGACACCAAGCCACTGGTCTCTAACTGTGAGAGTCACCAGTCAGTGAGGTTTCCAGCTTCAAGTGCTACTCAGGACAGGGCCCTGTTTAAATCAAAGGAGTGCTCCGAGGCTAGGACTCGACTTTCAGAAGATAAATGAGTTCCACTTTGGTGAGTAGATCATAGTGAAAGAGAGGAATCCAAACTGAGTCCATTCCAGGTGCACAAACAATCTCTCCAGAAATTACAACACGGTCACTACGATATTCACATTGCAAACCACATTTTCACAGGTGAGTATCATTTTCAGATGTACACAAGGGCTTTCGGAAGCCACGCTAGCTGTCCTGGGTCACTCAGAAACATTCCATGAACTACAAGAAGAAGTAATTAAGAGGAAAAGGTAACTAAAAAAAATCGCTGGTGGCTGATACACAGGATATGCTGGCTCTGCCACAGTGTGTGTCTAAAACATGCAATAGAGAAACGACACTCTAGTGGGCTCAGAGAGCTTCCCGAAGGCTTTCCCATCTCTGAAGGGAACATGCACCTGTCCCTACACGTAACGGATGCTGCAGAAAAGCTGCACGGACACTGATGCTTCAAACACACTGACAGAGCCAGCTGTGGGATGAGACCTGCAGTCAATCCTCTGCCATGTTAAGTAACAGTATTCTTAAGCTGTCTAGTTTTGAGAGCAGACATTTACATGTGGAGATGTATTTCTTAAAGCAAGGCAAAAGTATACTGTATTTTGCTGTGTATAATGCATGCCTGCATTTCTGTACACATAATACACAGGATTATTTTACCATCATTACACCCATGGTATGTAATCATTAAACCCATGTAATAATGCACACCCTTATTTTCCTCTTAAAAACTTGGGGGAGGGGGAGTGTGTATTATACACGGCAAAATACAGTATCTTGGAAGTTTATTAAATCTGATTCATTGTCCAATAACATATTACCAGGCTTTTTGAAGCTTTAAAGGTACCTTTCCCAAATAAATCTCAGTGCACACTTTTGCGATTGTCTTAGGACTCAGGCGTTTTCCTAGGCACACCGAACACATAGGCCTTGCAAATGTCTTCCAGCGGCCTTTTGTTGCTGCTTATAGTTACAGAAATAATATACACTAATATCCAAAAGCAATTTGGGAGCAAAAATGTGCTGACCTCAGCGCTTGAAACAGAATACAAACACATTTATCTGTCGGTGACAACAGAAGCTTCACCTACAATTGATAAAACGGGGTTGGCAAACGTGGATTAGTCTCCTGCCCCAGTTAAGTACGTAGGAAATACCACATGGTAGTATTTTCCAAAATGCAGGATACTAAGTTTGCAGAGGGAACCTCAAACTGGGCTTTGGTGTAACTAGTAACTGACCTGTAACTGAAGCATAACAAAAACACACCAGTATTTCCAATGTTATATGGACACCTCTGCCTTCAAAATGCAAATAGTGATCACCTTTGCTATATTAATAAGAATACTAGGGTAGCCCTAAAAAGTTTTATTACACAACCTATTTTTAAGGCCCATTCTTAATCCAATGTACCCATGGTTTTTAACCTCTTTCATCTCACGGCCCACATAAACTAATTACTAAAATGCTGCAACACGCTGAAAAACAGATTCCATTTTCTGCCGATCTGACAGAAAAAAAAATAGGTATAATTTTGATTCAATCACACTGGAGGTGATTGTTGCATTGGCTGTTGTCATTTTTTTATCTGACAGTCTGAGGGGGGAGAGGCCAGTGCCCCCGACGGAACGGTCAGGTGCTGCAGGTTTTGCAAAGTCTCGCAGCCCACGGGTTGAAAATCACTGCATCGCACAAGCGCATCGACGCACCAAACGCCAGCAGCCGCTGCCTCCCACCGCCATCGGTGATCCCCGGCAGCCTGGACAATAACTCAAGGGACAGATGAACCATGAGATTTCGAACGTGCTGGCCCGCACTCTCGAGTGTGAGGCAGACAGGTTGGATCTGCCCTCTGCTTCCGCGCACAGCCTCCCCGGTTGCTTCTGCCGGGGCCCCCTCCCCGCTCTGCTGTGAAGAGAAGACCTTACCTGTGGTAGAGCAGCTGTACTGGGGGTACTGCGTGAAAGCAATAGCCCTCTCCAGCCCATCTCTCTCCATCTCTTCAATTGCTTCTTCTGTTAAAGGGTGGACGTACCGGAATCCAATATAGTATTTGTGAGGGGCTATGAGGAAGCATGTGTGGAAAGAAGAAAGTATTAATCTTTACATAGATTCCTCTGAGTGGCCAAACGTAACACAATGTTCAGAACAGAGAACGGTTCACCTAATTCCCTCTGGTGTGGGCAATGTGAGGACATTTAGACTGTCCCCTGGACCGTACCCAGTCATCAGCTAGTGCATGGACTTCTAATCACTACTGTCTAGGACCAACCTCCCCCTCACACACACGCATCTTTATTTAGCACAATGGTTTTTAAAACTGAAGCTTCTGTGCCTAGTTCTCCGCTCTTTACTGTGATGAGAGGCTCATGAGAAGGGAGAGAAGAACTCGGAGCCTCCTCTCACGTGCCAGACACTGTGGTAGACACTTGGCTTTTTATTCTCTCTTGTTTAAATCCCGCTTTTCAGATAGGGAAACAGAGACCCTCCACGGTTAACGAACCTGCCTAAAGTCACACCTAGCAGATGGCTGAGCTGGAATTATAATGTGGGTCTGCCCATCCCAGAGCCCAGGTCCCTTCCTTCCCCGCCCCCTACATGTTTCCACCACCGGAGCTCCCCACTCCTGGGCCCTCAGGCCCCAGCTCACCTAGTTTATATAAAAGCTCTGGGATACTTGATACACATTCAGGATAACAAATGACTGAAATGATTCTTCGTTTAATACATAAAAACACACAACAACAATGCTTCAATTGTGGGTCCCAAGTGGGATTTTAAACAATTGGTCTTGGGACCTAAAGGGCCCATGTCAGCTGCATCTCTGTGTCCCCGCCCACAAGGCTTTACCAATCCTTCCTCCGTCTGCTCCTTTGTCCTCCTACACCTTTTTTCCCTGTATTTTATTTTTATTATTTTTAATATGTTTGTTGGTTTTAGAGAGAGAAGACAGGGTGGAGGAGAGAGAAGCATCAACGTAAGACAGAAACACGGATTGGTTGCCTCCCATATGTGCCTCGACCAGGGATCGAACCTGCAACATTCTGGTGTACGGGACGGTGCTCCAGCCAATGGGGTCACACTGGGCAGGGCTTTTTCCTGCATTTTAAAAGCATCTATAATCACATAATTCTTTGGCCTTTATAAAATCATGAAACTTAAGCTTCCTAAAGTTACCCAGTCTGGTTCCCTTGTCTTTTCACAGGATTACACTTGACTTCTACTCAGGGATGATACAAGAACATACTACATGAGCATTAAGTAACAGTAAATAAATCCAAGATAGTATTACTGTCCAACCATTAGCAGGGGCTGCAACTAAGAATATAACACTAACCTGCCACACAGGAAACATTTAGGTTAAAGTAAAGGAAGAGATAAATGCATTTATTGCTTATAGAGAGAGATTCGCACACATACACTCCAAACACTCCTCAATGACGTAACCTAGGACACCATGGAGCAACAGAGCATGCTGCCAGGGACAGGGACAGGACACCTAATGGAGAGAGAGGCACGTCTGCGTGTGGGAAGGGTGGTCTAGTTCAGCAATCTCTGGTCGGGGACCACAAATAGATGAAGGAAAGGGTATACAAGAAATCATTTTTGGCTGTCTGTCCCTTCTCAGCCTCCAATCTCATGCCCTCTTGCACAAAATATGGTGTACTGCAGCAGTTAAAACACACCAGAGGAAACAACCCTGTGAGCAAACTTCAAACGACTGATTGTTCGAAGCTTATGTGGCTCACCCTGAAACTGCCAACTACCACAGTATCGTCAGGTCCATGTTTAAGGAGCGCTTGGCACGCCAAGGTGTAGCTGAAGCGGCACTAGCTTTCTAATCTATTTTGAGACGAGACTATTATCAGACTGACATAGCAGGACCCCCGATGCTGCAGGTGCACCAGCTTCTCACGTGTCCCCTCCACCTTCAAAAAGTTGCAGACTAAATGTTTGGCGTTTGGGAGACTAAGAGAGAGGTAGAGAGGCTGCCCTCATAGATAAAGGCAGGGCGGTGACCGCATTTTGAAGCGTGAGAGAGCAAAATGCACTGGGAAGAACAGATATGGCTTGCTAAACTGTTCAGTTGAAGATGGCCTGCAAAAACACATTTAGAAAGACGGCAACATGCGATCCGGGACTGGGCTTATCCTGAACAAGTAACAAGTGTTTGCAAAGGCTCCCCGCTGGGATGGGCCTCTGGCTGCGGCTGGCTGTCCAGGAGCGCAGGGTGGGGAGGGGCCTCCTGGGCGCTAACAGCACCACGTCTGGCAGGCGCCACATCTGCCAAAGTGAGACCAAAATCCTTGACTCGCCGGCCCAGCCTAGTCTACCCTCGGAGCGGCTGCCCAGTGAACGCGTTTTGGTGAGAACGAAGAAAGTGGAAACACGGAGCAGAGAAGCTGGATTTTTAAACAGGAAATATTCATTAATTTCCAGCCCTTTCATTCAGCACACACAACAGTTCAACTGTCTGATCCGTATGTGACTCTTTGAGGAAAAAGTGTGAGATACAGAGCATAATGCCTTTTAATGTATATCAGACCGTGAACCCTATGCTCAAGACAAATAATCCTCAAAGCTCCCACTGACTGAAACTCTGTCATGTACGACGCACCATGCTAATGCCTCTCAGGACTACCTTACTTAAGCGTCACAGCGATCCTAAGGGTTGGATTCTGTTATCATCCCCATTTTCGGGATGAGGCTCAGTGGTTCAAGTAACCTGCCTGCAAGCGAACAGCCCAGAGGGAGCAGGGAAGCCAGCTCGTCTGTAAGAACCCATGCCCCGCCCCACTGTGCGTCCTCCAGAGAACAAGGGAATTATTGTACTGAGTAGCGCGTAACACCTTTGTTAAAAACAGTTACAGCCTCCATAACTAAACTATAATTTGAAAACATATTTCAGATTTAGAATTTTCACGAAATGATTACACTTCTCATCTATTGCTTTCGGAACCCCCGAAATTACTGCACTGCATTCCTATGAAACCAGTTCCCAGCTCTATTCCCTCCTGTAACTCACCGTATTAGGTGACAGTCAATTCTAGGCAGGGACAGTTCAGGTCTCGAAGCTCCTACACTGGATAACAAGCAACAACTACTCTAAAAAAAGAGAGCATGAAGCATTTGTATCTGTTTGTAATCATCACTTTCTTTACCCAAAGAGAATTTTTCCAAACAGAAATAAACCAATATACAGTTCAAAAGTAAAATGTATAATTTTGTAGGAAAGAATGCACTAAGTAGGGAGGAAGAATAAGAGAGAAGAGAAGGAGAAACAAAGAAACCAGAAAGCTTGAAGGAAAAGCAGCATGAACGGTGGGAGGGAGCCAACTGCTATTCTCGCCACAGAGGCTCCCGGGTCTCCAGCTCACCTGCATCAGGCCCACTCTGTGCGCAGGACAAGGACGGTCCTCCCAGGAGATCTGGCGCGCCCCTGAGGGAGCCGCACAGCCAGGCCTGGTGGTCTTCAATGCAAAGTTCCCCTCCCCGCCAGAAGTTTCCAGCCCTTGACGCTATTTCGTGATCCCTATTCCACACTCAGTGTGATCGTCAGCCTTCACACACGTGACTCCCCTGATTCTTCCAAAGGTTTTCTATCTACTCATTAAGCAGACTGGCCTGCAGAAGCCAGGACCCACTAGACCACAAGCTTCTCGTAAGTAGACACCATGTTTTTCAACTTTGACTAGCAACATCAAACAGTGCGGGGTACTCAGGGGGCCACTGGTGAAGGGATGAGTGAGTGGGCTTGGGCCTGGGGCGACTACCATACCCCCCAACCAGGTCTGCCGAAACTATAGGTGTCGTCTGCCGTGCAAGAGAAAACAGTAATTTAACTTGCCTGACTCAGAGGGT
The DNA here is from genome assembly GCA_004026545.1 of Mormoops blainvillei. Classification (NCBI taxonomy): domain Eukaryota; kingdom Metazoa; phylum Chordata; class Mammalia; order Chiroptera; family Mormoopidae; genus Mormoops; species Mormoops blainvillei. The sequence goes on along the minus strand of PVJD01002210.1, from coordinate 174,514 downwards.
GCCAACTGTGGGTCCCAGGGGACGCTGATTTGCCAAAGGGTCCTTGGCACCACAGCCCTCCCTGACCAGGCCCTGGACAAGCTTCCAAAAGCCAGAAAAACCAAGAGAATCCACTCCCTGCCTCAGTGAAAACTACCAGGAAAATCAGCTCCATGAAGGCAGGGTGTGACTCACTCACTACTTTATACCTTATCACGAGACCCGGAATGTGGTCAGTGTTTATAAATACCTGGTGGTTGGCTGGACGGGAAGGAGAATGGATGGGGGTGGGAATTAATGGATGGAAACGTGGGACAGGGATCAAATGGGCAAGCGATGGGAACGAGAAAGGAGGAAAGGTGATTTCCTGTCACACAGTAATTATTTAGTGACCGGACAGGCAAGTCACTAAGCTGATTTTTGCCTCATGGATACCCTAAACTTATCCCCAAAGTTTTAATAAAGAATAAGAGGCTTTTTTACATGTCTCTCTGTAAGATAGAAGGCTTAATAATTAATTGTTTTTAAATGATTCTTTCGGTCCTGGTCAGGTGGCTCACTTGGTTGGCAAGTCATCCCGTACGCCAAAAGGTTTCGGGTTTGATCCCTGGTCAGGGCACAAGCCTAGGTTGCAGGTTCGATCCTGGTTGGGGCGCATGCGGGAGGCAATTGATCTGTGTTTCTCTTTCACACTGATGTCTCTCTCCTTCCCACCCTCTCTCTCTAAAATCAATGAACATATCCTCGGGTGAGGATTTTTGAAAAAAAAAAAAGATTATTTCAACAATTTGAAATATGATAATATGAAATGGATATTACGCTTAGGTCCCTACCAAAGCAGGGGCTCATTAATCCTAGAGTCGAGATGCTTGTGACTTCCTCTCTTTGCACTGAATGGCCACGTATTTAAATGATCAGAGGGTAACACAGTTCAAAGTTTGATAGTACGTGGGACACTGGGTTAAATCCAGCTCGTTCCACGGAACTCTTTCCAGGCCAACCCAGGATGCTGAGGCCACTGCTGGCCTGTCTGGTGTGGCCAACCCGGGAGCCCTGCCACTGACAGAGGAGGCGGCGACAAGGATGTCCTCCCCTGTATTCCTTTTTCGCGTGTGACAATCCTAGTAGGGCCCTTTATGGTGACGGGCACAACACTACATGTCAACAGAAAAAAATGCCATCTTTCCACCTCCTTTTTCCACTGAAGACAGCACAGCAATTGCAGGGCTGATTCACACTAAACCTTTTATCATGATAAACTGTTCATGACCACAGAGTTCGTTCTCTATCAAGCAGGTGAGAGCGGAGATCAGCCAAGTTTCCCTCACCCAACCTTTTAAAAGCTACACTGTGGCGTGTGTGGCCGAACTGCATAAGAAACGCCCTCGAGCCACAAGGAAAGGCAGGAAACAAACCTAACAGTCAGAGGTGCAATGTTCCAAGTGAGATGATCCGCTGAGGGCTACAGCCCTTCGTCCCTGTCTGTGTGCGATGGGAGTGAAAGGCTGGGGGTCCTGCCTAGTGGGGCTGCCCTCCTTGGGGGTCACTGCTGTGTCACGCACCTGTCCTGACCCAGAAGCCCAAAAATGTATCTGCAATGAATGTATTTTACATGGCCTAAGATGCACATTTTGGTTTTAACATTTCACATTTTGGTCTGTACCTACAACAGACACTGTCTGAACACTGACCAGCAGAGGCCCTGGCTGGGTAGCTCATGTGGTTAGGGCGTCATCTTTGTGCCAAGGTTGCAGGTTCAATCCCCAGTCAGGGCACATACAAGAATCAACCAGTACTGGTTCTCTCTCTCTCTCTCTCTTCTGATTTCTCTCTTTCCCTAAAGTGAATTTTTAAAGTTTTTAAAAAATTAACCAGCAGAGTTTTTTTGTGTGTCTCAGTATTAGATGAAAACAGTAGTATGTTCTACCACCAACGGTGTCTCAAATGCGATCAAATATGGCACTTATAGTTCACTTGTGTAATCAGGGTTTCGTTCTGCACGTTATTTTTCTGTGTTAGAGGTTTCCAAGAGGACAGTTGCAATCCTCTTTTTGGTGCCACATCCAATGAGGCACACAGATGCCTCACATTGGTGGCACGGCCAGGAGCTAAAGGCAGTTGCTGAAAGTTGCTCAGCCTCACGGCTGCAGCGACAACTAACTAATCCGGCTCTAAATGTTGATCTAATACTTAGCTACCCACACAGAGAGAAAAGGTAACAGCAGCAGCCTCAATCCATTCCCCAAAGACGTCCTTTCAGAGCAAGGACACGGGCATCTTTTACTTAGGGTATGGTGTCTCTTCCTTATAATCAAACTTAACACACGCCGCAAACTGCCTTTTGAAGTGAATGTTCCAAATCTTTAGCTTTTAAATTTGTAACATAAGGAAGTAACAGAAAAGGGTACACAGCCAAGGACAAAGGAAAATGCCTCCGGAACTACATGATGGTGCATCACCTGGGAACCGCCACAAAACGAGAGCTGCCGGGACCCAGAACTGCATTTGGCTTCCCAGTAGTGCTTTGAGCTTCCTAACTACTTTGGAAGAGCAAACCTCGTGAGATGTGAATTAGTAAGCACGCTACCTGTGTGTGGGGACATCTCGTCCAGCAGCTTCACCATGCCTTCTCCTTGCTTGGAGGTCCACATCTTGATGGGGGACCCGCCTCCAATCCTGCGGTACTGCTCCTGGATTTTGGGGGTTCGGCGTCTCGCGATGATTGGTGCCAGCTTACTAAATCATTTAACATGGAGGTCAGTGGACTGTATTCCACCTTAGTAACCTCAGAAACATTTTCTACTCAATAAGAAAAAGATAAGTGAAATTTTAAGAAGAGCCTAACAAGATCAAGCCTTTAAAAACAGAAGCTTGAGGTCACTGACAAGAGCTGGCTCTCTTGGCCTCGATTAAAGAGCAAACTAGACACTCTCAGAGGGGCAGCCAACCTCTGCCCCAGAAGCTGTCCTGGTACCCTGACGGTTCAGGACCCCGAACAAGCGGGCAGAGACCCGGATGTGTGCTAGCCACGATCTCAACACCTCTCAGTCCTGCCCCTAGCAGGAGCTGAAGCATATATGACATTAGGAAGCAACTATTCCTTTTAAGGTGAGAAAAAGCATATTAACCCTACAGATACTTGCATATGTGGACAAAGCTGTATGTACAAGAATGTTCATATAACAATGAAACGATCTAAATGTCCATCAGTAAGACACTGGTTAAATAAGCTAAGGTACACCATACAATACAATTCTTTAGTCATGAAAAAATTGAACCAGGTCTACATAATCTGTTATGGAACAACCTCCAAGGTACAATAAATCTGAAAAATAAAAAAGGAGAGTTCCCAATAACGTTCATGGTTACACTCGCATTTGTGTAAAAACAGAGGGCGAGGGGTGGATATATATGTGTACACGTACCTATGCTTGGACATGCACAGACTGTTTGTGGGTGTACAGTGCTCACCTCCAGGGTGGGTGACTGGGAGGCTGGAGTCCCAGGTAAAGGTGACACTTGCTTTTCACTATAAACACTTTTATCCGACTGGCATTTTAATTATATGCAAAGTATAAATTTTATATTCATAGCACCACGTGAGTGTCAACCAGCTGTTAAGTGCCAAGAATAAATACATCTCCACAGACCTTCAAAGGAGCTTCAGCTGGGTCAGGACAACTGCAATCTTGAGGGCTCTGGGAGAGAAGGGCTCAAGCCGAACGCTCGCTGACTTGCTGTCTCTCTCCTGCAATCCTTCTAGCAACACATCTTTCTCACATCTAATAGAAAATCATAATGCAGCTCTAGCCACTGCCACATATAGAGTAAAACTGCCTGGTGTTTGAAGCTACAGAACTGAGATACATTAAGGCCAAATGCCCTGGAAAAGTTATGAGCAAATCCTGGTGTTCACAGGCATCTTACTTCTGGATAGGAAGTGTCATCAGGTCTCGGTCCAAGAAGAGCCTCAGAAGGAAGTCGTGAACGTCCCCAAGGGTTTCAGGGCCTCCCATGTTGAGCATCAGGATTCCAGTTTTCGGCTTCCTATGTAAGATAAAACGCAACAGTTGATTTGGAATGCTTTTTACTTTCCTCTACGGTGTGATCTTGGTTTGGGTAGCAAACTCTCAATGAATCTGACCTGTTCACTGCCACCCCAGGACCACTTGCTAGGGGACTCACAAGGCCTCCAGGTCCATGTGGTCCCAGATCAGACTCTGACCTTTGTCGTGCAGCTCCATCCTTGCACAGGTCTTCACTGGCCTCAAAAGGTTTCTCTGTTAAACTGTCAGCCCTGAACAAAGATCCCATTCTTTGGGGACTGAGAGTCAGGTATCGACCTAAAGTTGTCCTGAGGCAGAGGTGCCTGTTCATGTGAAAGCCTTACGCACACACACATTACCTGATCTCTCCAAACTTCAGTTGCTTCATCTGTAAAACATAGAGACTGCCACCTACCTCAAAAGGTTATTTTGAGAATTAAATGGATAATGTACTTAGTTGCTTAGCACCGTGAGCTCCTTTCTACACAGAGAAGCCTTGGGTTTCCCCATAATTGTATATCAGCCCTTGTCTCACTCTGATACCTTGTCTTTGATTATCAAATTATTATTACTGACATTTTATTTCTTGCTACCGTGCTTCCTAATCCAGCACCTATCTTTACTCCTTTCGGTGATTCCTATAAGAAACTGTCTAACTTATTCAAATCAATTTCAAGCTAAAGAATTAAGCACTGAATGAGCAAGAAGAAGTCAAAAGAAAAAACTCCAGAATAAAAGTTTTAAGTCAAGCAACATCTGAGAAAAAAAAACAAAACAACCCAAAGGCCTAGGCAAAATGGAAACTTCTAAAATCCAGAGCAAGTCTGCAGCCTACGCAGTCCAAAGGGAGTTAGACCAGAAAGAATTCTCTATTCCTATACCTTCCAGGGGTCCAGGTGGAGCTAGAACAGGACCCAGTGCCTCCCGAAGGCTTCTGGAGACTTCCGAAAGACCATGACAAGAGACTGGGAACTATGAGGTCAGAGTCTGGGATGGGACCACGAACTGGAGGCCTGTGTGTCCCCATGAACGGGTAGCCATGAGATGACAGTAAAGGAGTCTGTGAGTGGTAAAACTAAAAGAAACATGAGAGTGTGTCTTCCATTCTTTTTTTTAATTAAAAAAATTAGATATAATTCACATACTACAAAATTTGCCATTTTAAACTGCACAGCTCAGTGGTTTTTAATATAGTCACAAGGTTACGTGACCATCACAAGTCATCTAACGATTTCTCATCGCCCCCAAAAGAAGACTTGTACCCATCAGAGCTGTTCCCCAGTTTCCTTCCCCCTCACGCCTGATAACCACTAATCTACTGTCTGGGTCTACGGCTTATTTGGGGCATTTCATAGGAACAAAATCATACAATATATAGTCTTTTGTGTCTGTCTTCTTTCACTTAGCATAAAATTTTCAAGATTCATTTATGTTGTAGCATCAGCCAGTCCTCAGTACTCCTTTCCTTTTCATGCTGAATAATATTCCATTGCATGGATATACTCTCCAGTCGCTCTTGATAAAGCAGCTGAGAAAAAACTAGTCTGAGGTTTATCTAAAACACCATTACTACAAAAGCGCCTTCTAAATCTCCTACGTCAAGACCACCGCTGGCTGCCGCCATGACTGAACACATCTTGCTGAGATGGCTCTCGTTCGGAAGACTGTCCTTGATGTGTTCTAAAGCTAATGGTACTGTGATGACATTTTATTTGCAACTGGTAAACGGCGGTTGACAACACCTGGCAATGGCAGACGGCAGAGTGTGTCAAATCTGTTCAGGTGGGAACTGCCTTCTTGATCAAGCATGCTGTAGGCGAACGAGGTAGAAATCTAAACTCGCAGCCTACATTTTCAAAATCAGAACCAATTCCAGGGAAAGGAAAATGCTGCAGTATAGTGAAGTCAGGGATTTTCTCATTTACACCCCATTACAAAGAGTCGCTAAATTCACTTTTTACATCACTGTCTTAGACCAGCAAGCCGCGGCGCTCCCGACATTTCGGGCTGGACGACCCTTGGTTGGGGAGGGCCGTTTGTGCACTGCAGAGGCTTAGCAGCATCCCTGCTCTCTACTCACTAGATGGCAATAGCACACGCCTCACCCCAGTTGTGACAACCAAAGATGTCTGCAGGCATGGCCAAATTTGCCCTGGGGGGCAAAAATGCCCCCTACCCTCAGTTGAGACCACTCTTGTTAGATGATGGGGGTTTAATCTTTTTATTAAACCATACCATGACGCTGAAGCTGTCATTGTTCCGTAACTTTTCCACCCCCCTGACCAGAAGTCCTATCAATGAATTAATGAACGTGTTTAGTTTTCTTGATACCTGAAAATTTCATACTCATTTTATTGTGAAATTGTAATATTCCCCTAATCTTTCTACTTAGACCACCAATGTTCTCTTGGGATACTGTCTTTCGTTTTCAAAATCTGTGATTCACAATAAATTAAGTGCATTTTTTCCATGGATTGCTGCCAGTTAACAGATTAGTGGTTAAGAAACCCCCGGTTAAGAGACTTACCTAAGCCACAGAGGGTATCAATGTGCAAATGGAATTTAAAACTGTTTTTCATCTACACCTGAGCTCCGAACAAGAGTGGCTTTAAATGGGACATTACCCTGCCCTGCAAACCCGTATTTTGCAAAGCATGTTGATCTTATACATGAAAGAGATGAAAACACCTAATATGACACGCACTTAATTCAAAACTGTGTGGTGCATGACAAACGTTGCATTAGCAAGCCCTAGTCCGGCACCCCTTTCCCAGAATGTGAAGTACAAAGCTTTACTCGAGGGTCTCTGTCTCTCTGACCCCCCACACAGAGCACATCTGAGGCCACGGTCTGAACAGCCAGCTTCCCTTTGTTTGAACGGAAAAGTGCACGTACCAAAACATTGAAAACTTCTCACTTTGAAAAGTGTCAATGTTTTGCCATTTTTATATTCTGAGAGTCTTAAAGTAGGAGGGTTTTTTTCTTTGAACTATTAATAGTATATCACAGAAACTTAGCTCATTAATATACAAGAATTCTATTCTACAGTAGGTAGTCAAGCTACAAGATGTCACTGGTCTGAGGGTCTGTGCTGCCTCTGGAACAGCGTTCGGCAAACCACAACTCATGTACCAAATTTGCCACCTGCCCCACACTTGCTTTTCAAATAAAGTTTTATTAGAACACTGCTCGTTTATTTAAGTATTATCTATAGCTGCTCTCACATGACGACAACATTGTTGAATAGCAGTGAAAGAGACCAAATGGTCCACAAAGCCTAAAGAATTTACTACTTAGTCCTTTACAGACACGCTAGCTGACTCGGGTCCAGTCGAGTGTTCCACCTGGTGTTGTCCACCCTAGTCCCATCGGAGCACCGAGCAGCACAATGCCTTTGCGATGTCTGGCACCGGAAAATTCATAAAGACACTCATGACTTCATTACTTCTAATATCTAAAAACCAGAAATAATCTACATGCCCTGTGATATAGGACTGGACAAACAAATTATGATTTAATACCATTACGTTATTAAAATAACATATCGTCCGCATTATGGTGACGTATTACTAAATAAAAAGAGGAAGTGAAATAATATGCACAGTCTTGTCGCATTTTGGTAAACATACATATGCTGAGGGACTAATAGATACAGATATAGAGACAAATACTAGATGATGAGATTACCGCTGTTTTTTTATCTTTTTTGGGGGGGTCTATCTGTATAAACTCTAAAAAAACCCATTTCTTTTATATAAATATGATATAAAGTCATTTAATAGAATTTCTGTTTTTTAAGATTTTTATTAAGTGTTAATAGTTTAATATTAAGGCTATTTCTATTGTTGGCTTTTGGCACCAAAATAATACAAGAATGAAATAATTTTCTCCAAAGATCCGCATTGAATCAGTTCTTCAGGTCACGCCACACATCCTAAGGACTTACAGCACTTCGTGCTGTGGCTGAGGTGAGGAGCCGGGCCGTGGGGGGCGAGGCAGCGTGGTGCCCTGCTTGGCACACCAGGACGGAGTCGGTGTATGTGCGTCCTGTCCTCTGCACCGCAGTCAATCTTTGCGGAAGCCAGGCAGTGAAAGGAGATGACTTAGAGCCCCGCCTCTAACAGCCTACCCCCTACAAACGTCAGTCTACTTAGCACTCAATCAGTGGGCCCCTGGTCACACAGTGGAAAACAGTGAACACAAAATAAGACTATTTTATTTTCATAGCTGTGTAGCTTTCATAGAACATCTGGTCTACCAGAGAGATTAAGGGGTTAAGGAGTCCATTGCTATTTTCTTTCACTGTGCTTGAGGTTAAAATGCAGTACTCTCTCTATGGGCTCATGTAAATAATTGTCCTTATGGTCTTCTGTTGCCTCCCTACCAGAGAAAGACTTGAGAACAGCTGTGACTTCTGTCACAAAACAGGATACCCCGCAACAATGGCAGGCCTGCTGAGGTCCGCCCGCAAACACAGAGGTGAGGCATGAAACGTGTACTTTATTTCTTCAATAAATTATCAGTCATATTATGTCATCTATAATCATGCTCACTGTGTTAACGGATGAAAAGCAATGGTAGAGTTCACTATGGGAATTCTCGGTAGATTCGTTATTCTTTATCCTGTACGGGACACACATTTCATAGGTATAATTACATTAGGTTCATAAATACATTTCCAGCATACATATGACTTGTGTTAGGTGACATATTCCAGGACTAAATTCCTTCATGATTTGCAGGCTGCTTATAGTCAACTCTGTGTCCTTTAACAAAAGGCCTGTGGGATTTTTATATTTGTCGACTGTACCTTAACAAAGCTGGAAAATTAATTAATTTATGATTTTAAAATCCGTACAAATTAAAAAATCTTTTAAAGCCCTATGTGGGGGGCAGGGTGGCGAAACCTGTTGAACAGTTTAACAGCTATTGAAAGGAAGCCAAGAAAATGACATCCCGCCCCTTCCATACCGGGTCTTCCCAGCACCCTTCCTCCCGAGTGCTTGTCTCCACTGGTGCCTGCGTCAGTACAGAGGAATCCTTATTAGCACCTCAGATTAGACTCATACCTCTTCCCTGGGTGAACTTGAGGTTTGGGGCTTCTGGCGTGTTGGGCTGTTTCTGTGGTGGCTGCCGCTGTGGCCGCTGCACCCGACCGGCACCTCCATGGCTGATGGACCCTCGAGCTGCCAGGCACCACTGTGACAAAATTAAAGCGGTAGCATGAAATCTAGCTGGAAAGTAATTTCTTTTGAAGTGGTCCTCAGATCAGTATTCCTGGATTTCAAATGGAAAGAGATGCTGTGGCCGAGGTGAGGCTCCTCGCCCCCCGCCCCTCCGTTTCTCTGCAGGCAGGTGAAGGCTCTTAAGGCCTCTCTGAGGGGACATGGTGGCGCCCCCTAGGACGGCTTATCGGGACCTGCCCGGAGCCTTTTTAGGAACCACACACCTCCTCTCCCGGCCTTGGCTGCATATTTGGCAGGAGCCCCATGAGCATCACTGCACCTTATGAAAGTGACTGATGACACCATGCTGCTCAGGTGACAGGTGAGAAGCCACAGGAAAGGGTTAGAGCCACTGCCTTCAGCAGTGGAACCTGGGCCAGTTTTCCACCAGTCGCACAGATCTCCCATCGGCCTGCAAGCCTTCCCCAACACAGCACCAGCGCTGGGACCCCAGCATGGCCCTTGGACCCCGACAAGGGAGAGCCTCTGCTTTAAAGGGCCCACTCTGGTGCTCTCCCACATGCACCCCATCCTGCGGGGTATGCGATCTGCATGGCCAAGGAATCGTGGACCCCCAGAGTCTAAACCCCACGTTCCTGACCAGGGTCCCAGGACCCCAGAATTCCCTGCCCTGAAGCCCCACACCCACGTCCAGGGTCTGCAGAGGCCTCTGTCCTGGATCCATCCTCCTGAGGGCTGATCATGCTGTCAATGGAAGCTAGTCTTGCCCTGATGGGCACCCAACGAGTGGCTGCTGGCGGGGGCAACCATGAGCTTGAACATACAGACTGGAGAGTGCACACAGGTGTGTGCACGAGGCCCTTCACAATGAGGGACAGAGCCGGCAGCGGGCCAGAGGCCAGTCTCCCAGGGCCCCTGCAATCCACAGGAACTCTGAAGAGTTTGAGATTCCACCCTTCCAGGTTGTTATGAAGGTCTACGTATCAGTGTGGGAAAACAGAATATATTTCACAGTTTGTTAGCTTGCTGTCCCACATATGATATGCAGTTCTCTGTTTCTACTCTTGCCCTGGGCCCCACAAGAGTTAGTGGTGCGCCTGGAGGACCCACCTGAATTAAGGGGTCCACGGGCCAGAGTCAGCTGCAGCCCCACACTGTACACGTGAGCTCCCTTCCGTATTCTCACACTAACAGGTCTGACACCGGCTGGAGGTCAGGCTCCTTCCTCCTCCTCCTGAGTCATAGGTGTCCTAGTAAGGAACTCGGGCTAGTGACCAGCAGATCTGACTCTGAATCTAGTTCTGCCACTTACTTAGTAATGTGGCTGGGCTATATAACATTTCTGAGCTGTAGCTCCCTCCCCCACCCCCCACCCCGGCATGTAAGATGATAACACATTGTTACTGGGATCCTTGTGAGGATTATAGCAGATAAGATCAGTAAAGCATTCCGCACAGGATCTGCCACATATGATTAATGCTGGCATTAGTTTCATTTGTAAGTGTCTAGGGCACAGTGACTATACCTGCTGATTTTTATCACCTAGAATGTCCACAAAATACAAGAGAATGGTGTCTCCAGGCCACTTAGATTTCCAGCTGTCCACATTGTGCCCATTCCCAACAAAGCCTGTTCCATGAGCTGGTGCCAAATAACCCTAACTCAAAGTGGAGGTGCAAAGACTGACATAAAGAAGTTTAGTTCTGCTCAAATGAAGTCTCAAATCAACCCACATCTTCTTATTGTAGACACGTTCAGTTCTGAATGGCATGATGAGATTTAACCAGACTCTCAACCATGCCACAAGGTCTACAATTCCTTATATGAATGAGATTATATCAGAATCCATGGAGTATGAGAAGAGAACTTTGACATCCCATCATATGACTGCTGGTAATAAAATAAAATTTCCTACTGTGAACCTTAAAATGGGGTAACGGTGAGATGAGAGTCTCCAACTAGTACCTAGAACAATTTGGCAGATATTCGGGTAGCTATTCAAGCTGCTGAACTACTGCAATGCCCTCTGCTTACAAAATTCTCTTCTCTGTGGTTGAACAAATTCTCAGAAGAGGATGAAGTTACTAATCATGGGTCTCGTCTGCTCAGGATTTAGAGTTGATATACTCTCAAAGATTTCTCTAAAACATGTCTCTCCCCTAATAATCTGAAGAGTCTAGAAAAACAAAGAGTGTCTCCTACCAAAAGATTAGTGTTCATCTAGCTACTGGAGTTCAAGGGGATCATTTGCAGGGCCACCTGAGGCTCAGCTCACAGCTGAAGGGCAATCCAAAGGCACGGACAGCACTGTGTGGTATAGAGGGTACATGTTCTAGAGCCAGGCAGATCTGAGCGGAAATGCCTGACAGGACCAACAAGCTGCGTGGTGGGGCTTACGCAACTCACCCAGCTACTCCAAGTCTCACTTTGCTCATCTGTAAAAGGGTGATAAGGTCAATCTTGCAAAGCTGTTGTGAAGATTAGAAGAAAAAAATCTAAGTCCAGCCCCCAAAACAGTACCTGGCATGCTGCATGTGGTTTAACAAGAGGTAAGAATAGAGCAAGTCCTCACTTAACATTGTCCATAGGTTCTATGACTTTAAGCAAAACGATATATAAGGAAACCAGTTTTGCCACAGGTTAACTGATATAAACAAGAATTAAGCCCCTGAGGCATCTCACAGACATTATAACAAACCGATGTTGGACAAAACAATGTTCTCTGAGCTGCTGTACTCAATAGCAGGTAACTGCCCAGTTATGAACTAAGACCAGGTAATTCTACTCTTGACATGGACAACTGGTCTACCTTTGGATGTTCTACAAACAACAAAAGCTTAAAACTGAGGGATGTGCAGAAGAAAAGATGATGGATGAAAAAATAACTTCATTCCTCCTAGACAAACTCAACAGGTGAAATATTCCAAAGAATATCTGTGACTCGCAAAAGTTCATGGCTATCAACTGGTTCTCCAAAACCAAATTATTTAATATTATTTTAATGATTCTTAATTAATGATATTTAATTATTTAATGATTGGGGGTGGGTTACAAGAGGACAGAAAAAGCAAGGACGCAAGTATTTAAATATACTCAGCACACGGTTAAAGAGCAATCCCTTTCTACCACATAGATGATAAGGATTATTTCAAAGGGTACTGATAAAAATACTGGATCTGGCACAAATAACGCCCTTTTTTATTACAAAATCTTTTATTACAAAACCATAAGCATATAATCCTGTAACATAACAATATCACATGCAAGCACACCATATGACATTTCAGGTGAAATGTTGAAATTAAAACTGTAAATTATTACACCCATGTAATTACCCTACCAACCACACTCAAGCAGGCCTTACTTCTGCCAGACCCTGTATCTATCATTTAAATAACTAACAGAAATAAGGTTCTATATTGTGACTATTGATAAGCACATGGGGGGGAGGCTTCAAAAAAATAATTATTATTTTCTGGTATGGAGCCAAAATGTTCTAACGTTGCTGAACATTGATACTCTTTATTGTTCTAGATTTTTTTTTGCCTAATTATTAAAGACATACATGCTTATGTAGAAAATTTGGAAAGATAAAATCACAAAGAAAAACAATAATTCATTATACCACCAACTTTGCAATGTATACAGATAGATCCATTACATACATACTTGGCATGTGGTGCACCCCAGGGAGCATATACTAAAACACAGAATGTAAAACTTGGCTTTTCCACTGTTACTTTCAGAATTTGTTTTCAGAACACAATTTTTTTACTCAATTTTTTTCTAACCCTAGAATACTATATGTATTCATATAGTCCTTCATATCAAACAAGATGATTAAAGAACTCTAACTACATCCTAAAATCAGGGTCTGTTATACAACTGGATGTCAAATCTACTTGTTATAGTTTCTGAATCCTTCCACCTAGTTACTTATAACCTGAACAACAAATCACTTAACATTTCTCATAGTGTTCTATGACCTCAAATTTAGAGCCTGTCGGACTTCATTTGCCACAGGAAGGGTCAGTGAAAGAAAAGATTAATTTGGTCCTTCTTTCGGCCCCATTACTGCCACTGCGCTTCCTCCTCTTTAAAGATGATGCCTTTTGTCTTCCAGTCCCCTTAGTGACCGATCCCCATTGTACTCTGGGTCCTTATTATTTTCCTAACAAACCCATCCGTAATAAGATATCAAGGTCCATGGCGGATTCTCTCCATTCCCTCTCAGTAGATGCCACACTAATGAATTAGGAAATTTCTCAGTGAGATAAGTCAGCTCTGTGTCCAGTCACGATTCAAATGCATTAATTAATCATCTTAGTTTGTGACAGCCTTTTTCATAATAACTGAACATTTCGAGGGTCTCAGTGTATCTGCTGTGTGCCAGGCGCTACGCTACAGGCCTTACCTGTATCCAGCCAATCTTCATGGCAAGTCTATGAGGTACTACCTTACTCCTTTCATGTTTACCAGAGCTCAAGCCATGCTGAGTGTCTTGCTCTGGGTGTCACAGTTCGGACTGATGCTCGGCTCCTGTCCCAACCAAGTGTGTCTGACCCAGAGTCCCATCAGCTCATCCTGTAGACACAGCCTACATTCAGGGTTTGCATGAGAAACGTGTGGGATTGCCAATGGGTCATATTTGTTGTCCAAGTATCTCTAGAAATCACTAGCCCAGTCTAGTGGGTCCTGCTGCCAAGAACAAGTGAGCCCCGGGTGATGCCAGGTGCTGCAGCAGAGAGTGCCAGTGGGCACATTTTCCCTCCACCACCAGGGAAGGAAGCCAAGGGTAGATGTCCATGATGATGATGATGATATTGAAGGATAGAGTGAAGAAATAAAATGGAGTCACTACAGTCAAGATGCTAAATTATGAAAAGAAAGTAAACTGAGGCATAAGGAAACGATTCCGTTCTTGGCTTAATTAGCCTGGGGACTTAAATTTCTGAACTTCCCAATCCTGCCTCAATAGCTGGATGCACATTAGTCCCGTTTGTATCAATGTCTGGACACACATCGAACCTTCAGTGACCCATTAGAATGAGCTCAAGAAGAAAAGGTTCCATTATCAGAGCACTGGACATCTGGAAGATTCCCATCTTAAGCCAAGCCACTGGCTGGGAATGCAGGACTAATTTATTTTTCAAAAGTACTTTTACTATAAAACTCTCAGGCTTTTCTTTCTCCTCCGGAACACTGTGGGTATTGCCTAGTTGTGTTTTTCCCCTTTGCAAACTCGAAGATCCTTAGTTAAATCTTTGTCGTATTTACTTCTAACCAAGGCCTCCAGGCTCTCTTGAGCTCAGTGCACAATGCCTTCATTACACTCCTTCTCGTGGCAGGCCCTTAACACATCGTCCCTCCCTAAGCCTCACTACAATCCCGTGCCTATCGTTAGTCTGACTTTGCAGATAAGAACTAAGACTCGAAGAATTCAGCCATTGCTGACAGCCGCCCAGCTGACCGGCAGGACAGCATACCCCCTCCCCGCGGCCTCCCAGGGCCCTCAGGTGACCAACGCCCCCACTTTTGACCCTCCCAGGGAAGGGTCCCTTTCCAGTCCCTTTTCTGCCCCTCGCCCCATCAGGGGCAGCTTCCTGGGCAGTAAGCCACCGCTCCCGGAAGCCCTCAGGCCGGAGGTGGGGAAAGGAGCTGCCCGGCGCCGGGGACACAGGGACCCCGGCGGCGGCGACTGCCGCGACAGCCCTGCTTACTTGGATCGCGGAGCAGAGCGCCCGCAGTCCGCAGGGCCGCAGCCATGTTTACGCCGAACGAAAGCATTCTCCGCACAGCCTCCGCCGGGACCTGGATTGCTGTTGCCGCGGCGCGTTCAGCTGGGGCCCCGACGGCGCCGAGCCGCAGAGCAGCCCACCCGCACTAGTGAATCCTTATCTCGTGGGTGGTCTCGTACGCGACCCCGTGGCGCGCAAACTCATTCGTTGCCGGGGCTTGGGGAGGGGCCAGTCAAAGACACGCCCCTCGCAGAGAGCCCGCCCCGGCCCAGCACAGTCCCACGGTCGGAAAGGACCCCTGGTTATGCCAGTGGCCCTGTCCGCGCCACACCACAGATCCGTGCACTAAAGTCCTACCACAGCCCAGGTAACCCTGGACGAATGCCCTGATTGCCTGTGGCAACCTGCCGAAGGCAGGAACCGCAGCCACAACTCAGCAAAGGACTTCCTAGATATTTTCCTTTAGTGTTACTTTGATATTAGGACTTGGGCTCAGTTCTCTAGTTTGCTTGCCTAATTCCAACACCACTGTGCAAACCTTGTTTTGTTTTGTTCTATTATGTTTCGCTTTGTTTTCAGAACAGGAAAAGGGATTTTTTTATGCATGAGACAAGTGACATAATTATTCAATTTCTTTGTAGTGTCCCTGTGTAGCTGAGTTTGACAGGTGAGATCAGAAGGCAAATACTACACTGCTAACAGGAGAGCATTAGGCAAAGCGAAAGCCAGTATAGCGAGTGCAGTTCTTAGAGGAGTGGTGTCCACACAGGACACAGGCACCTTCTTCATTTCTAGCCCTTCCTACAGTCCCAAACCTCCGCACCCCAACCCTGCCTAGATGTTCAGTGCATCGTGGAAAACGAGACCAACCCTTACAACAGAAAGGTCTCAGGCATCGTTCACTCATCGAACAATTATCGAGCGCCTACTCTGCACACTGGGGAAACAGCAATGAACAGAACACACGGGGTTTGTTTACAGTGGGATAGGGGAGAGACAAAATAATCACAATATGTGCTGTTTTGGGAGCTGATGATCATTAGAACGAAAACATGAAGCAACATAAGGGAGATGGGAGAGGGGAGGCTAATGTAATTTGAGACCGATGAGTCAGAGAAGTGCACCCTAACGTTTGGGCAAAGTGAGGCGGCAAGCCATATGAAAGAGTCCGTGAAGATGAAATCTAGGTTGGGTTGAGAACCAATTTCCTGTAGCTAAAATTTGTGCTCTTGATTGGCTTAGTTTATTTATTATTGAAGTTAGCTCTCCTACAGTTATGAACCCAATGTAAAATGTGTAATTAAAGGGATTGCCTTTCATATTGCCTACATGATCTTCAAATCCAAGCAAGAGATGTTTCTTTTTTTAATAAGATTTTTATTTATTTATTTGAGAGAGGGGAACGAAGGGAGAAAGAGGGGGAGAGAAACATCCATGTGCAAGAGATACATTGATAGGTTACCTCTCACACGCCCCCAACCAGGACCTGGCCCACAATCCAGGCATGTGCCCTGATTGGGAATCCCACCAGCGATGCCCAACCCACTGGGCCACATCAGTCAGGACCAAGAGATGTTTCTTGAAAAACACAGTAAAACTTGCTCCTAGCATCAAACTGCTTTCCTACATATACATTTTGCTAACTACTCTCATAACAAATATTATATTAGTTTAATTTGCCCTTGAAGGAGGTGATCTTTATAGATAATATACTTCTTTATGTAGAGCCTAAATCTATTTCTTTTAGATAAACTACACACACACACACACACACACACACACACACACAACTTGACATTTTGAAGTGCTGGTCTGGAAAAAGTGTAGACAAGACCAGAGAACTAGAAAAGGCCAAGGGTTTCAGATGTCTGAACCATGAGGGTTCTTCACAGTGACCTCTGGGAGCACTGGATAAGTCACCCCTCCAAGCCTGGGTGCTGTGCCCCCTCCTGCTGGGCGGAGATAACCAGGGGTCTTCTGGCCCCTCCCAGGCTGATGCTGATGATTAGTGACAAGGCATAAAGGTGCCAAATCTCACATCATCAACAGCTGGGAGGGGTTAAATTTGTATGTGACCAGAGACGAGAAAGGAGCTAGCAAAACATGCTTTATTAAATATATCAATAGAATAACATCTTGAAAATGAATTAGCACCATTTCATACATTTTATTCACATCTTGTATTTTCATTTTTACTGACTTAAAAAACTCAGTCAAAATTCCTCATGTATAAAACCTCCTGGTTCATGGGGTTGTAAAGTACAACATAGGGAATATAGCCAATAATATTGGGATAACTAAGTAAGGTGTGCCAGGTGGGCACTGGAAATATCTATAGAAACACTTTGTAAAGTATATGATTGTCTGACCACTATGCTGTACACCTGACACTAGTACAAAATAATACTGAGTGTGAACTATAATTGAAAAATAAAATTAAAAAAGAAAAAAAGGAATTAAGTACTGATACAAGCAGCAATGTAGAGGAATCATTATTCAGAAAGAGAAGTTTTACACAAATTCCAAATAAATAAATAAATAAATAAATAAAACCTCCTTGTGCACCTATAAAGACTCAGAGGTTATAAATGGAAAAAGAACTTCATTTTTTTTTTTCCAACAGAAAGTACTATAACAATTGGTATTTCTAATCTATGGCTTATTTCTTACAAATGTCAAATTGAACAGCTTTCCAACAAGTATATTTTTATGTTCTTATTAAACATAAGCAGATAAAATGTGTTTTGTATTGGTTCTCTTTAAAACTAATTAGAAAACAGCCCTTATCCCAGAAATTATGAACTCTAAATATGGGTTTACTAAGAAAACTAGAAAGGCCCTTGAAAGGCTAAAGACACTTACAAAACTGGATGAGATTCTTACATATATGTATATAGATGCATTTTATTTATATATTTATGTTACATAAATGCATTTTTTTCCCTGGCTTACATATTTGTAACAGAATGACATACTGCTTCTTCACAAACTGAGGGCCGAAAGCAGCCTCTGGGGAAGCTCAGATAAGCGGCACCCCTCCTTGCGGGAGGTTCCCCGGAGCTGGGTGACTTCATTAGTGAAGAGAGTGCTCTCCTGTCACAGACAGTGCTGCCAGTGCGGCCTGTGGTCCTAAATGAAATGAATTTGTTGGTTTCAGCTCAATGCTTCAGGGAAGGGGGGGAATTGCCCGAGTCATTATTTGCCATGACTGGCACGGCTGAGCTACACAAACTAAATTTAGATTACTCCATTCCGTTTCCTTAATCAGAAAAACAACAGGCAAGTGGGGGTGGTGTTCAAGGTAAGAGAAGCAGAGGCTGCATGAGGCAAACAAATGATTACTCGGAGAAATCGGATCGATTGTCCCCACGATTATTTTACAGCAAAGAGAGGCCACCCAACCCAGGCTGATGTGACATGCGTTTTGACTCCTTGACCCCGCAGAGCCTTTAAGCCCACCAGTGGTGAGGGGTTTATTAAGGTGCATCTGCACATATTTACTGAGGGTCTACTATGAGCAAAGCAACTTAAAGGCTAAAAAATTACAAAGTAAACTGGACTGTTAAAGTAGCTCATTCATTTATGAAACAAACACAGTGTGTATGGAGAGCCTATGTAGGCCAGGCAGGTGGTAGGCACTAGGCCTACAGCTGAGAATCAGACTGTCTCTACTTTCATGACACTTACATTCTAGAAGGTGAGGCAGACAATAAAAGGTATGCAATGTAAAGTCAGCAATGGCTACTAACCACGAATAAAAATAAAAGAGGCCAAAGAATACAGAGAGGCAGGGACAATTACCTTTGGTGGTGCAGCTAGACCTGGCCTCTCTGCAAAGGTGGCTTTTGAGCACAGACCTGTGGGGAGTGAGGGAGACCCTCTGGAGGGGCTTTGCAAGCAGGGGAACCAGCAAGTGACGGCACACATTTGAGACTTGTATTAGTTTCCCAGGGCTTACGGAATAATGTACTACAAACCAGGTGGTTTAAAACTGAAATTATTGTCTTCCAGTTGTGAGGTCCCAAATCAAGGTGTCAACAGGGTCATGCTCCCTCAAAAATCTGTTTTCATATTGTTTTGTTTTTACCTGAGTGTTTCATGCTGCAGGAAGAATGGGTACAGCTATCCAACAGGAAATTTTGGGGGCCATCTATGTAAAAATAAGGATTGAAACTAACCATTCATTCATTCATCTTTTTACAAAACAATTTCCAGGGAATTCATCTCTCTGCTTGCTACTTTGTCCTTCCTAACAGCTAGCAATTGAACTTTTTTTCCCTTTTGCTTATGTCCACTCCCTTTTGATTTGCCTTCAACTACAGAATAAAGACCTTTGGGTAAAGACAGGGATTCCAAAACAGAAATATAATTTGACTCCCTCCCCCAAACCCCACTAAAATGTCTATAGAGGTTTTGTTGTTGGTGGTGATGGTGTCAACCACAAACTTTAAAGGATGGGGGGTGGGGAGGTGAACCACAGTAACCTAATTTGGGAAGCTGGGAGATGGATAAATGATTCATGATTTAGTGGACCCCCAAAAACTGAGTGCGAAGCTGGCCATTCTAAGACAAGAGCCATCCAGATTTATGTGACGGAATCGCTTCGTGGTTCGGGACGGGCAGCGCCAGTAGCTCTGGAAGCAGGGGTGAGAGAGAAGACACATAGAATGAGGTGGATCGAAAGCCCGTTGCAGTGGTCAGATGGCCTAGGTTTTCCCGACTGCGGCAAGCAAGTGCCCCACCCACCCAGAGGCAGACGGCAGGGTCGGTTCCTGGAGAGGAAACAGAGACATAGCAGGCACAGTTCAGAGCAGAGAAGCACCGAAAAGTGCTGACTTACCAAAGGTGCAGGGACCCAGCCCTCTTCTCCTTTACCCCCGACAGGAGATGGGAAGAGTCTGGAATCCAACCAGCCCAAGAAGAAAGGCCTAAGTACATCGATGCTGGGCAGTGCCCCACCCCCTACAGCCCCCCACAGGAGGGACACATCTCCTACCCACCTGCTTTGAGCACCTTAATCTCCTATTTGGAATTCTCAGAAGGTAACCAGCACCACCTGATATCTGAAAAAGCCTCTAATGGGAAGAACAGAGACCCAAACGAACAGAAAGCAGCAACACGGAGAAAACTGGGAAGGTGCAGCCATGGCTGCAGGACAGCCATGTGAGTTGCTACAGCATTAGCCTCCCATCTGTCTGTAAAACTTGGAGCAGGTCTGCTACACAAGCACCCAAGATGAAGGGGATTTGGGTGTGAGCATCAGCTTAAAGGGCCACACCAGGAACAGGTTTCAGGAAAAGGCTGAGAAATAATAAAAGCCCAGTGAGAGCGCCATGAGAGCAGGGACTCGGAGCCAGGGGTCTGCGTGCTGGACACTTGGCAGGGAGGTGGGAAGGGGCTGTGACATCTGGATCACGACAACCACACATTGAAGGGAATGAAAGCCCGTCTGAGTGAGATTTGCTGCGTACCAAGCCCAGTTCCTTGGCCTGATGTGACTGTGACTTTGACTCCCTTACCCTATCGAGTCCCTTGCGCTACCTCAGTATTTAAAACTCTTGACTGATTTCCACAATTAAAATTTAGGATAACTGAGTTTAACTTTCACCTAAATTCTGATCAAATGAATTGCCTACTTGAATCCAATTAGAGCTCATTTACATTTTTACAAGCATTTTTTATTTACCAATACAGGCCAAATATACTACAAATGCCCCATTTCCATCTGTCATTTCCCTTAATTGCAAAATAGGATATAATCTAACGTGTTCAAAAATTGTGCCACCTGGTGTAGCTCAGTGGATTGAGCATCGATTGGTCTGCAAACCTAGGGGTTGCTGGTTCGATTCAAAGTCAGGGCACATGCCTGGGTTGAGGGCCAGGTCCCCAGTATGGGGAATGTGAGAGGCAACCACACATTGATGTTTCTCTCCATCTTCCTTCCTCCCTCCCCTCTCCTCTGTCTAAAAAAAATTTTTTTTTAATATTTTTAAAAGAACACACACAAAGATTACAAAAAGATGTAGCTAGGACCCACATCTAATTTTTATTTTTTTATCCTTACCAGAGGACATTTCATCATTGCTTTGAGAGAGAGAGAGAGAGAGAGAGAGAAGCAGCAATTGGTTGCCTCCCGTATATACGGGATCACATGCACGTGGATGGGGATTGAACCCGCAACCTAGGTGTGTGCCCTGACTGGGAATCAAACCTGCAGTCCTCTGGCTACTGGACAATGCTCCGAGTCACATGGGCCACGGTGGACCTACATCTAATTATTAAAAATCATTCCTTTTCATTACCATGTAATGTTAGTAACACCTACTCAATTTAATAATATCTAATTTCATATCATAAAAATTACATACATCATGAAAAATAAATATATAAAAGACATGAACACATGAACTAATGTGAGACAGAGATGTTCAGCTCTAAAAAAATTAAATCAGCAAGAGTTTTCACGTGTGTCCATTTATTGATTGCTGGGAATACAGCCTGAGAATAAATGACATGCATTTTGGGGGAGAAATTAACCGAATCTGAAATGAAGCCATTCGGTAAGTCCGCTGAGAGTTAATAAGGAAGTACGGATTAGATCTGAGAGCACAGCGGGGGTAACTCAGTCACTTACAGTTGTTATTAAGTAATTGTTTGGAACATATTTATTCTTAGTTATTCAGGAACTACCAGGAAAGATGGAAGGTCAGTCTGCCATTAGCTGAAATTAATGCTAGGAAGGGTGCTGCTCACTGAAGTACTGAAAAAAAAATTTTTCTCTTCAAATTACAAATTCTTCCATGTCAATTCGTATGCCTCAGAATTACAAGAAGCCATAAAGGTTTAGAAAAGATTAATAATGGATGCAAGGAACTATTCATTTGATTCCAGTTTCTGTTACTGAATTATACTCTGTTCTAATACTAGCAAATTTTTACAACATTGTGTCAATCTTCCCAAGATGTTTGCTTAACTCATTGATACAATAAAATGATATAAATTAAAGAATTTCAGTGAAACTTAAAAGGACAGAAAGTTTAAGTAACTGGAATGTGTTAGACCATAATTAAAAACTGTTTAATTATATATATGGTATATATGGTGCAAAGATTATAACTTATAATTCTATAAAATGCTGAAATGTATTCACAACAGCAGAGTTACATGCCATATATTTCTCCCAAATTTCTGTATTAGGTATTTTTTCTTAAAATGACAACCGCAATGTCACTTTATGTTCCAGTGTTTGGACTGCTTTTTGTGGTAGCAGGAATACAAAGCAAAAAGAGAAAACAGAACCAGATATATTCCCACGAGATGAAACGGGAGGATCTTGGCTTTTTGTTCTTTGTGAAGAGGCAGTCCGTTGCTCTCCTGAACCGTGAACCGTGTTCTCACCGCGGTGCTTCCGGGCGGGTCGGTTATGGCTTACAGCGCTGGACAAATCGAGGGTATAAGCACACGTCTCGGATGTGATACCTGTTCAGAATCCAGGTTAAGAATCGTTCTAAGCCCAAGCCATATCCTCCGTGAGGGCAGGTGCCATATTTTCTCTGTTTTTAAAAGAGAGGAATATGTTTAGTTTACAATCTTTTCTAAAATACTTAAAATTTTCTACTGTGAAATGAGTTAGCTTATTGTAGTTAAGAAGTCAACACTTAATCTATACACGTGTGAAAAAATAACTTGATGTGAAAAATAAACCAGCGATTACATGCCACCTTGGAAAGGAGAGATTTTAAACTCTGAAACTAAGTCAATGTCTCTGGTTATAAGAGGAAAATGAAAGACAGCACTAGATATTGGTCAGATTTAATGACAAATGTTTAAAACTCAGTAGCAATGAGAAAGACCAGCAGCTAGTGTTTCAAACGAAGTTAACGTTATTATTAGCCAAAGCCAGAATAAGCCATATTCACGACACATTATTATAACCATGAAACTGAATACAGGTCTTTAAATGCCAAAGTTCCACCCTGAATTATTTCCTTTTAAATTTCAATTCATACCAAACCATAACAATGAAAAAAATTTGTTTTTACCTGATCTGTGTACCAGTAATAGGGAGTGGGGTCAATTCCTTCCCTTTTGTAACCTGCCAGCATTTCTTCACTATCCCAGATACGCATTGAGCCTCCCACAATCTCACCAACATTGGGCATCAACACGTCAACCTTTAAAAATGAGCAAATCAAATGTGGTTATGACCAGGCTATCAGTCATGGCATTGCTCTAGCGCTTAAATGAAAGTCACTATTAAGCTCCTATAGCTAAAGGACTACTATCATCATGCAACATTTATATACTATTCAAATTCTATCATTTAACAAGGTATGCTAAACCCTATCAGAGGATCAAAAAACTTTAACACTATTCAAATCGCAACTGACAGATTCGGTGAGGCGGGGATCCTCAGGACATCGCTGCATGTAGAAGGACTTGATCTCCACAGGAAATCGACACAGCAAGATAGGCTCATTAATGGTGTCCGTCATCAGTCTCTCAGGAGCTTCTGGGATATCCTGAGGTTAGACAAGACTTCATTAACGTTTACAGCTCGAAATGTGGCAAGAGAAGCCGCTCTCCCACCCAGCAGCTGTTCTTCATGTTCTTCATGAGGCACAGGGGAGAATGGGCACCCGCCAGAACCCGTACATGCGGGGTAAGGGACACTTCTCTCAAAAACAAATGTATTAAAAATCTCCTAGGTATTAAATGAACTGTAAAACAATCTGCCTCCTTCTACAATATATCTCATGTGCCACGCTGCTGGAGGAATCAAAACCTCCCAAAACCAAAAACACCACCCCAATCATTATTAGTATGACTAGGTCTTGCTCAGTTATTTTTCCAGTGGTCAGTTTTATCTCGCTTGGAAGCAAACATGGTCCACCTAGTTCCGTAAGGCGTAAGATAATCAGTGAATTCTCCAGAACATCATTGATTTAGGGTGTTATTAATAACAACAATCTTTAAACTCTCCTGCTATCTGTACTGCTTTTCTATTATAATAAATCTAAATGTCTTCCATGACAGTAAGACACAGTCATAAGACAAGTACCCAATGTCAAATTTTAAGTGTAACCACACCTGGAATAGTTAGCCAAGAACTGTTAGATGATGATGAATCTGTTCCTCTTTCAAAACATCCTTCAGTAAACCACACATAAGTGAAAACTGGAAACTCTGCCCCAGTAAAAACTGATGAAAGAGCTGGACAAGGCTCATTGATTTGTTGAATGTAGAAACTGAAATGAGCTTAGCAATCACCTGGCCCCGCTGTTTCTAAGCCCCCTCCCTGGAGTCTTGTCCCTGGAGCCCCATGCCCCCTAAGTACAGGGAGGAGACAGGAGGGGAGTGGAGAGCTCTGGTCTCTCAGCCTTGATCTGCTTTACATACTAGAGTTCTGCATAAGGCTTAATTGGGGGGAAAGAGATCTTACTGCATATTCCAAAAAGTCTGAAGACCATTTACGAAGTACTCTAGCGCCATCATGCGTATGGGTGTGGAGTAAGGGCTGACACGCTCCGAAGGCTTCCTGCACCAGGGGCCCTGCTAGGCACTTTGCTCAGAGTCCCCACAGCTTTGCAAAGTGGATGTTACCTCCAAGGCAAAGATCAGGAACCAGGGAGCAGGGCCACTGGCCTTCAGTTGTACAGCAATAAGGACAGAGGTGCAGGCTAAGCCCACCTGGGGGGCCTTCTCACGCCAAAGCTGTGTTCTTTCCACTCAATCACAACACTTTGCTAGGTATTAAGTAATAACAGTTCTCAAGTTGTCAGTACAAAATTCTATTATATATCATCAACTGAATTCGAGAAACTGTAAGAGTAATTTATATAGGTCAAGTCTACTGTTTGTCCTCTCTACAAATTCCTTCTAAAACAAAATAATAGTTTAGTTAGCAGTTGTTACATTTCATCTGTAGAACAGCTGGATTTGCATATGTAAAGGAATAGTTAAATGCACAGGGAAAAGGGCTTAGAATAGTGTCAACAAACTATACTACCCTGCCCTCCCACCCTGGCAGGGTAGCTCAGTTGGTTAGAGCATCATCCCAGTATGCCAAGGTCCCAGGCAAAAAAGATACAAGCTCAGTTCATGTAGGGTACCAGACCGCCTTCCCCATCAAGGTCTCTCTTGGTTTTGTATTTTAACCAATGGCTCTTTTCTTTAAAAAAAAAAACAAAATTTTTTAATTGATTGATTTTTAGAGAGAGACGGAGAACAAGAAAAACACTGATTTGTTTTCCACTTACTTATGTATTCACTGGCTGTTTCTTATATGTGCCCTGACTGGGATCGAACCCACAACCCTGGTGTACTGGGACAACACTCTAACCGAGAAACCTGGCCAAGGTCTAACGAACGGCTATTTTCTTCTTTGAGTCCCCTCTATTAAAAGGAATTTTGATTCACTGTTTGGGGGCAGGAATACTTTTTGAAAGAGCCAAAAACTTCTCCATACAAACAAAACAAATGTATATGCACAGCAACCTTTTACATATAATTTTACCGGGTTGAGGTCAAAAAGTTCATAACTTTTTGAAGCCTCCTGACAGCCTAGAGAATTACAACCAGAGTTTATGACTGATCACAGAAGAGAGAAGAGGCAACGGATGAGGTATGAAGGCTAAAAATTTGCTCACATTTGGTGAACACTACAGAAAGGCACTGTTCTCAGGCTTCCTCCATGACAAAATCAAGGAATCCTCGGCCAGCCCCAGGGGGAGGCTCTGTCGCCACTTGTTTGACGGCAGGTGGGTGACTGCATCACTGCTTCTCTAAGAAGGAGTGACCCACTGAAGCACACGGCCACCTCTGAAACAATGATTAGAAAGGAATGCAGACCTCTCCAAATTCATAGAAAGTTCCATCTTCTTTCTTTATGTTGTGTTCTTTTAGCCACACAATAGCATCTGAATAGTTCATCCGTCTGAAAGGCCGTTTGGGGGGCTTGAAGTTCTACAGTAGAGGGAAAAATATAGTGTATATAAAGAAATTACTAACACTAAAATTTCCGCTTTAAAAGAAAAACTACTTAGTATTATTATAAAATATTATTTCTGACTAAAAATCAATGGAGACATTCCTAAAATGAAAAACATGTATGAACTTCCTCCTAAGTTAAAATGTTATGAAATTATCGGTAATTTTAAAAAAATGCATGAGTGGAAAAATACTTTATTTTTAAATGCTTTCACTTTTAAGGTATCCCCCTAAAAGGAATGTCAACACGAGGAGAGGTTTCAAACTTTCTGTTGGGCTCTGATTTGAGGGGGAGATGAGTGGACCTGACCATTGGTAGTCACCTAACTGGGGATCTTTGTGGTAACATGCGAGAGCACGAACTAACTCCAGCACACTCAATACTCCCTGAGTCCATTGGCGTGAGACCATATATTGTTCTTTTCAAAGGCTATTCTGCTTTTATTGAAATACAACAATCACTGAGCACCAACTATATCACTTACTATACAGTCTGGTTAATTTGTCCCTAACAAAACTAATCATCTTCTCTCTTCCATTGTGTAGGTATGTGTATGTTTGAAACTTTGCATATTCTTGGTTAGTTCGCTTTTGAAGCAATTTGGAGAAGTGGCAATTATTAGCCACTTACTTCAAAGCTCACCAACCCACTTAATCTATTAAAAAACAAGCTGAAAACTTCACTGCCTTCCAAAAAGGAATCATAATTTTGTATTTCCATAAGACATAGACTTACCGGGTTGAGGTCATACACTATGCTTGCCACAGGTGATTTCAAGACTCGATCTACCACGTCACAAACCAAGTCCTCCAATCGGTTGAGGAGCTCCTCAAAGGTCAGGAAAGGGCACTCGGCCTCCACGTGAGTGTACCTGAAGACCGAGACACTAGCTCAGGGCTGCACTTCGTTTCTACTAAGTTTCCCTCGAGCAAGGACTTTAACATTGGGAAACTTCCGGAAAGGTAAAATTCCATCCTTGCTAACCACCCCCAACTCTACAAATTAGTTTTAGACCACACACCCACCTTTCCCCTTTAAATAGTGAATTCTTATTTATTCCTTTAGACATAAAGGGCCAGGGCAAAGTAAAAGGAAGGCCTTAGTTAGCTATGGCCTAAGGTAAAACTTACGTGGTTTCTATTAATTTCCAACTCCCCTCCATATATCCTCTTAGTATACTAGCGCATTTACACACACATCCTTTGCCTATGTAAAGATTGCTTTTCTAAACATATTTTCTTTAAAAACACTTCAAAATAAAGATAAAGAGACATTGCATACTCAGCCAGGTGCCTTCGTGTTCTGGATTGTTCTGCCCTGTATGACAGTGCAATACAAAAAACATCTCCCAGGGCTGGGATGCAGGTCTCCAGGTACAGCTGAGAGGACTGAGTCAAAAATGCCTCTTCCCCAAAATAGTCAAGCTTGAAGAGTGTAGCACCGCCTTCTACTTGTGTTTGTACTAACGTAGGAGGAGTAACCTGTTCAAATGAAAAGGAGTAAAGAAAGGTCCGCTGAGGGCACCTCTATTCAAGTGTAAGAATGGCAAAAGCGTCATCTGCAGAAGACAGATGCACACTTACTTCACAGTACCCCCTATCAAGGAAGTGGTCCCTAAAGCACTTGGTGATCATGGAACGTGCTTTCAGGATTTTGGACATGTTTTCTCCTCGGATCATCATGTGTCTGTTGTTGAGCTGGACGTCAACGTCGGACTCTTCATTGATCAGGTTATCAGCTCCTCCAGCTGGTGCCAACCCGATCAGTTCCCAGAAGTCACAACTCAGCTCATGGCCCCCAGGAGCCTACATTTTTTAAAAGGGGGAGGGGGGAAAGAAAGAAAACAAAACAAATTTACAGTAGTAAAGATTTTAATATATGTCAAATAATCAGTCATTCTGACTCTATCCTGCTCTAACCTGCCCAGTTCCCATAACATGTTGGTTAGAATCTTCTGCTTAGTCCCGCAGATAGATATGCTAATCATTAAAGGACCTAACAGTAGCCTAGGAATTACTGCAACATTGCCACTACAAAAAATAATGATTCTTTATCACCTCCTGACTTCAAATTCCTCCCGTTCCCCCAACCCCTACCCCGGTCCCTGGACATAAAAGATGCCTGGATTCTGTACTTTCTCAAGATGGTTCTTTAGGATGCAAGCCCGCCATTTCCTCGTCTTGCTGGTTCTCCAAATGAAAGTCGCTTTCCTTACTACCCCAACTCCTTGTCCCTCAACTTATTGGCTGTCGATCAGTGAGCAGTTTGAGCTTTCACTCAGCTACAAAAATTTCTGGTAAGCTGGTATTTCTAAGAACCTCATCACCATTGGCCTAACCTTCTAACAGACCCAATGATTCAATCTTATGCTGATACGTTTAATATTCTTTTCAGAGTAAATACACATATCAGTTTTTAAAAAATTAAAAAGCACAAACTAAAAAGTAAACTGCAATCCCACAACGTGGAGCAGCCACTAACTACTATTAACATCTTGGTACATCTTTCTAGCCTTTTCCAATAATTTAAAATAACATAATACTCACATTGAAAAACTCCTTAAATACAAAAATTTTATAAAAGCTGTTTTTCTTTGTAACAGATGTATAGTAAAATTCAAATTCTCCCTGATAATTCCATTAAAAGCAATTCAGCTCAGAAGCCACATATCATGGAATATATACTTATCTTGGTGCCAAACACTGGACAGAAAGTAAAATCATAACAATCACTCCATTTTCCAACCACACTAATTCCGAGGAAAATCCAGGCACTTTACATCAGGTATTCATTCTTAACACAGGTTCTTTTACATGAACTCTGACAGTCTTTTATCAGTATTTCTAGTCTACAAGATAGACTCTAGGGGCTCCCTCTGGTGGTCAGTATATCACGTTTGTTTGTTTTCTTTCCTAGCCAACAAATATAACCACAGTAGCAGTTACTTGAGCAGTAATTACCAACAAGTGACTGTAACTGGTACAGGTTATGAGCCTGCTGGCTGGCGAAAAACCATCTCTCTGAATATCAGAGTTATGTGTAACTTTTTAAAAAGAGGTTTTCAAATTCTATTCAGAAATTTTCAGATTTAGATTACTGTTCTTTCCTGAAATTTCTTGGGTAGATTGTCAAGTTTTCATTTCCACTTAGCTGAGATATTATTCACACACCCACAGTAAAGTGGCTACATTACGGCCTGTGAGGATTTTTCAGCAGTTCTATGAGGCTGGACTTCCCTAAGTTTGTTAAATCTTATGAGCAGGATTTCAATGGAAAAGGAAAAGGCATACTAAATTTCGCAAGTGCATCATATTTGTTTATTTATATGCCAAATGCCAAAAGTACAAATAAAGACATTGGAAACCAAACATCTGTTCACCCGGTGAGAAACTCAATCGACTTACCTGCTTGCCCTTTGGGGTGAGACTCAGTATTCCATACACTGCAACACTACTCTCAGTGGACAAGACTACTCCATTGTAACACTGACACTATAAAAAGATCAAGTTCAAGTTAAGTTATCCATATTTACATTAAAATATTCTAATGTACAGAAAGCAAAGGGGGTTATTTATAAACAAGTTGTTGGGTCCAAAACTAGTAAAATAAGAAGATGGCCATCAATTTTTAATATTAATAAAAATCTTATTTTTTTATAATAGATTTAATAGAATATTAAAATTCTTATAATAGATTTATCTATATCTAAATATAGGTACATATGTAAGTATATTCTTTACATACAT
This sequence comes from Mormoops blainvillei, assembly GCA_004026545.1. Lineage (NCBI taxonomy): Eukaryota > Metazoa > Chordata > Mammalia > Chiroptera > Mormoopidae > Mormoops > Mormoops blainvillei. The sequence continues at coordinate 144,829 of PVJD01002210.1, read as the reverse complement.
ACATAGGCATAAATGACACTAACTCACATCTATTAAAAATACCTGAATGTTCGTTTTCCTTTTTCTTTAAAATTCAGGCTATTAAAATAATACAGAAAGTTGATCTACGCTAATATGATCATCAATACTTGCTAAAATCATTAGAAGAAAAGTGATGGGGAACTTTGTAATGCAGGGACCAGGCTATAAATACCTGAACCCACAAGTCATTACAAAAAAAAAACCAATGTGCCTCCTAATGATGCAACTGGAAGAACACAGCTTTGCCCATGAAATAATGGTGCCCCCCTCAAAAAAAGAAATCTGGTTAGACCTAACCTCCAGTTCATAAGCTACCTCAGGGGTCAATCAACAGAATCCAGACTGTGAGAAGTTCCACAGGATAAACAACCAAGTTTTTTTCCCCTACAAATAAATGTTTTCCATAATAGGAGTTTAAAACAAATATACAGATCCTAAAATTCTCAAAATTAACAATAAAGGGACCTACTGAAAAAAATCAAATTTTTAGCCACAAATAAGAGAAAACATTTACCAAATCATCTGACAAGACACATTGAAGATACCCAGTACCATCCCGCAACACCAGAAACATTAAATTCTTTCCTAAAAGTGAGAAAGACAAATTTAGCCAGACTATCCTCAAAGCACTTAACAGTACTTTCTCATAATTCAACCTTATGGAAAGGAAACTCTAAGGCTAAACACAGAGAGTTCCAACCTCCCAGTGGTCCCCTTCCCCTGAAGCATCCACTGGTTACATCACTACTCAGTATTTGTAAGGCATTCTATCTTCTTCACTGTGCTTTCCAATGCGACGTGATCCCCATGACCCACATGATCATGGGAAAGCAAGACAGTACGAGACAGGAGATGAGGGATTCCATCCCATTAGCCCCTGAATCCCCGGTAATGCCTAGTGGTACTGTGCACTCAGTGGGGGGTCCAGAAATACTGTTGTAGAGAATCACTCTTTTTCTTATTTATGTCGCAGTTCTTTTACAAAGTATTTGATAGCCACTTACAATAAAACACGTGTAATAAAATAACAAAAAAGAGAAAGCAAACTATCAGGACCCAGACAGAAGGAGAATGTAAACATACTAATTATAAATGTCACCACTACTGCCCTACTTCGAGTTTCAGATTTGGCTCTCCACTTCCTGCTCTTCATTAAAGAATTAAGTTCAATTAGACAAATACTTGTTGGATACCTTCTGATTACTGTGATTGCTTACAGTTAAGTAACATTTAAATAATATTTAAACTTTTAATAGTCATATCAAATAAAAACAAACTTAGGATCTACATCACTATCTCCTTTAAAAAGCTAGCATCCACAAATCAAAATACCTCCAAGTAAATTTTTTACATTCTTCTTCATCATAATTCAACCTTATGGAAAGACCAGTGATACATGAAAATACAGGAGAGAAAGGAAAGCTACGCATTTACCTTGTCTACGCAGCCTGTGGACCCAGCCAAACACCTTTACTCTTTGGCCTCTATATCCTTCTAATGCGTGAATCTTCACCTGTTAAATTAAAATAAATAACGTTTGACCAACTGTGTTATCTATCACGTATTGACTTTTCCACTAATATTAGATGGATAAGCGTAAATTTAGGGTTAAAAATTCACAAATGGTGCAAAATTGCAGATTAGTTACTCTGTTGCAGATCAGAATAAAAAAATGTCACCATGCTTAGTGGTTAAAAAAACAATGAGTCTTCTTTCTCTTACTGCAAAACCAACGAGACTCACCCGGAATTTCGGGTGCCACTACAGAAAAACAATGAGTAAATGAATTCACAACAGCAACAACCCGAGCCCACAGGGAGCCCCCTCCCTGACCTCCAGACACTGTGGGAGGTCAGAGTTAACAAAGGTTGGCTGGCTTCTTGTTTGGGGGATGAAGGAGAGAGAGGGGATGGTGACTACAGACAGGAAAACAGCTTCATCCCTAAGGGAACGGGGAAAATATGACAAGTGATCAGCAATCAGAACTATCTGAAATCTAGGCATGCCCACTCGCCATCCGGCATTCTGTTCTAGAAGGAACAGAGAAGAAATTCAATTTCATAAAATCAAAAAACTTTGTATGTATCAATATTAAAAAGATCGTGGGAACCGTGGATTTCCACCTCTCCATTTTATGGTGAGGAAGCAGACCAACGCCACACAGCACTGTCAGGCAGGAACCTCGGTCTGCCAGTTTTTCTTTGAAGACAGAATTCGTTCATCACACAGTTACTAAACTTTATAAGAAAATGAACCCCAGCTCTGACCAGGATGGCTCAGTTGGTTGGGTATCATCCTGCAAAGCAAAAAGGTCATCAGTTTGATTTCTGGCAGGAGGACATGCCTGGGTTGCAGGTGCCGGGTGAGGCATGCCGGGTGAGGCAACCAATCAGTGTTTCTCCCTTGCATCGATGTTTCTCTCCTTTTCTCCCTTCCTTCCCTGTCTCTAAAAATAAATATAAATAAAATCTTAACCAAACAAACAAACAAACAAACAAACAAAAACCCCCAAAAGAACTACCGGCCTCAAAACTCTAAAAAATTATTTCTCTCTTTCCCTTCTAAAAGCAAAGGAAAGATAGATAATACAAAGGAGAGAACCACACGGCAGATTCCTCAGACAAAGAAACAACAGTTTTGACGCGTTTGCAACAATACATGTCACACTTACACATTTTGGCTCTGGAAGACTCGGATCGTTTTTAATAGTAATCTTCTTTGCTTCTTCCAGGTTCTTTTCTCTTCTCAAATTGTCTTCTGCCTAACATTAATGATAAAGCAATTTATTAACATGGTTCCCAGTGTTCTAACTTTTCGAATGTTCACAGTTGCAAATTCATTGCTAACCTCTTTCTTTTCCCGGGATTCACTCTTTATTTGTTCCCTATGCCACATTTTCTTAATGTTCTTCATCTGTGATTTTGAAATAACATCCCATCGCTAGAGAGAAAAACAGATATTTAATTTTTCCAGTCCTCTATGTTCTGATGAAAACTTATTCAGAAAACAAAACTCTATAAAGTGTTTAGTTCACCGTACCTCATTTTCTTTTTGTGAATCTACGTAAATGGTAGGAAATGGTTCTTTTCCTACTGTCATCAACGCCTTGGAGGGGGGGAGAAAAAGAAAATATCCTTAACATTATACAATATTTGAGATCCAAATAACATCTTAATTATGAGGCAACTTCAACCACCTACAGCATAATCAAGAACCAAGAAGAACGCACAAAGACCCCAAGAGTCAAAAGTCCATGTTGACAGAGTGACTGGTTAAAGTACTAAGAACATTTTGCTTAGCCCTCAGACCCTTTTGCAAAAATTCTAGCAAGTTCAGTTACATCGTATAGAGTTTCCCAGCACAAGCAGACTAGAAGCAATGGATTTTAAAAGATGTAGGGACCAGAGGGAGATATGCTGACAACAGAGGAGACAGCTAATAGCAAAAAACAATTACAGATCACATCCAAATGATTAATCCTTGCTAAGAAACAGGTAAGTCAACTCCGAAACTCTAGCAACAAAATATTGACAAAGAACACGAAAGGCTCAGTTTCACTTAATTTGAAAAATTACAGTACGCAGAATACTCTGTTAACTAATATTGGGACACATCATGTATTGTTGTGTCACTTAAAATTTTGTAATTCATAACCCCCCTTTTTTCAAAGATAGTTGAAAGTGTGTGTAAGATAGATGTTTTATTAACTGTTTCAAATATTCCTTCAGATTTTCTCCCAACCAAGAAATGTACGGAATTACTCTCTCCATAGATAAGATCTGAAGCTTATAAAAAGTGACCTTTTCTAAAGGTCTAGTTTCCAAACTTAAAAAACACCTTTCCTCTTCTAACAGTAGTACCAACTCAGTGATTACTACAGAGGAGGAGGAAACCTGGATCTTTCAAATAACATCTAAAAATTCATCTTTTTAACAATTAGACTTCCTAGGATGTTTGCAAATGATTAGGAATTCACTTACTACCTGACACTCTCCACTGATCCTTCCTTTTGTATCACTGAAATTGAAAGAGCCAAACTGTTACTCCCCCAATCAGAAGACCATGCCTTTTGCTAACAGCAACATTCTGTAAACATACACCTAAACAATGTTGTCAGTTTGGGGAGCCCAACTCACCCCAATGACCCAGAAATTAAAGAAAGATCTCCCCCTAAGGGTTAAAAAGTAAGACCTATGTATGACACACCAAAGCGTAACTCAATTATGACCTGAAAAAGGAGAGAATGCTACTTAGACAGGAACACTTGATAATAACCTGAATAAATGTGACATCGCTAACAAAAAGGGGGATTGGTCAGGCACAAGCACACAGAAAAAAGTGTAGGGGCAGGGCCTGCCTAGTACTGTCCAAGAAGGGAGCCTCAACCACCTCCTTACATGCAGGTGCAGACATTTCAGTTCAACAGGGAAACTTTAGGAGGGATGTCTTGACAACCCACACATTAACCTGATGCAATCAGTTACCTAACGCTCATGTTCTGAGTTGATGCTCTTGAAAAAGCCCTTTGATCTGGAGTTAGATTTCCATTTAAGTCTTCTTAGAAACAACATGCTAAATTCATGTGAGGAGTCTAGGCCCTGGGAAATAAGAACACATTAATAAATGAGCATCTGGCTTCAAGCTCTAGACCCAGGAGTTACTGAGCATGTGTCCTGAGAAATGTGTCCATTCTTGGTTTGCTGATATAACAAATTAGGTCTTTGAGTCTCAAGGCTCAAAATCACACCAGGATTCTAGAGGTAAATTCAAAAAGAGGCCTCTTAGGTGTCATTTTGGAAGAAACCTGGGCATGAGCTCAATGTGACTGAGGGACGCAGATTTTTATTTTGACAAGACTGAAAAACTGGCCACCTGACTATCTGGAAAGACAAGCTGCCAGATGCAATGCTGTATAAGGAAGAAAAAAAAGACGCCCTTTAAAAATGTTCAAATAAGTCTAGACTTAGATCTCATACTCTTAAAGCTACGCATCTGTATATAATCCTTACTTTTCCTTTTCTGAACACTCTCTTCAAAACCCAGTGCTTGAAATAAATTATTGACAAGTCATGTAATAACTGACATAAGTCATTAATAAATGCAAAGTCATTTTTGTTAGAGAAGAGACACTACCTTTAGGCCTGTTTTAAAAGGTTTCTCCTTGGTTCCATCACCTGTAGCATCATCTCCCTCTCGATCTGAGACGTACAGCTCTGCTATTTTACAAAATGAGAATAAGTTACTTATTTGGATAACTGTCAGTCATCTTATACTGCAACTACTTTATCCATTCTGTATCTTTGTAAACAGAACAAGCATCTGATTGACTGTAGTAAAAAATGGGCGACAGTCCTGCCCTGTCTGGTGTGGCTCAGTTGGTTGGTTATCGTCCGCAAAGGGAAAGGTTGCCAGTTTGATTCTGGTCAGGGTACATACCTGGGTTGCAGGTTCGGGCCCTGGACAAGCAGAAATATTGCCACAGTCCAAAAGAAATTATATCACAATTACTTTCTCCCATTTCAATGACATTCATCTCATAAAAGCATGCTAGTTACAAAATTGGGTTTTCAAATGAACTTTGATCACTTCAATTTGTGATACTGCTTCCACATACTTGAGTCCCCAGAAATAAGGGCTTTGAAGCTGGCCACATCAGCCTAGAATCTTGGAATGTTGGAAAATTCACTTAACCTTTCTGAGCTTATTTCTTTGATTACAAAATAGGGAAAATACATATCTTGAAGGGCTGTACTGACGGTGAAATAAAATCACACGTACAAATCAGATACCCCAGTGCCAGTGTACAGATGCCAAATAAAGACCAGTTTCCTCTGGTCCTTACAGGAAACTGAGGCTCTGAGGTGAAACAAATTGCAGAAGGTCTCACAACTAGTACGTCTGCTATCAGTCCAGGTCTCCTTTTTCCTTCGCTACTGCACCCTACGATCTGCCTGGAAATCTCAATGTACCTGAGGATATGTGAAAGAGGATTAGAATTCTAAAGCCATTTCCTGACGATCACTTTTAAGGATTACATATATGAGGGTTACCCTGAAGTCTGATGGTGCCCAAGCCTCAGCTGAATCATGGGATTTTCGCAGAGGGCAGGGCCGGGACCGGCCGCCACACCCACCCGGGGCACAGGGGCCTGGAGGGAAAGCCGGGCGGGCCCAGGCCTCTACCACCCTCCCTCCGATCGTTCACGTCTGAAGAGTGGTGGCTCGGTCACTCTGTGTCAAGCCATCAGTAAATGCTAGTAACTGGCCTGACGAAGGTTACTGCCCCAGGCAGAGGCACCGCACCACTTACACACCCAGGTCCCCGACCCTCGCTCACCTAGTACCATCCCCGCGGTCGCCCGTGTCACCTCCAAGGACATCGTCTGCCAAAACGCAGCCGACTTCTCACCGCAGCGTGCAGCGGTCGCTTCCCCTACTCTAACGTTGCATCATATCCCGTCGTGCATAGGTCGCCCGAATGAGTCACCCGAGCGTCGCGGCGCCATTGGTTACGGGAGGTTAGAGGACAAAGGGCGAGTGCGGCTGAAACCGCCATCTTTGGTCCGGGAAAGGCAACTTCCGGTCCCCTGCCGGAGGCCGGGCTGGGGGCCCTCGCCCCACCTCCTCCGATCTCCGGCCAGCCAGTGGCGCAGGGATCCCCTACCAACGCGGCCGCCAACCGCTCCCTTCTGTCTGCGACTCCCTATGGCCCAAAGAAATGCTCCAGCCGGAGTTTGCAGAATAGAAAGAAAACGTAGTTTAATACTGAAGTGGCCAATCGGGAGGCGGGAACATACTGCTCAAAACCACATTCCTGCCGGCTGCAGGTTACAAATTATACAAGGGAAAAATCACAAGACATCAGGGAGTTAGGGGTTTGCGATCTTGTTGGGAACTGATTGGTTGGAGGTGAGGCTAGGGTGATAAATCATTTCTTCAGGTCTTACAGACAGCTCTGACGTCCTTTCCAGCGTCCCTCTGTGCCGGTAGCCAGGGCGTTGCTCCACCTTACTGCTCGGGAGGTGAAACGTAACTTAGGGCAAGACGTTATCTTTAGCCTGCCAGGCGTCTGGACCTTGTGACCAATAGTCAGGTCCCAGCTACTCTCTTCTGCTGCCTTGGGGGTTGCTCATTCTCCTTGGGAAAGGTTAGGTCTCTGAGTCGTATAGACAGAAAGGGGCGGGGACGGGGGAGGGGAGAGAGACAGAGACGATTTTTGGAGCTAGGATTTAAAACTAAGTCTAATCAAATTTATAGAGATCCGCGGTTTCATTATCATCAAAGGTATTGAGCACCAGCAAGGAGGTTGGGGGAGGGTGGGGAGGGTGAGGAACATAGATATGAGTTGTCCTAGTTTACATGCATTGTCTGTTTTGAAATACGGTACTTTAACTTTCTAACTTCAATTTATGAACATATCTGTATTCATGGCGTGGACTATGGTATATTTTTATTTAAAGTTATAAGGATCACTATGTGGAGGCCATAATAATGTTGTGGAAAGAACGAGGACTTCAAACTTGGTTGGAATTCTCGTTCTGCCTTTTTATAGCTCTATGTCTTGGGATAAATTACCTAACCTGTCTGAGCTTGAATTTTCCTATTTGTGAAGGATGATATAAGTTCACTACCTAGCAGCTAATAACTGCTAAATAAACGGTAGCTAGAATCATCATTCTCAACTTAGTGGAATACCAGAGTTTGTCCTTGAGTCAAAGGAAAACATATTTTTCTTATGAAAGAAAGTTTAAAAATAACTCCATACACAGGTTCAGAATCTCTCAGGAATACGAACCAAATACTTTTCTTCAATAATATTCCACCCAATTTCACAGATTTTTCTTTTCCCTTCTTGCTGAATGTTTTTTGCTTGCCCACATACTGGTTATCTGTTACTGCAGAACAAATTACCCCAAACCTTAGGAGCCCAACACAACAAAACGTTTATTACCTCACACAGTTTCTGAGCATCAGGAATTTGGGAGTGTCTCAGCTGGGGGCTCTGGCTTCAGGGTCTCTCAAAAGGTTGAAATCAAGATGTCAGCTGGGGTTGCAGTTATTGAAATTTAAGATTCTTAAGTCTCACCTGGAGTAGACCTTTTCCACGCACACTCAAGCGGGGGTTGACAGAGTGCAGTTCCTTTGTGGGCTGTTAGCCAGAGGTCTCCCTCGGCTCTTTGCTCTGCAGGACTCCCCACAGGGCAGCTTGTGTCATCAGAGCAAGTGAGACACCAGGATGGAAGTCAGGCCCTGACCCGTGCGGCCCAATGGGTCAGGCGTCGTCCTGCAAAGCAAAAGGTGCCCAGTGGGCATGTGCCTGGTTGTGGGTTGGTCCCTGGTAGGGGTGCGTGCGAGAGGAAATGAGCTGATATTTCTGTCCCACGTCAGTGTTTCTCTCCGTCTCTTACTCCCTTCTTTTCTGTCTCTCTAAAAGTAAATAAGGTTTCTTAAAAAAAAAAAAAAAGGAAGTCTTTTTTAGCCAACTCTTAGAACTGATATCCCATCACTGCACCGTTTTCAATTCATTAGAATAGAGTCAATTGGTCCAGCCAACACTCCCAAGATAGGGTTTTAAACCTGGGCATGCATATTACTAGGAGGCAGGGGTCATGGGGGCCACCTTAGCTGCCTACCACAGCAACCTAATAAGTGAAGTGGTGTTTCATCATTTCTGCTATAGTCTACTGGCCACAAAGACCAGCCCTAGTGCAACCTGGCGAAGGACTACACGGCGGGTGAATACTAAGAGCTGGAGCTCAGTGGGAACTGTCTTAGGGGCTGCCTACTACAGCCCATCCAGATGAATTTCTCCTCTTTATTTTGCTCTGAGCCCCTAGACGCTGACTTCCTTGGGCCACATCAGTGGGCTCTCTAGCTCTGGTCAGACACAGCCAGTGGGGAGCATTGGCGGAAGAGCAGAGGGAGGTGGTGAGGTCGGGTACTCACTCCCACAGCGTCCTCAAGGCAGGCGGGCTGCATGCACAGCTGAAGGCCACAGCTCCTGTCAGGTAGCACGAAAAGACTGGCATCGGAACTACCCTTCTTCATAAATTTAGTTTTACCTAATCCGTACAATTGGATGTATCGCCCTGGCTGGGTCGCTCAGCTGGTTAGGGCATTATCCCGATACACCAATGTTGAGGGCTTGATCCCTGTCAGGGCATGTAGAAGAAACAAGCAATGAGTGCATAAATAAGTGGAACAACAAATCGATCTTTCTCTCTCTCCCTCCTTTCTTCTCTCTCTGTATAAAATTAACAAATAAAAACATTTTAAATATTGGATGTATCGTCCCATGTAAATGTCCATTAAAGTCATTCAGTCAGTATGGAGCAGGTTTTCTGTATTCTGTGGACATTGGCCCTCTCCCCCAAACACCCCAGTGCTTGCTCAAAAAAACCACATACAAAGTAGTTATAGTAACAGAGTAGAGGCTATGCATAGCTCTGATCTCATGGACTGCCCTTCATCCCAGGCTTATCTGGCTGTCTACTGCCGCTGCAGAGCACCCAACTTGCCAACAATCAACTTTGAGACCTTGATAGGACACTAATCTTTAGGGGAGCCAGCTGGTCACCTGGTCGCAGGTGGATTACATTAGACTCCTGGAGGAGTAGGCACAATATGCTTCTCAAGTATGGTCCTAGTCCACCTGGTGATGTGCCCTCGCTGCCTGCAGCACCAACATCTGTGAGCTTGCAGAATGCTATGCCCAGCCCCATAGTACACGTCATGGTACACCAGGGGACCCATTTTCAGTGAGGGAAGTGTGACCATTGGTTCGTACATGTGGTGTTCACTGGACTAACCATGGGCTTTGTGTTAGACGATTGTTTAAAATATTCACGCATGCCTCCCTTTCTTACACGGGGGAAATATACGTCCCTGCTTCATTTATGTAGGGTTTGGCCATGTGGCTTTTCTTTGACCGTAGGATATGTGATGCAAACAAAGATCTCAGCTGTGCTTGTACAGCTGAGCTTGTTTTCTTGCTTCTGCCATCATCAGGAGAATACTGGTCCAAGGAAGGTGAGACTCCGCAGCTTGGAGCCAAGCAAAACTGAACTCAATCACAGATCAACTGACCCCTAGATGCAAGAGCGAGAATAACTGATTGCTGTGTTGCCTTTGAATTTTGCAGCATTTTGTAACACAGCTTTATTGTAGCAATGATAGATGGATACATGTCCCATTACCCAGAAGCAGCTACTTGAAAGAATAGCTGAATGCTCTAATGGGAGTCAGTTATGACACTCAACGAGGATAACATATATATGCCTCCACCACTAGCCTATGTAGGGTGTAATCTCCCCCATAATGGGGTGCATATCATTATTTTTTGGTATGTTTGCTGGTTTCAAAGGAGTCTCCAGATATGTCATCTCCGTGAAATATTAGAGATGTTTATGACTTGCACTGAAGATCCTAGGCAGGAATCTTCAGAGAGCACAGCTCCTGAAGACCATCCCCTCCATCCGCCACCCTCAGTCTCTACCCGCGTAATAAAAACAAAATGGTCGCTTTTCCCAGGGAAAGAAGAGGTGTAACCTCCTTATCTGCCCACAGCCCGCATTGCACTAGCCTGTGCTCACTGTGTCTGGTAGGTGACCCTTACATGTCACCGCTAGACTGGAGATAATATTCTTTCCTGGCATTTAGCACGGAGCTAAATGCAAGCACTCGGCCAGCGATTGATGACTATCTCTTAGTCTCTTTTAGTCCAACTCTCTCCACAAGCAGAACTTCCATTAATGCCGCGTTGAAAGGGTCACTTCCAAGAACAAACTTGTTTGTTGGTGCGCATGAATAAAGGAATAAATGGAATGAATCGAAAGAATGGCACTGCTCTTCTGTTTCCTCCTCCGACTCTGGTCAGTTTCGGGGCGCCCCCTTCCGGCGCTCCTCGATGTTCTACCTCTACGCCCACCCAGGGTTGCCCTAGTCTCTCGATTGACACCCCTTTTTACTTCATCAGGAGCCAGATGAGAATCTCCGTCCTAAAAGTGCATGACCTCCACGGGCCACCGTAGCGCGAGTTCAGGATTCGCGACGCCGCCGCCGCCATGTTAGCTCTGGGCTACTTCCGCGTTTCCCTCACCTAGTCCCGCTTTTCGGGCTGTGCGGTATCCTTACACGTAAGGCGTGAAGCGCTTGTGGTCGGGTTTTTGCTCTCCCGGCATCGTCTTTGAGCAAATCTACCGACGTCGTTAGAGCTTTTTCAAGCACTCAGTAATTTGCTTCTCAAAATAGTCTTCGGAGAGAGAAGGGGCAAGTCACTGTAAGTGCTTAAGGGCTCCTTTCTGTGTTCCCAGGGCTGGGAACGGGGGCGGGAAGCTTAGTGTTCGCTTAATTAGCAAATATGTCCAGCTGCCCAAAAATCTCAGTAAACTTTAAAACCAGCTTGACCCTGCAAACGAAAAGTGAGACATAATTAAGATGTAACTATTAATTTACTGAAAATTTAACTTTCTTTTCTGTTGTAGAGTTCGTTATAAATACGTAGGTTTGCTCGTTAATTTCGTTCAGCGATTCCTGGGCTTTATGTTTGTGAACTGCTTTTTTTGTATGCACTTTTTCTTTTTAATCTCGCTCTAAAAAAAGAACAATGAGATGTTAAAGTGCTTCTGGATGTCCACCCTTTAAGAGGGTGGAATAATGATAATTCTGTGCAGTTGGGGCTTATCATTAAGATCCCTCGTTTTATTGCACTTAGCTTTAATTGGCTCCGCACATGTTGCGTTCTTTTAAGAAATTGAAGGCAAGACCCTCCACCTTGAAAAAATTATGATTGACTTTATTGTGATAATGACTTTATTGTGGTGATCAGGAACAGAACCCGTAATATCTCCAAGGTATACCTATATATTACTGTAGGACACAGGACTTGGTTACCCTGGTTGGGTTCCTTAACCTCTCTGAGCCACAGACTTTTTTTTTTTTACTGTAAAATGATGACAGTCGTTCTCTGGAAAGGTTACTGTGAGGTTGACATGAGATCAGGCGTGCAGAAATGCCTAGTGTGTGCTTGGCATTTAGTGAGCCTTCTGAAGTAGGATGTATTGGTTTGGCCAAAAAGTTTGTTAGGTTTCCCCATAAGCTGGCTCTAATACCAGTTAGTGGTGTTTAACTTCACTTGAAACAGTTTTGTTAAATTACATTATGACAGCTGTCATTTCAGCATGCATTTTAAAAAACTTATCAAAATTGGTGAATTTTTGTGTAGCCATTTTAATATTGAAGATGGAAGGAAATAAGCAACATGTTCGGCATATTATGCTTTATTATTTCAAGAAAGGTAAAAATGCAACTGAAACACAACAAAAGATTTGTGCAGTGTATGGAGAAGGTGCTGTGACTGATGAAATGTGTCAAAAGTGGTTTGCGAAGTTTCGTACTGGAGATTTCTCACTGGACTATCCTCCAGTTGAAGTTGATAGCGATCAAATTGAGACATTAATTGAGAACAATAAACACTATACCATGGGAAGATAGCCGACATACTCAAAATATCCGAATCACGCATTGAAAATCATTTGCACCATCTTGGCTATGTTAATCACTTTGATGTTTGGGATCCACAATAAGTGAAGAAAACCTTCTTGACCATATCTCTGCATGTGATTCTTACTTAAACACGACGAAAACATTCTGCTTTTACAATAAATTGTGAAGAACAATGGCAAGTGGATACTTTACAATAGTGTGGAACAGAAGAGATTGCGGGGCGAGCAAAATGAACCACCAGCAACCACACCAAAGACCGTCTTCATCCAAAGGTGATGTTGTGCGTATGGTGGGATTGGAAAGGAGTCCTCTGTTACGAACTCCTTACAGAAAAACAAATGATTAGTTCCAACTGAAGCAGCACTTGATGAAAAGTGTCCCGAATTAGTCGATAGAAAACACATAATCTTCCATCAGGATAATGCAAGACTGGGTGTTCCTTTGATGACCAGGCAAAAACTGTTACAGCTTGGCTGGGAAGTTCTTTCCTCTACCACATTCACCAGACCTTGCACCTTCAGATTTCCATTTATTTTCGTCTTCACAAAATTCTCTTAATAAGAATTTCAATTCCCTGGAAGACTGCAAAAAGCACCTGAATAGTTCTTTGCTCAAAAAGATAAAAAGTTTTGGGAAGATTGAATAATGAAGCTGTTTGAAAGATGGTAGAAGGTAGTGGAACAAAACAGGAAATACACTGTTCAATAAAGTTATTGGTGAAAATGAAAAATGTGTTTTTTATTTTTACTTAAAAACTGAATGAACTTTTATTAATGGTTAATCATTGTTATTCTTTTGTTCCATGATTCTGCATGCATCACACCTTTAAGCCTTCAACCAAACTGCTGAGGGCTGCCGGTGTACCTGTCCCATTCCCCACCCCTTCACCGTGAAGAATTCTGGCCAGAGTCCAAATGTCTCAGACTCTGCAGATCTTTTGCACTGCTCCAGCTCTCAGCAAATGACCTGTCTTCTCCATCATGCCATTACATAGGAGCTCTCTGACAGTCCTCCTGTAAAACCCTCAAACTTTCCTGCTTCAATGCCCATCCTTTCCTTCTAGGACAATGCAAGTAGTATCCTCCCTCCTTCTCAGCTCTCCAGTCTAATTTCTATACTCCAGCCAGGGAGGACACTTAAAACACACACACCCAATTCCACCCTGCAGCTGGCAGCCTTCCAAGATGACTTTTGCTCTCAGGATCCACCCCAATACCCCTACATGCTCTCCAGGCTGCATGTGCCCTGGCAAGCCATTGCTTTCTAAAAGCACAATTAATATCAGCCTAAGCAAATTTCTTCAATGCATTATTTTGGGTACACTGGGATTTGGTGTAGCCTTGGAGAAAAGTGAAGACAGTCAAATGGAGGAGTTGTGTCCTCTGAGCAGTGAGGAAGAACTCCCCCGGGTTAGTTTGAAGAGCAACCATTACATCAGTTTAGCAAGAGATGAGGCCCTTAGGGGTCTCTGAGACCCCGATGATGATTTCTTGATTTCTGAGGTTTTTTGCTGTTGGAATAAGTCATGAAAGTATTTTTACCACAAGCTACAAAACCCTAAGACATACCCCAGTCTTGGACAAGCCCAGTTAATTGAACGAGCTCTTTTTGGTCCACATTCAAAATGCTTGCAATGAAATCTTGATGCAAGTTTTCCAGAAATTTGAACCAAAACTCTACCTTTAGAAATAGCCCTTAGTGATACATTTATTAAAATTTTCAGTAAGCATACATTTTCATGTTGGTGACACAAAATTTAAATAAGGAAGCTGAAAGTAGGTGGGAAGCCCAAAGCCAATGGTAACCTGGAACCTCCTGTGGCTTTCCATAGACTGGCTTACTTACTACACACCTTGGCTCAGCAGAAACACTTTAGAATGAATCTGCAAGATGACTCTCAGTGGGCAGATGGACCTCTAATCTAAAGGTTGATCACCTGGGAGAATTATTTTTGATGAGAAATGCTAGGCTAAAGAACCCTCCCACGTTGGCCTCACAAGCTAGATCCAGTATCTTTAATCCCCAGGTAGAAAAGAAACAAGGAGGCATTTCAGGGCTTCTGATAGCACTGCCAGAGGGACTTTGACAGTGTCAGGGGCTAAAAGGAACATTGGTAATCTCCTCAACTGGAGACCCTAAACAGGTTATCTGGAGTGAGTAACCCATACCTTGAATTTGGCAGGCACATCCTAGGTTTTTAACCACCATCTTTGGTCAGGAGGTTTGGATTTCTCTCCATGTTAGAATTTCCCTTCCTCTTAAATTTATTATAAACATCTGTATTAGGATTTTATTCAAGTTTTGAGGCCACATTCCTGATAATTTTTAGTGATTTCTTCCTGTGCATCTTACTACTGAGGTTATCTTAGCTGATGGTTGGACAGTATAGAGACAAACCTGTATAGGTATTTCAGTGTGGAACATTCTTTCAAGTTCTGTTAGAGCTTCCATTTTTTTGACATGACTTTAATATGTTACCCAGACTCCTCTCAAGGGAAAGAAAGCCTGTTTGCATATAAAAAGCTTAACAAAACACACTTCTCATTCTGTAACCATGAACAGGAAGCTGGCATCTGTTTGGATTCCCAGTCGCTCAACAGGGCAAAGTAAACAACTGAGGGTTGCTGGTCTAGTGAGAACTTTGTGAGCTGGGGAGATTCTCAATTTGAGAGAACTTATAACTTATGAGGGACAAAAATAAACTACCTTTTTCTTTGGCTTAAAAATCATTTCTATTTTCAATTTTTGGAGTAGATAATATATTCATATTGTTCAAAACAAAAAATTTAAATTCAGTTTTTAAAAATATCCCCATTTGCTTCTATTTCTTCTTTTAAAAGCAGCTTTGTTTTTACGATTAGTCTTTATTGTACTTTTTTCCATTACCATTTAGTAGCCTTATACCCCCTACCCCCAGCAATCACCACACTGTTGTCCATGTTCATGAGTCCTTTTTCGTTTTTGCTCAATCCCTCCATCCCCTAAGCCCCCTCTCCCTCCCACTAGCTATCATCCTGCTCTCCATTTACGAGTCTGCCCCCATTTTCCTTGTTAGTTCAGGTTGTTCATTAGAGTCCATATATGAGTCAAATCATATGGTATGTCTTTTTCTGGCTAAAAACAGCATCTTTTGAAGCATAAATGATACTCAGGCATCCCTTTTTGCTAGTGCAGGTTTGGTTCCAGAGCACTGCAATAAAGTGAGTAAGTATCACACCAAAGCGAGTCACACTAATTTATTGGTTTCCCAGTACCAATGTACATACCTAAATTGAAAAATATTGCCAAAAAGTGCCACCCATCATCTAAGTCTTAAGTGAGTTGTAATCTTTTTGTGGTGGAGGGCCTTACCTTGATGTTGATGGTTGCTGACTGATCAGGGTGGTAGTTCTTGAAGGTTGGGTGGCTGTGGCCAGTTTGCCACATCTACGGACTCTTCCTTTCATAAACGATTTCTCCATTGATGCAAGGCCAACAGCAGTAGACCCAGAGTAGACGTCTCTCAGAATTGGACTTAATCCTCTCAGTCCGACAATTGCTTTATCAATTAAGTTGTAAATCCATATCATCTGCCTTTAAAGCCTGATCACCTTTTCTCAGTCATTTCTTCCTTAATATGTAGCACTCTACCCCTAACTTTGTCACCACCAGAGGACCCCTGCGTTCTTTGGAAACCTTGGAGGCCTGGATTCTTATGTCATATATGCAACTGTAAAATAACCCAACTTAAAAGATATTTGAAAGGATTATATTTTCCAAAAATTTTACTAAATCATTTATTTTTTAAACAAAAATATACATTAAATCTCAGATTTACAGAATGTAGAAATAATTTACCCAAAGCAAGTTGCATTTTTAAATTGTCATTATTGCACCCAGCAATGTAAGTCTTTGACACATTTGCATTGTCGACCTTTCCCACAATTCATAAAACGGGAGAGAAATCTGAAACTGAGAATTATACAAGCTAACTTTTCTTTACACACACAAAACAAACTTACAATTTTTTTATTTACAAGATAAAGAGAACTTTGTAAACTTTCAGAAATTTGCTTCCACAAAGAGCCATACTTTATTTCCTCATACCTAGACGATGAGCTATGTACACAGAGATCCCCTGGCAATTCAGTGGGACAGATAATGTGAACGTTCGCAGCCTAAAGACCAGAATTAATTGAAAACATTTCTGTATCCTCACTAAAACACGGAAACGGTGAAAGACCTGGAATGAGAAAAGTTTCTAGAAAAATAATTTTTGCCTCTCAGTCTTAGAAATGTGGCTACCAACAGCCTTTTCTTTTAAGATACAACAAGTGAAAAAGAGGTCTCTGTTCAAGTCTCATAAAATACTTTACATATAGGCAGGCACAAAGTTTGCTTTTCAAAAGAAAGCTTTGCAAAATATTCTGCAATTTATCACTGATATCCTCAGTTTTTAAAAACTTTTTTAAAAGCCCATAAATATTTAAGTGCAGCTTTTATGAAAGTAGGGAATAAACTCACCTGGTGCTACAAGAAGTAGCTAAACTAATACGGAATAGTAAGAGTAAAGGTATGTAATGTGCTATTTTAACTTCGTAGTAAATGGAAACAGGCTGAACCTTGTACTTAGGAAATTTGAACAAATTTTCCTTGATTGAATTGAATTACTAAACCAATTTGAGAACAGGAAACCATGCAGCCCATTAACGACTCCGAAAAAGTCATGGACCACTGAGCTTCCAGGTGATGAACATTCGTGAACCTTTTGTCATTACCATTATAAATAAAAGATTTCTTGGAAATTCTAGTTGAAGACCCGAGGCTGAAAAATCGAATTCTAATTTAACAATTCAATACCATTTGAATTGAAATACAAAGACATTTTCTAATTCTGTTGTCCTGGATTGAGACTGGGTTAAAAAATTCCCTTTGAATCTTAACACAAAGTTAAACAATAGGACTTTTAAAAAGGTATTCTTGGCTTTGCTATTGCTTAATAGTCCAACCCAAGTAGTTTGTCATCAAGGTTATGTCTTCAAAATTCTTGTGACAAGTTCAATTTTTAAAAAATAGTCCTGAGAGTTTCATTAAAAAAAAAAAAAAGATCTCCCCTGTGCGACTGCCTCGCCGCAGGCCAGCGCGCCGGAGCCTTAGCTCTCCACAGTCCGCCTGTACTCCGCGGTGCCGTCCGCGATGATCGCGTCCAGGGGCGTGCGCTTCTTGCGGATGCTGCGCCCGGTGGAGATGAGGTCCGCGTAACCCCGCTGGTGGGAGAAGGCGTAGGCCGAGCGCCGCGAGGATGCACCGCGGCGGAACACGTTCGGCCTCCGCTTCCACTGCTCTTCCGCTTTTAATCGTTTGCGATGCTTCTGAATCTGCAGAAGGAGAGAGATGGGACAAGGTAAAAAGGAGCTGGCTGATTGAATGGACACGAAGGGTCGTAATAGCAGAGGAAGCCTGGCCGAAAGTGGGGGTGCAGGAACAAGCACGAATGGTGCAGCTAGTCCAGCCTTACCCATACCATGTTGAGAGAGAGAGAGCGAGAGCGAGAGTGAGAGAGCGCGCGAGAGAAAGCGAGAGAAAGGAAGATTATGGGAGGTCTCAGAGCTACAAGATGGGGAACCTAACCTCCTAAACTCTACTCTTTCCAATTCTTAAATCAGACTGGTTCAGGTTCAGGAGAAAATTCTTCCCCTTGTTGCTATTGCATACACTTGTCAGTGGAAAAGGGAGATCCAGGGGTTACTGCAGGTTGTCTGCTTAGCACCTACTCTCTGACGGAAACTGAGTTTATCCAGAAACCCCCTCTGCCATACAGCCTCATTCCTCCTGGGATGTGGAGGCCACTTTGAGGGCTGGAACTGATTGATTTTCCTTGCTCTGTACTAGGCCGGCAATGGGCATGTGACCTAATTCTGGCCAATGACACTGGAGGGAAGTGTGCAGGACCTTTCCATGAAAAGTTCCCAGGCTCCTAAGGGAAAGTGATAAAGTAATCTCCTGGATATGGACATGTCAGGATGTGATGCCTGGAGCTGCTGTAGAGCTGCCCTCTGTTTCAAGGTGAAGCTAATAAGATATCAGAGGGGAGGGATGGAAAGAGCCTCAGTACTTTTTAATGACATTAAGTTGCTCATCAACAGAGCCTGAAGGCTGCTAATTATTATGTGAGTTGAGGTGATACACTGTTGCTTAGCCACAGCTTTCTGTTACTTGTATCTCAAAGAATCCGGCTATAAGGTGACATTTTTCGTTAAATGAAGAAAAACACCCCAACCTATTTGCATGGCAGAACGTTAATAGTGATTGTAATTGTTAAATCGATAGGATAGATATATGGGGGTTCTATGCTATTCTCCCTTTTATGTTTGGTAATTTTTGTAATAAAAAGCAAGCAAACAAAAATGGGATTCCCAAAGGACTTATCTGCAAGATGGAATTAAAGAAAGGCGTAGTCATTGCAAATATTCACACCAAACTTCCCAAGAGCTTAGAATTGTACAGGAAAGCTGTTCTCGGAAAATGCTTTTTTGATTTCCGTGAGGGGCACTCAGAGTTAGGAGACAGGCTTTTTTTACCCTATACCTTATCACTTTCTGATGGCCAAATGGTCATGGACAAGAAACGGATGGCGACGACGGGCAGTAAGCACACTGCAACGGTCAAAATGATGGTCAACCAAATGTATGGCTGTCTCAGGGCATTTGAAGCTGTGCCTGTAAGAAACAGAAGGAGGAGTCACCAGGGTCCTTTCATCCTCAGGCCTTAGTTCCTGTTCCATAGTCCGTAATTGGATAGCGTGTGGTCAAGTTTTACAGCCAGGTTATCCTCCCAAAGTATCCCATCACTGCTCAAGGAATCTGCATTTTTAACATCAGATTAAGCAAAGCCAGATTTGGAAGGTAAATTCTTTGGAACAAGGCAAGTGTGCATAAGTGAAAAAATAAGGAAAAAAATGTGTATTTGTTAAAATCACATTGATTAAAAATTAATCAATGTGAAATCGGGCAAGCTAGACTTCCGAATTTTTTCAGGAACCTAAAAAAGCACTTTCCAATTTCTGGTTTTAGTTTGAAACTCCACATATTAACTGGCATTGCCATTTGCGTGATAGGCTTTGTACTAGGTGTTTTATACAGCTCATGCCATTGAAATCAGTTCTGAGATATGAGTATTTCCATCTTTACCATGCAAGGAAATTGAGTTGAGGAGAAGTAATTTGCCCCAGATAAGAAAACTAGCTATGGCAACTCCTGAATTAAGACCCACATCCAACTGAGCTAGGCGTTTTCCACTGCAATTCAGCCTCTAGTTTACGTCAGTGGAAACAGTGATTCATTTCTGTAATACAATCAGGTAATCATAGATCTAACAAATTTTAAAACTAGAGCCAAATTTGTCACACTTTCTGTACTTACACTGTAAGTTTCTAAAAATAGTGGTCTTTATTCTTTAAATGCGGTGTTTATACCAATAAATTTGTGTGGGTTTAAAAACCACTCCCTATGGGAATAGTCTAAGTCACTGGGTACTAAAATTTTAAAAGAGAGTCAGTAAAGAAAAATGCAATAGTAAAAAATGATCTCAATCCCAAGAAGAAGAGGGTTGCCACAGCGACTGTCTTTTACAATGCAACAACTGGTTGTAAAACAAAACAAAATAACTAATCTTTCACAGGAAAAACAAGTTTATGGGGATTTTTTTTTTGCTACTGTAAATCCAAGCTATTCTATTCAAAATAAAAAGCTCATAACTTCCAATTCATGATATTTAATGATAATATTTACAATATTAGCTCAAATTCAGTCTAGAATTTGTCAATGTGTCTGATATATTTTAAAAAGATTTTATTTATTTATTTATTTTTAGAGAAGGGGGAGGGAGGGAGGAAGGGAGGAAGGGAAGAAGTCAGGGAAAAATACATCAATCAGTTGCCTCTCATCTGTGCCCCAACTGGGGACTGAACCTGCAACCCAGACATGTGCCCTGACTGGGAATTAAACCCATGACCTTTTGGTTTATGGGATGATGCCCAACCAACTGAGCCCTACCGGCAGGGGCTATCATATATTTTATGCAGTTTTAAGCTACTTTGTTTTCTATAACTATATTTATTTCTTTGCATACATATCTCCAATGATGTAGACCGCTTTTGAGTTCTGGAATTCTATCATATGGGATTCATACTCTGATTAGCTAATTTGATATTCTTAGGTCTTTGGGTTATTTTCATTTTTAAAAAATGATTGGAAATATTGTGGTACAATTTTTGTAAAGATTACCTTTCCAAAGTTTGGTGTGTTACCATAGAGTATTTTCCTCCAGTGAAAATACTGGTCAAAGTGTACAAAAGAGTTTTTAGTTCATAATGTATCTTCAGATAGTGTTTTGGAACAATTAAACTGTATTATAGTGCTGCTAGCAATACATGTATTCTCAATTTCCCAGGAAGCTACCAATATTAGGTTTTATGGGAAGGAGAGCTTTCATCATACTTAACAGACACACAATTATATCTTAAGTTTATTTTAATTTGCTTTCCTCCCATCACGTAACCACCTTTCCAATCCACCACCACCATTCAGTTTCTACTCAGGACAGTAATTTTCACTAGTAATAATGTACAGTCTGTGTTTTTTCACTTATCCAGAAGTTACACCAGACTCTAATCAGATTTTCTGTACATTTATCTTTGGAATTGAGAAAATACCAACCTGTAAATTGAAATGCAGACGGAAAGAGAACATGTATTCCAGCACTGTGAAAGTCGAACATGATGCCAAAATAAAGTGCGATACTTCCAAAAATTGAAAAAGCATTCACAAAAGTCCAGTAAGAAGTATCCAAGCCAATCTGTTGGGAAACCAGAGAAAAACAGAGCACTCACTTTGGGGTGTTAGCAAGAAATAGAGAATCTAAGGATTCAGCAATGTAGGCATGATTGGGCTGAAATCTGAACAATCAAATGATCCTTGGCTCCGGCAAGAATTAGGAAATGTGCTTGGTTATAAGGGGTGAAAACAGCATTCTTATTTTGTAAAGTGGCAGAGGCTCAGCTGGAGGGAGAGTGGGAGGCAGCTGGATGTGGCCACTGGTCTGTGTGTGGAAATTCAGGTACCAACAGATACTGAGAACAGGTGACTAAAACCACATACCTGGAAATTGACTGTTATCACGAGAGCAGAGGCAATTGTGACAGCAAAAGATTGGTAGTCCGAAGGCGCCTCGCCATCCTGTCCCACGGTTTGTAGGTAAGCTCCCAGAGGTATGAAGAAGAGGATCATCGATGTTAAAACCCCATGCAATAAGCTTACGAAGAATCTCTTATAGTTGAATAACAAGTCTCTCTGTCCCACTGTATATAATCCAGGGAATCGGAGGCTCAGTTTGTCACTCACATCCTTAAAGGGAAAACACAAGAGTTGTGTACTGTCCATCAAGAACCAAAGAACTCAGAGAAATACAACTTATATGTCATAAAGGGTTTCAAATAAGGTTTTATGAAGGCAAAAACTAAAGAAGATAAGTCATGAATAGTTTCAGTGTACAGACATTAACCTCATTTCTTTAGTCCAAGGAAGTGTATTATTTTGCTATTTATGGAAAGAGCAAATTAGTAATGTCAAAAAAATGTAGGCAGGCTATTTTTACCTCCTCAGAGAATATATTATTTCTGATTCTCTGGGCAAGTATTTTCACATACAAGTTGATGAGTTCATTCCAAATTATTCTTTTTATACATAAAGCACTTTCTCTGAGAATTACTGTGAGACAGAATGTGAACTAATTTGGGAATTAATAAGTTTTGGAAAGTGTTAAAATAATTTACTTTAAAAATGGATAAGTTATTAATAAAGACATACTACACTGTCAAGTGTTTTATCAAGAGAGCCTTAGCGTCCAAAGGAAGGTTATAAACTTGTCAGTGAACTCAACCCAGGCACAAAAATCCTCTCTTCTTCCTGCTTGACAAGAAGCACAGCCCTTCCTCTTGTTGCTGGACAACAGAACTACACTAGGGTTTGCTCAGAACCAAGTGAAAAACCAAAAGAGTGCCTTGAAGTACTGTACTGGCTTTGAACTTCTCTAAGAGGCCTTCCTAGTGTCCCCGTCAGCACATGGCTCCCACCTGGTCGAGCAGCCCCATCAGGAGTACGGGCAGGCTGGAGTACAGCACATTGTAGAGGGTGATGAACCAGTCTTCATACGCAGTCTGTGAGGAGAGGACAGAGCTTGTGTCATCAACCAAGACATAGTGCCAGTCCAGCTGACATGCATTCACCTGCTCTGTTAAAGCAAGGATGTCCCCAGTTTGAGTGGGGACTTCTGCCATAGTAGTCCCCTCCTCTACACCTGCAGACGTCATGACTTTGTTTCTGTGTAATGGGCAGAATAAAAAAACCATTCCATGAAAACTGATTTTCACCTTAAATAAGTGTGGGGGGGGCATACCCCAAAAAGTTTTTAGGAAGGAAGTCTATTCTATTTGCCTAAAGCTGGAAGTCAGGTCAGTGTTCAAATCCTTATGTCCCTTAATGAGTTAGAATATATAAAACCCATTCAAAAGCATGAAAGTACCATTCAAATTTTCTCTACTTTCATCTTGCATGTCCAGCATTCTTGTTCAAACATTTTGTAAAACAGAATTTGAATGAATAGAAGAAGTTTGCTTCTGAAAGGGATAAGTGAGGCTGTGCACACACCCATCCTCAGGGTGAGACAGAGGGAACGGGTTTACGGCACCAGCAGCTACATGCAGTCCTGCACAGAAACAGGAAGAAGCCCCCAGCCCTGCTTCAGGTAGCTCCCGGCCCTGGTTTGTAGGGCTGTTCTGATACCATTTGTCTATGACATAGTATCAAAGAGGTTTAGACAATCACAGACACTGACTTAGGTTCATTTTTCACTAATGATATTTTTTTTGCTCTATCACTATTTTAACATATTACGTATACCCACCATTCCTGTTTCAGCAAAAACTAAAAATAATAAAATCCAAAACAGATGGAGACCTAAAAACAGATCTATCATCATCTAAAATTCACAGAATCCCTTTAGCCTTGGTCATGATATAATTTTATACTTTCATAGGTGAACCATTTGTTATCACTCTTCTTTAATGGCAACGTAACTTAGAACAACATTTAAGGTGAAAGCAAAGACACAAACAAAAGCTAGCAGGCCAGGAACAACTCTACCCTTTTAAAGGCAAAATAAAATATTGTTAAAGCACCAGAAACATTTTAGAAAAGTAATCTGTGTTTTAATTAGCTATTAAGAGACAGAACACCAAAACTGTAAATCAAATAAATAATGGCGACAGTACCTGTGCAGAGTACCCATTGAAGAAGGAGTACCAGAAATGAACCAAAGTAAATGCGAAGTTCTTATAAAAGAAGTATCGTAGGAACTTGCACATCCTGATGTAAGACCACCGGCCATGCACCAACAGCAGTCTCTGCAGGTATCTGAACTGAGCAAAGGAATAGTCACTTGACATGACAGCTTGCATGCCTTCTTGTCCACTTATTCCAACACCGATGTGGGCAGCTATGGGGCAGAGGAAGAATATGCTGTTACTCATAAGCCTATTTGAAGATAAAATATTGAGATAATGTTTCCATAGCAAAACAAAAAATTGGCATTCATGGAATAATAAATATGAGAGTTCTTGCTCACAACCCCCACTCTAGCTTCAGAACTCAATTCCACATCAGATGTACAAGTTGCTAAACAGACCATGTGGCTGTGCCTCCATAGATATTTGTGAAAGGATCTCAGGTGGGTGGAGAGTTCCATTTGGATTATCTGTCCAGCTCATAAGCCATCCTTCCCACCCACAGGGTAAGTCTCAGGTACCCATGTGTAACTAGCGTGTCCCTGACTCCCTAGCCACAGCTGAGTCAGCCATAGGCAGATACATAATCTATGGTAGACAGTGTAAATTGGCTCTCTCAACCTTCATTTCACCCTGTTCTAACTGGAGATGGGAATGCAAATAAAACCCGTAAATTGCCTAGACTCCCTTACAGCTAGGTTCTCTTTGTGAATTAAGTTCCACTGTCCAATCCACTTGATACTTGGAAGCAGAACTGAATTGAAGCCCAGCAGCACTTCCTGTTTTGGCATTTCTGCAACAGAGTTCATTCATGTCTATTCTCCAGATGTTGACCAACAACCACAAAGCCTTCTTAATTGAACAGTTCTTCAGAAGATCCTCAAAGTAGAATCTCCTCTAGCGAGTGATACCAGACGTTAGATACTCAGGCTAAAATCAGCTTCTTCAAAACCAAAGAACTTATATGTACGACCCATGGACATGAACTAAGGCAGAGAATGCTGGTGGGAGGAGGGGTGCAGGGCAGAGGGGGATAAAGGGAAAACAAATGGCACAACTGTAATAGCATAGTCAATAAAATATACTCCACAAAAACAAACAAACAAACAAAAACCCACAACCCATCTTCTCCAGTCTATCCAGAGCTTTTATAAGTACCTAGTAAGTACTATAATCTATTAGAACTTTTATAAGTTCCTGCTTAAAGTACCTCAGGGGGTCTGCTTCTGTCCTGTGCCCTGACAGTATGCCCAAGCTGGGCCAATCGGTCTGTTAGCATTTGGAATTAGGATCTGGGTATGTTTGTGTCTGAAACTTTAACATATAAATTCTTGAGGTGTGGCATGGATATATTTCTCTCGGAGGGGTTCTGAAGGCAGAGAAATAAAGTCATCTAGACTCGAGAGAGGGAGAGACAGACAGACATAGGTCCTGGTAGCTTCAGGTCCTGGCTGCAGCTTTTTCTGAGGCCCAGCTTCTCGGGCAGCGTGAGACATCTTTGTATCTTTTAAAATTTCTTTTTGTCTTAGGATAGCTTTCACTGTTCTGCAACACATGTAATCCAAAGAGTTTTAACGTGGATGCTATTAAACGTTCAAAAACTTTTTCATGGCCTACCATCACCTTAAGACACTTTTTAAATGGTTTTATGTAGGGGAAGTTTTCCAGAGTAGATAAAAAATGATAGTCACAATTTTATCCATCGTTCCAATAGTCATTGAATCACATACTCATTGTAGAGAGTTACACATTGTTTTCTAGGTCTCAGAAGTCATGCAAGTGAAGACAGTGAGATCATTTAGGGAACATGTGTTTGGAGAACACAACCTATTGCTCAGAGCCTGAGTAGGGACTGCCAACTCAGCAGACTTTCCAAGTAAAAGATGCTCCAAAAATCCTTCCCTGTTTGCAGAACACAGGGTCTGGCAAATTCAAAATGTAGCGACTTGTCTAAACCAAGGTTTTCAACAACACTTCGCAATTCTAAAAAATACAATAAATTCCATCTCATTCAATATTTATGACCTCTTTCAAAACACACAAGTAGTTCTTATCACCAGTCATGATTGCCAACTGCTCTTTCTTACCAAACCATGGTCTTTCCTGAACAAGCAACAGAGGGAAATGGTGAGGTTCTTTGGGAGCCGAGGCCGAGGAGCACCTGCCATGGGCCCTGGCATCTGGTCCAGCCTGTCTGCTAGGCAGACCCAGGACAGAATGTGAAATGATTCACAGGGTGATTCAAGGCAACTGAGTAGATGTGCTTCATAAGGCCATGCTAGCTTTTCCCTAAAATCTAAATATAGGCACCTAGATTTTCCTAAAGTTCCAAATGTGGTTTCAAATGTCTCACCAGTAGATTCCTTCATAATTCCTTCACAAATGGATCATTTCCTCAAGCCATTCTGCCTCTGCCTTTCCTCTTTAATGTTGCTTGTTCATTCTTAGGGTCTTAGACCAAGAAAAACCACCCACCAGCCAGTAGACATTTTTAGGGACAAGAGAAGGGAAGAGCAGCTTGTGAGAGTCCCTGGATCCTTGCAAGGGGCAAACACGTGGTAGCTTGCAGCTGCCTCTGCTTCTACTGCACTGCATTTGTAAACCTGAAACCCGTTAGCAAAGGTCGGATTTTTTTTTTGACACTTAAATTTCACTCTACTTTATAAACATTTTTTGCAAAGTACAAAAAGGCACTAAATGTACTTGGGTAAAGCTACTGACTTCCAAGGAAACCCCAGTTTCCTTGACTTTTGTCCGGAATAGATGCTCTGTAGGTTATATATAAAAGCAGCTGCCATATAAACAGAACTTATTACAATTCTTAAGACAACTTAAGAAAAATAAGTCTGTCTAAAAGGCTATCTATTGTGACTTTTGTGATCCCTTTGCTATTAATTGGTGAACTCAGAGGGTAAATCTGCAAGTTAACCACGCAACCCCCTCCTCCTGCCAAACATCTACAAGCCTGCATTATCACTGCATACAAATAATGTTTGAGTTCCTTGCCTTTTGGGCACAGCTAGTTATGTAAATGATATATAATGGAAATGAAAAAGCTGAGTACAGAGGAAAGAAATAGATTTAATTCAGAGCAAGAAATGCCATTTGCATGGTAGCACAAGCCACGTGCAAAACAGTAGAGAGGAATTAAACTGGCAGTGGTGACAGACATACAATAAAGAAGCAAGAAGACATACATCATACTGCTGATTCCTGTTGAGGAAGATGAAGTTGGAATATTCTTAGCATATATCAGGGAGGAGGAGAAGAGACTCTAAGAGAAGAAAGACAGATGTGTGAGTCACAAAATAGGCTGAATATAAAATCTGGTTATACATAAAGCGTTAGGCTGCCTGGCACAATATGATGTGCATATACATATGTAGTCAGTAATTGTTCATCCTAATAATATCATCACAAAGCTGCAGGTAACACGAGATGATTTTCTCATTTTCAGATGAGCATGTTGGCAGTAGGATGAGGACGAGTATTCAGGTCTCCCTAGTTTGAGTATTTTCATTACAAGATATTCTGTATAGTAACAGAGGGAGAAAAAAAGGACCGGGATTCAGACATGTTGTTGAGGGTTTGGTTCCACATGCTTTTAATACCAACACGACTGTATTTCTCTGTATGACGGGGCTGAACCCTTTCATTTGTGGAAGCCTAGGGTCCTCCAACCAGCAGAAGGACCTCTGGCAGTCTCCGAGGGGGGTCAGGAAGAGGGCAAGGCTATTTTGGAGCTTTGCTTCAGTGCCAGATGTGTCACTCTGAGCTCAGTCCAGGTCTCCCAACAGTGAAGTCCTAACAGACTTACCAAAGGCAAGAGGAAAGCCCCGGGGGGGGGAGGGGGCGATGCTTAGGGGAGGGAGAATAATCTCCAAATACCAGAGAAGAGTTCGACAATGGATACCTTAGCAGAACTTTTAACAAAACTTACTAAATAGCAGGGTTTTTAATAAGCCCTAAAGAAATATGGGAGAAGTGGTAGGAGAGAAAAAAATCAGAACACGTAAAAGAAGGAAACAAGGATAAAGTCACCCATATGGCACTCGTCTCTATCTGGCATTCTGTGAGGGGCACTGTCATGCCTTCACTCTCCTACTGGGGGTGCTGTAAGCTTCCTGAGGGCTGGGGCACAGGCGTAGCCATCAGGGTAGGGTACCTTTATCAAACATCTGCTTTACTTACGAAAGCCTGAGCAACGAATCAGAGTAAACTACCCTCCAAAATGTCCCCGCCGTGCCTTTAGCAATTCAAGTTGCACTGGCTGCCTGTGTAGAACTCACTTTTGATCATGTTTACATCATTGGCCCCATCTCCAATGGCCAGCGTGATGGCTTTCTTGTACCTCTTCACCAGGTCCACTACCATGGCCTTCTGCTTGGGGGTGACGCGGCAGCAGATGACTGCACTGCATTCGCAGGCCAGGTCAACAAAGTTCTTCTGCCGCTGTTCTTTTTTGGCTTCTAGCCTCCTTTTACTTTGTGTCCGAAACCGCCTTTCTTCTTCCGTCCTTGGGAACTTCAGCTTCAGGATCTTACTTGTCTTGGTCTTTTTCTCTAGAAGAATTTCATTCTGTGAAATCACAGAGGGAAAGGATTACAACCATTTTTGTTTTCATGTCAAGAGTTCCATTCCCAAGATTTTCATGATGTGAAGAATAATCCTTGGACTATATTGTTGATTACACTGTTCTATTTATAAAACATTTACTATAAAAATTTAGAAAATAGAAAAATGTACAAAGAAGAAAATTTAAAATAACTACAAATTGATAAACCAGGGATAACCACTGTTACTAGTTTGGTATAATTTTTTAAAGTTTTATTTATTTATTTTTAGAGAGAGGGGAAGGGCGGGACAAAGAGAAGGAGCAAAACATCAATGTGTGGTTGCCTCTCACGCACCCCCTACTGGGGACCTGGCCCACAACCCAGGCATGTACCCTGACTGGGAATCGAACCTGCAACACTTTGGTTCACAGGCCCGCACTCAATCCACTGAGCCGCAACAGCCAGGGTTGGTATAATTTCTTTCATGTATCATAGAACAAGAACATTAAGTCTCAAACTTGCAAAATTGCACTTTCAGGCATCGGCTGAAAGATTTTGGGGTTGGCAGTTAATATGGCAAACCACTTAAGACTGGTCCATAAAGAACTGCTTTAGTTTGAGCCAAAGGCGCAGATGCCCTAATGACGTACGTACCAACCAAGAACCAGTGATGATTAAGGCACGGTTTCCGCCAGGTGGAAAGAAAGGTTCGTGTACCGGGGGCACGAATTTTGCATAGACTCCACCTCTATTCCTCTGGTTTTCCACCCTTGTGTTAAGAAGAGCACTGGGGAAAAGAAATTGAAGTGTTTAAAGTAAAAGAACATGAAAGAGCCCTTGACTGTGAGATAATTTTGACAGACGCATATAATCTCTTTTTAAAATTGTGGCAAAAAAACTTAAAATTTATCATCCTAACTATTTCTAAGTGTACAGTTCAATAGTATTAAGTATATTCGCATTGTTGTATAACCAATATCCAGAACTTTTTCATCTCTCCAAACTGAAACTCTATACCCATTAAACAACTGTCCATTCCCTCTCCCCCCAGCCCCTAGTACCCACCACCCTACTTCCTGCTTCTGTGAATTTGACCACTCTAGATAACTCATATAAGTGGAGTCATACAGTATTTCTCTTTTTGTGACCGACACATTTCACTTAGCATAATGTCCTCAAGGTTTATTCATGTTGTGGCATTTGTCAGAATTTCCTTCCTTTTTAAGGGGGAACGATATTCTATCGTATGAATACACCACATTTTGTGTATCCATTCATACACTGATGGACAGTTGGCTTGCTTCCATTCTTGGCAGTTGTGAACAGTGCTGCTATGAACATGGGTGTGCAAATATTCTCTTTGAGTCCCTGCTTTTAGTCCTTTGGGATTATACCCAGAAGTGGGATTGTTGGATCACATGGTAACCTCATTTTTAATTTTTTTGAGGAAATACCTCAGTGTTTTCCATAGTGACTGTACCATTTTACATTCCCACCAGCAGTGAACAAGAGTTGCAACTGTTCCACATCCTTGTCCATACTTTATATATATATATATATTATTATTTTTTTTTAGAGTAGTCATCCTGATGGGTGTGAAGTGATACCTTATTGTGGTTTTAATTTGCACTTCCTTAATGATTAGTGATGTTGAACATCATTTCATATGCTTGGCCATTCCTATATCTTCTTTGGAGAAATGTCCATTCGAGTCCTTTGCCCATTTTTTAATGGGTGACATACAATCTTATTGTGTCTTAATTCCTCCACAATGAGGGCACCATGCTCCTGGCGCTTCATTTTTTGCCAAAAACAGCACAAGGAAGACACAATTGAAAGTAGGTTCACAAGGAACAGAGGGAAGGCAATCTGAATCCGAATTACAATACACTGGGGCGAACCCTGCCATGTTATAAACAGGGGCTACTCTTTGGCAGAAAGAAACTTATTTCCACATAAAGTCTAGTTTTGAGAAATGCTCAGCCCTTTTTATCAACACATTATTGAGAAAACCACATGCAACATTTATGTGATAGCAGAATAAGTCACAGGCTTTTGGAATGGAAGAGTCTGTAAATATCTTATCCAATCTTTTCATGTTATAAATGAGGAAATGAAGCCCAACAGAAACGATGTTGTTTGCCTGCAGCAAGTTGATGGGAAAACTGGAATGAAGACAGGCCTCCTCTCAGCCCAGGGCTGTCATCATTACTCACACTGAGCCATTAGTTTTCACCTGCAAGGATGGGTTTCTCAACCTTGACACTGTTGAAGTCTTAGGCCAGATAATTCTTTGTTGAATGTGTTTGTCCATTGGACTGTGGGATGGTAAGTAGAATCCTTGGCCTCTACCCACTAGAAGTCAGTAGCACCTCTCCTCCCCCATGTGACAACCAAAGACAACTCTAGACATTGCCAAATGTTCCATGGCAGGCAAAACTGCTCTAGAGGATTAGGTATCTGCTATCCATTTTTCACATTAACTTAATTTTTATTTTCAAGTTGAAAATAAGGAGTGATCAAGACAAATCCCTAAAAGACTGGAAGAGAAAAATACGAAGTTACCCATTCAAACTATTCTATAGGATCATCTTTTCAGGAGCCATATAGAAAGATGATTCCTCTCTATAAAGCAGTGATTTTCAACTGGTGTGCTGCAAGAATTTTTAAAACATACAATACCTAACTCATTTAGTCAGGGACACTGACCCCTTTTCCCTTAGATTATCAAATTAAAAAAACAACAACAGCCCACACAACAATAGCCGTCTGGTGTGAATGAATCAAAGTTATATCTATTTCTTTGCCAGACTGGCAAAAAATATATATTTTTTTGGTGTGCGGCAGAATTTTAGTAATTGGTTTATATGTGCTGTAAGATGAAAAAGGTTGAAAATTGCTGCTATAAAGGTAAATTGAGCTAAGAGCATGATCATAAAATTTGCTACATGCATTCATTTTATCTTCCATCAACTCTCTCATCATCTTACCAGACTAGGCTCTATGTTAACAGCATAATTTGGCCTTGAGGCATCGTAAGGAAAAGTCTTGAGGAATAAAAGGAACTCACTGTTAAGCCAGCAGCAAACACATACTGGTAACTGTGTACAGCATATTTGTAGCTTCTAACAAGTCAGGGTTTTTTTCTATACACTTCCAGGTCTGCTGCAACTCTAATTTAGGACTAATGAGACATTTCAGCATTGAAATATCAGGCCTGCCCATCTAGACAAGATTAGTAACCCACCCAAACATTTCCCTCCAGGCAGGATTGTGGGGTTATCCTTCTATTTTCCCTTGAAAAGGTAAAAGTCCTAGAAAAGACAATACAGGAATATAATTCATATTAATTTGCTAGTGGTGTCATAGGCCCACTTCCTATATCAGCAGACAAGCCCCGAGGACTTCGAAGAACTGGAGAAAGATGGCCCCTGGGAGTGCAATTAAAGGCCCAAGTTTCCCTACAACACAAGGCCATGGCTAACCATGGTTACTCAGAGCTGCCTGTTGTTCTCTTGCTTCATGCAAACGAACTTGAGGAAACTGTCGTAAGTGACAATCTAGCCCTGTCTCTCTGTATCCGCTGTGTCTTCCACTCCTAGTCTTATCTTTATAAAAACGAGATGCTAGATATTGCCATCTGGTAGGCCCTTTACTTACTTTATATCTTCCCCGTAGCAGATAGTGGTGTCCTCAGTTAGGAGTTCACAAGCAAATCCTATATTTTCAGCAGTTTCTACAACAGGAAAAAAATGAAATCAAATGTCATTCCTACTGATAAACTTAATGTCCTATCGAATGCATTAACTGATTGATTAATAAATCAGTGTTCATTGAAATATTAAACACATTCAGTTCGTGTGGTTTAATCATTCCGTTATGGGTGGGGTGGGGGTGGAGAGGACATGGTTTCCATCAGCCTTCAGTGGGGCTCCTACTGGAGATTTTTTCCCATTTTCCATCACCACCCATTGGTATTTGTTTCAGGTAGGGCTGTGCTTCCCTTAGCTTATCAGAGTGTGGAGCCCACTGATGGTGTTAGAGCAAGAGAAATTATCTGGTTTCCTGTGGGGCGCTTGTAGAATAAAGTATAAACACCAACCAACTTTTTGTTGAGCTCAGTTTAAAAATTAAAATATTCCCTTGGATATAAAATTTTAATTATAATTTTCAAGCAATAAAATGGGCAAGACAATAAGAGTTGTTCAGTGTTTTAAGGTATTCTAACCTATACCAACAAATGGCAGGGCGGGGAGGATGGAAGGGACAGGAAGGATGGCCCGTCAGGGCAGCAGCCCATGTCTAGCTGGAGAGACAGGACTGACCACAGGCAGCAACACTCAAGCATGAGCTCTGTTTCCGGGACTAACCAAGAGAGTTTGGGGAGGGACGACGTCAGGGTGGGCTAGAACAGAGAAAGGTTTCTTAGGGAAAGTGTCCACAGCCCAAAGTAGGATAGTGTTTGTGCCAGGTGGAAAGTCTGAGAAGGTCATCTTGGGCATGGAAACAGGAACTAGGAATGTTTGTAAGTTAACAGATATGCTTCCCTGTACAATGAATTACCCTTTTTGTCTCCAGTAAGCACCCAGATCTTAATGTCAGCTTTTGCAAGTTTTGAAATGGTTTCTGGGACTCCATCCTGGAGCTTGTCTTCAATAGCTGTAGCCCCCAGTAGCTGCAACGAACATTAAAAAAAAAAAAAAAGCAAATGAGCAATAAATGTTCTGTAATAACAATTTGCAAAACTACAAAGAGAAGAAGGGCTAATTATGTACCCCAGTTGGTTTTCTACTGGGGTTGATGGCTGGCGTTAACAGGGAAGGTGGCTGTGTTTCACACCCCAAATCAAAACCACCAAAAAAAATTTTTTTTAAGTAATTGGCAAAGACAAAAATGCAAGTACAAAATCCAGGACAATAAAAACACATTTTCATTATGTATATATTACTTTATATGGACATAAGCCAATTCTTGCTAAAAGTTACTACTATTTGTTGAACATTTTCCATTAATCTAAATACAGGTGATAAATGTTAAACTCTGAAAAATTTAATTTACATATGGCATTTTTTCCCTTGTTCCAAGATTTTGCCAAATATAAATCATTTCAGTAATTCTCACAATGTACTAAGTATAGTCTGGCTTGCGTAAAAATCATAATTTTAATAAGCGATAAAAAAATAATAATCAGAATAGAACCTCTTTTGTATTTTTATTTTTGAAGACTTTATTTACTTATTTTTAGAAATAGGGGAAGGGAGGTAGAAAGAAAGGGGGAGAAACATCGATCGGTTGCCTCTTGCATATGCTTCAACTAGGAACTGGGCTCGCAACCCGGGCATGTGCCCTGACCAGGAATTAAGCTGGTGACCTTCTGCTTTGCAGGCAAAACTCAACCAAGTGAGCCATGCCAGTCAGGGCGTAGAACCTCTTTTAATGTTTTCTGTTTCCCATAAAGGCAACTTCTATTTTGCTTGCTGAACAAAAGAAATTCAAATGACCTAGTTACGTTATACCAGTTTCAAATGCTGAAGTTAGAATTATCTTTCAGGCATGAGCTAAAAGTGTCATAAAACTTAATAACATTTCTAGTTTTGTTTAGAATATCAAGGGTAAAAGTTATGAAGGTTAAAACTCACAATTAAGTCTTTTTCAATCTCCTCATACACTTTATCCAGGGCTTCATCCCGGTTGGCTGAGGCCACACTGGCAGCCATAAACTTTTTATTCCATTCTTCAAATTCTTTCTCTTCAATTTCCTTGTAGCAAAGGCACAAGGTTCTAAGAGTCTCACTTGCAAAGACCTGTTTTATTTAAAAGACAATCCATCCACCCCAAAAATAGTTAATTTTGTGTAATTCAAAATTGTTTGAAATATTACTTGAAATAATATAATAAGAGGATTTAAAAAGAGATCATGAAAAAGATCAGTTTGTACAAATATATGTCATAGAGGAGATTAAACAAATATTTTGTTTTTCTAAGTATCTTCGAATCCTAAGACTGTATTTCTAGTTCCCAAACTAGTTAAAGGGAAACATAAACCCTTCTCCTAAATCAAATCACTATAGTGAAGAAAACCTTTCTCTCTCTCTTTTTTTAAATTAAAAAAAAAAAATTAATTCCAGAGAGAGGGGAAGGGAGAGCGGGAGAGAGGAGAAGAAACACTGATGTGCCCCGACTGGAGACTGAACCTACAATCCAGGTTTGTGTCCTGACCAGGAGTTAAACCCGCGACCTTTCCCTTTGCCGGATGACACCCGACCTACTGAGCCACACCAGCCAGAGCCCTTTTACTCATAATGACTAAGCAAATTAGAGACAACAGAAGCTGCCTTGCGGGTGTTAATGATGTTTTAGACACAGAACTGGCAACTTTAATCTGTTCCCACAAACTGTGTTACAAGCCCTATCAACTATGAGCTCTCAAGTAAGCATTATTTCCTCAAACCAATTCTGAAATACGAGAACCACTGTTAAAGCTGAGATGAAACATTTTAATGAAAAAGAGATGTCTGGAAAATTTAATCATGGTGAGCCATGATTTACCATAATCATGGTAAAATTTTTTTAAGCTAAAATATGAACCAGTAAAAATATTTCATTACTTCACCACTCACATCAGTCTAATCAAGATGGTGGAACTAGTTCACCCAACTGAGTGTTCACTTTCAAATATTCTTTAGAAGGTTATGCATTTGTTTGATTAAATTGATTAAATTCATATCCTCATGAGAAATAATTACCCACTGTAACTGCTTCAACAAAGTTTCTAATCTTAAAATGTGAGCCCAATTAGTAAACAACACAGTCATCAGGCTTCTTTCTGCAGGAAGCTCTGGGTGGCTTCAAAACACAACCAGGCCCTTAGAGTGAAGGGAAGAAAGCACCATGTATTAAGCACTTGCTAAGTGCTGGCAACTGTGTGAGACGCTTACTCTTGCAACAGCCCTCCATGGTAGGAATTATCCCCGTCCTCTTTCACACAGGCAATTAATGATTCACCTCAGGCATCAGTCATCTCCCCAAGGACACGAAACAAGAGGCAGAACTGCTCTGGTTCAAGAGGACACCAACTCTGATGGATATCCTGCATACTTCATTGCCATCATTATACAGAACCGAAACAACACGAGGACTGGTAGGCATTTCGACAAGAGAAATTTCCAGAAGCTTTCTGAATAATTGCAGTATTACTGGACTAAGTACATCATCCTCTCAGATAACAAGTTTGAAGGAATGAAGACCAAACTGATTCACTAACCGAGGTATCACAACTCAATTCTCCAACATGTGGCTTTGTCATGCCTGCCCTGTCACAGAGGAATGCTTTCTTTCCTTCACTGTATACTAGGAGGCTGGGGGAGTTTGTAGGGTCCACACGGATATTAACACTAAGGTCAGTGTGGTTAAATAGCTTGTTTAAAGCCACCGGAAAAGAGACTAGTCATTCCCCTGGGCCAATCCTGCAGTTTCTGTTGAACTGGTGCTGGGAAAGGGCTCCATAGTCATTTTGTAGGAAGTCAGCCCGCCACAGTCCTACTTTGGTGCTTCTTCCACTCAGCCGCACCAAGACAAGGGAAGGATCAACAGTTAACGAACAGCTTTCACTTGAGCTTAAGAAACAGTACCAGAAAGTAAGTATGGAATCTGTGGCACAAAGAGTGAAAGTGCAACTTACATCCAGGGCATCCTGTGTCTCTTGTTTCGTAGGATTCATTCGATGTAACCGTTCATAAATTACAGTGTCAGCACCTTTACAATAAAGCCTGATACTGCCTTCTGGGGTTCTTACTAGTAGCATGGAAAGGAAAAGCAAATAATAAAGTTAGGTTTGATTTCTTAATAGAAAGCTACATTGGTAAAGTTCAGTTGAAGTATTACTGTGCTAATAATTCACTATTAGTTTAAAATTGTCAATGCAACTAGAAAATTGTTGCTCTCAACAAAATGGGTAAGCCACTATCTATATAGAATGTGCTAGTGAAATAAATATGAAAAGACTCCTTTGGTCACTCAGTTTTCCGTATCTTTACTTATTCTTTCAGCAAATACTTACTGACTCCCTACTGTACTCCATGCCCTGTGCTAGTTTCTTCCATAGAACCTTCTTTGTCCACACCAACCAATAGGACTCCTTCTTACCTATAAACTCTTAACTAGCTTTAATACTCAGAGCATATCATGACTCCTTGTGGCCACTTTTTAAAAATTTTTTAAATTTTGATCTATGCGGTAATTTAACTGTAGTATGTGCCTCATAGTTAACTAGATTTTCAGTTCCTGAAGGCAGGTGGCAGGCATGTTAATTAGCCTAGATCAGGACTAGGCACAGAGAAAGCATTCAGCAATGTGTGCCTAGTCAGATTTCAGTAGGCAGCGAAACCTCTATCTTTTATTGGTTAAAAATCCACTCTAATAGTGGAGAAGTCTTGTGGACACCACCTAACTGATCAAAAGCTAACATCGCCGATAATTATGTGCCTTCTGATACAATATGCTGGGAAGAACACAGCTTCACCTACATATTCATCCTGCCAACAATGGGTAACCTGAATTTAATCATGAGGGAACATCGGGGAAACCAAATTGAGGGACTTTCTGCAAATAATGAGCCTGTGCTTTTTAAGAACGTCAGTGCATGAAAGATCAAAAAAAGGTTGAGGAGCTGTTCTAGATTAAAGGAAACCAGAGTAACACCACCTAATGTAATGTGGATCTTGGTTTGGATCCTCAATACAAAAGACAGAAAGACAAAAGAATGACAGGAAGGAAGGAAGGAGAGAAGGAAGGAAGGGAGGGAGGGAGGGAGGGAGGAGGTTAGGGAAGGAGTGATGGGGTGAGGAAGGAAGAAAATTTCTGGTAAAATTAGAAAACATTCCATAGATTAGATAAAAATATGGTATTACATTAAATTTTCTGATTCTGATCACTGTGCTTATGTATGAGTGACTATTCTTGTTCTTAGGCAATACCTACATAAGTATTCAGGGGGAAAGGCATTAGATCTGCCATTTGCTTTCAAGTGGTTCAGAAAACAAGAACCTCTATATAATGAAAATGACAGGAAATATGTGGCCAATGCTAATAGTAGGTGAATATGGAAGCACATATAGGAGTTCTTTAAACCATTCTTGTAATTTTCCTATTAAGTTTGAAATTATTTCAAATTGTGAACTTAAAGAAAGTCAATAGTAGGAAGCAATCAGCAACTCCATTTGATGGCCTATTGTAATGTGCGTGGACTGGACATATGATCTTGATTCATAAGCACATCCTTGCTTTTCTCAGAGCTCCTCTCCTGCTGAACTCTTCCTGTTCTGACATCAAGTGTGGACCAGAGGTGTCTGGCATGGCTCACGCAGTAAAAGCACACATTGGCCATGCTGCAAGCTGTCCAGCTGCCTCTCTGAGCACGTTGCATCTGCCACACCAGAATCAGCAGCTGCCAGCCTGTGTCATTGAATAAAGTCAACATTTGCAAGATGCTGGTATACTGCCATTGTCTTTTGGGCAATGGACAGTGGCAGAATGAAGGATAAAGCACTAGCTTCAGCAAGTCTGCAGAAATCCTCCAGGAGCCAAATAGCTCATTCATTGGCTGCTTTATCCTGGTGTCTGTCCTGTAGAAAATGTGTGACAGGCAGCATCTAAATGAGAGACTCACAGGCATACTCTTGAAGGAGACCTACCAATGATAGACATTCGCTTCCGATCACTGTTGAAGTCTAAAATGGCGAGAACATTGTAGGTCTTCTCAGTGCCCATCTCACTGATGGTAATGGTGTTCTGCGTCCGGGCCAGGAAGGCAAAGCCAAAGTTCCTGGCGGCGCTTACCAGGGCGCCCTCATCAGGGGAGGCCGCCTGGTAGCTGAGCTGACCTAGCAGAGGAGGAGGAGAGAAAAGCAGACCAGTGTGAGACCGAATGGAGCTCCCCACGAGGGGCTCCCCACAGAGGGGCGGGTAGAGGCGAGGAGGATGTGCTACAAGGCCCGAAATGCCCCAAGAAAGGAGCGTGCCAACATTAATATTTGTTAAACATGCACGGTTTTTGTTTTTAATTATAAAGAGTAATATGAATTAGAAGTTTAAAAAATTGGCCAAACATATGAAAAATAGTCCCATAATCCCACCTAAATGAGAAAAACAAAAAACAAAAAAACACTGACATTTTTTTACAATTCCATCCAGTCCTGTTGAAAAAGCCTGTTTCTGTAATAGTTTCTTTTACTCTGAATATGCATTTACATCCTGAATATTTTAACATTATATTTGAGTGTGTTGTCATAGTCATTCTAAAGATTATTTTAATGAGAGGTAACATGTCATCATTTTCTTATTACAGGCACTTAGTTTACTTCCAAAATTTCTTGCTCTGTATAATCACATTGTGTACCGAGGCTTCTCTGGCTTTATTTTCTAAGGAATACTACACTAGAGCATAGTGATAATTAGTAAGCCTATTGGTATATATTACTCACCTGTTTCCTGAAAGGGTTGTCCCAGTTTATCTTCCCTCTAGAGGTGTGTACTTAACTTCACCTTAGCTATATTCTCATATTTTAAAAAAACCCTCAAAATTTGCCAATCTTTTTAATGTCTTTATGTTTTAAAAGGTAAATAATGGAAAACTGTCTTATCGTCACCACACACTTCAGTAACAGAAATCAATCCCCCCCTGTCGTGCGAGAGCAGCCAGACGTGCCAGTGCATCCGGCATGATTCCATTCATACAGACCACATGACCAGCCAGGCTGACCCACGTCATTCACACTCAGGACAGTAGGCACCCTTGGAGGGGCAATGACTGGAAGGGAACACAAAAGGGACTTCTAGGGGGCAGATAATGTTCTGTTTTGAAAAATCTGGGTACTCACAACAGAAGAGCATTCAGTTTGTGAAAGTTCATTGAGCTTATACGTGCTTGTCTCTGCATACATGCTACAGTGCAGTAAAAGTTAAAAAATAAAAACCTCGGTCTATCCAAGATATTCTATTTTTGTACTCTTTTATTTATTTATTTATTTTGCCTTTTTAAAATTGAATCTATTGGGGGAGACTTCGGTGAATAAAATTCTATAGGTCTCAGGGGTACAATTATGTAACACATCACCTGTATACTGTATTGTGTTCCCCACCCAAAGTCAAGTCTCCTTCCACCAGCGTTTATCCCCCCTTTACCCTCTTTCAACTCCCCCCACCCCCTATTTTTCTACTGTAGTTCTTCTGCCTCAAAGCAGAACAAAGTATTTCTATGGTCAGATGAATGTTACAGAGAAAGGCACTTAGTTTCCCACCATGGTTGGACCAGGATGCGAGCTGTGGGTGGATCTGCAGCTTTCCCTACGGTCATCCCCTGTGGAGGGGGCAGTGCTCTGAGGTGAAAGGATGGAGGTAGAGCTGAACACCTCTCCGTCCCTCCTTCCTTCACATACCTGCACACATGGCTCACTGTAAGTCAGTACTGATCACATCCCAGTTAGTAATTAAAGATGGTACTGTGGGTTCTCTCCGTATTTGTTCACCCAGAAAGTCACACAGCAGGAGTTACGAATGCCACTTACTAAATCCAGCTATTTTCTATAAACATACACACACGCCAGAGGGCAAAATATTTAACCAGAGCTAAACAAGCAGCAGTGAGAACACGGCACCGCCCCTACCTCCTTCGTGCCAAGCTTAGCTGGCACAGAGATACCTGTATTGCATCATATGGATGACAAACTTATTTCCAACAAAGAAACAAAATGACAAAAGGTGGTAAAGTTCCCAAGGGTAAAAATCATATCTAGCGCAAACACTGATGTTTTTATCATTAAAAGAAAACCCTTCCATTTTGTTCTAGTAATGGAACCACAGAATTATAAACTAAGAGATGGGAGGAACTTCAGAGACCTGGTCCAAACTCCCACTTTATGTTTGCAGGAAGAAATGTGGACTAAAAAATGACCCTCTCAAACCATTTCTAAAAACTATTTACTGCACACTCAGAGGCAACCAGAAAGAACTTTTTTTTTCTGCGAAAGACTAATTTGTGGATCACAAAACCGATGGAAATAGAAAAGATGCTCTCACTACTTCTTATTATACCGATTTCATAGCTACCTCCAGTTGGTAACAGCCCACCCAGTCTTCCAGTGCCCGGGCTTGAAACCAGTTACCTTTCAGACAACTCTTTCCCCTCAATCATTTCACTCTCTTTAGATCACTTGCCAAATGCCCCCCACATTCAGGGCTTTCTCATCCCTCCCAAAGACCCCACCCTAATCCAGGTCCTCAACTTCTGCATTCACTTCCTGTGTCTCCCCAGCCAACCTCCTAAAACACAGCTCTCTAGCGTCCCAGTTTGAAGACTGTCAGGTAGAGAAAAGGCCTCCAATTCTTTCACACTCTGCTCTCACGTGGCCTCTGAGGGAGGCAGGAGACTAAGATGGCCCCAGGTTCCCACGCCCCTGCTGTGCACACACCTTCTTCCAGTTATTCAAGCAAACACTAATCCAGGTACTGCCAGGAAGGGATTTCGCAGGCATAATTAAGATCAAATCAGTTGACCTTACAATAGGAAGATTACCTGGGTGTTCCCACCCTAATGAGATCAATCATTAAAAGTGACGGGGCTCTTCCTAGTGGGAGAGAGTCGAAGCATCAAGGGGTTGGAAGGGAGATTCTCCCCTGCTGGCTCTGGAGATGGGGGAGGGAGGCCTCTAGGAGCAGGGAGCAGCCCCAATTGACAGCCAGTAAGGAAATGGAGACCTCAGTCCTGCAACCAACAGAATCCAAATTCTGCCCCAGCCTCACCTCTTTTAACCTCCTGCACCTGGAAATCCAACTCGTCTCCATTCTCAGAGACTAGAGCATTCGCCTAACACATACTGTTTGAGGATGGATTCCTCAGGATATAAAACTCTGCCTGAGCAGATAGTGGGACTAAGAGCTGCACGACGTTAAGCGGGAAAAGCCTTTGAACTCCAACCTCCTTCTTACAACAGAGGAAAGTGGTGCTCAGACAGAGACCCTGGTCTGTACTGTGTGTTATGACAGGAACCCAAACTGGGAAGGACCGTCTCCAGCACAGAGTCCAGGACTCTTCCCATAATACCCCCGGGGGGGTGGGGAGAAGAAAATAGAGACCGTAAGATTAATGCATAGTTACCTAAGTTGACTGGTAGTAAAAATGACACTACCAAACACTAACAACAACAACAACAACAACAACAAAGTGGACTCATTTTATTAATGAGCCAAAACCTAAGAGAACCAAGCTGCTTAAAAATATCCTGCTTGATCCTTATTATGAGTAAATTGTGCTTGGCTAGTCAGGCTCTGACCTGTGCTTCTGTCATTTGTGACCTGATGTCATCCCTTTCTACCCTCTCTCCTTTGCCTGCTAATAGCCCCTTCCATCAATCTACCCCAAGCTGAATGCTACTGTCGTCTCGCTTTGTTGCCCTATTAGATTCATCCTTGGAGGATGGGTTCCTTTGAACCTTGCTGAAAGATATCGCATACGGCTTCTACACATATAGTTTTTATGCATAGTCCTTCTCTGGGGTTTTAGTACCTGCCACATATGAAACCTCAGGTTCAGAAAACAGAAAGGGACTTTCATATGCTGCGTTGATGAAAAGTGGAAGACTGCGCTTCCTAAATACACGCCAGAGGGTTCCTGTTGCCATTTCTATAACGTCCATGCCTTTCTATACAATTTAGCACATGTTCACAAGTGAGGTGACTAGCTTTCATAGACACCGGACAAACTTGCTGTAACAAGGCTGGCACCAGCTGCATTTGAGAATTCTTCAAAGGATTTACAATTTATGCCTAATATTACAGGGATCCCTCTGAACTTTTGGTTTCATATTTGTTCCTCTTTTTTCCTGGTAGTGAAAATCTTGGGTCCTGATTAATTCAAATACAAGTATTACTATTAGCAATAAAATTACCTAGTAAAGTTTTAAGATTTCTTCGCAGTCATTTTTGTTCTTAGAATAGAGCCCATTAAGGGTGGACAGATGGAGTATTACATTCAACATTTACTTGGAATAATTATTTTCTCTGTATGGATCCTGCCAATATGAAATAAAAATAGGCTTTTTAACTGTTGGTGTTAAAAAATGTAAATATGAACAAGTGTTAAGAAATTGTGTTTAGACTCTTAGAGACATTTTTACTGTTTTTATAATTATATGTGCAACAATTTTGTATGAAATATCTTTAAGTATGCATTTGAATTCTTAATGTAGACAAAAGAACTGTTGCTTCTTCAATTTACTGCATAAAAACAAAAATTGGCATCAGGTTAAATTAAATATTTGGGGGAGCACAGGATAATTTTATTCTTTTGTTACTGCAATAGTAACATATAGTCATCACAGAAAACTAAAAGACTGCAGAAAATAAAAGTAAAAAAATTGAAAAGAATAATTCTGCAAAGGAGCCTACAAGTCATATTTGCTTGTTCCCATGCAAATACACATTAATTACAGTCCTTCAAATGAAAAACAGGCACCTTCAGGAGGCCTCGACTTTGGCTGGTATTATATTTCAAACCTGAAACATAGCTGAATCTAGAAAAGGAAAGTCAATCTCTGAAATTATCTGAAGAAAAGACCGACCGAGTTTAAAGTCCACTTATTGTCCAGATAAGGTTTGACTCTTCATTCTTGATATACCCTATAAGTAATAATACCGTTGGGAGGATTTTGATTCTTCCATTATAATTCAAGAGTCAACCATTTCTTTCCGTGATAAGATTTCACTTACAAAGTGGTAAAATACACCTGGAGCCATAGCTGTGGAGGAGACGCAGGTTCTCAGAGGTCAGGACCTTGTTTCATGCTTTGCCACCCCCTCTACCCCCCTAGTAGCAGGTGCCCGCAAGTATTCACTGCTTGAGTATAAGTGAGACAAACCTGTCATACGTACTATTGTACTTTATATACATTCGAGTCCCCAAAGCATGAGTTACTTATAAACTAAAAAATTGGTCTTTAATGTCTGATGAGCAAGAACAACACTCACCATCAATTCTATCCACCATGACGGTGTGGCAGACTGCAAGCAGGAAGAAGAACTGCCGGACTTCTGGCTCCTTCCCGGACTGGATTTGCTCAATGAGGAAATGGTCATAAAATGCAAACTTCCCGTCGGCATATATATTCCAGCTAAAATCAACTTCCTAAAAGAAGGAGTGAAAAAGAAAAAAGAAAATACGATTCAAAACAATTTGGGCTTAAATGATATGAACTTTTCTTTGAAGCTCGGTTTTATGCAAAATCGCTGTAGGATTTTAACACATTCTTGAGTGTCAAGAGACTCACACCTGTCTTTTAGGTACCTTGTTATGGGTTGGGACTATGTCTCTGCAAAAGATATGTTGAAATCCTAACCCCTACTACATTAGAATGACCTCATTTGGAAATAAGGTCTTTATAGATATAATCGAGTTAAAATGAGGTTATACAGGGTTATGATGGACACTAACCCAATGACTGCTATCTTTATAAAAGGAGGGAAATTTGGACACACACAGGAAGAACACCATGTGATGACAGAGGCAGACATCTAAGTGTTGCATCTGCAAGCCAAGGAACACGAAGGATTGATAGCCACCACCGGAAGCTAGAAGAGGCAAGGAAGGATTCTCCCCTAGCACCTTCAAAGGGAGTGGGGCCCTGCTGACAGTAGATTTCAGACTTCTGCCCTCCAGAGCTGTGTGGGAATACATTTCTGTTGTTTTAAGCTACCCATTTTGTGGTAATTTGTTATAGCAGCCCTAGGAAACTCATACACATTCCCAACAATTCCTTAAGTTCATGGACTCACCTCTATTTTGTTATGATTGTGTTGAGAAGCATCCCGATGGTCTCCTGGAAAACAAACGGGACAAAACCAATTGAGCCTCTCCCTGTGTCCAGAGGTAACCTCCTCACCTTGCTTCGGGTCATTGTTGGTGGTGGTTCTATGGGTCTCATAGCCTGTTTCTGGACAGCTCTGAGACAACAATGTTTTTTATTTATATTTTTCAAGAATTGTTGAAAAAATATATATATATATCACAAAGAAGACTATTTGGTATAGTCTACAAATATTTCCTATCTGGCTCTTTATAGAAAAGGTTTGATTACTCCTGGCCTAGAAGTCCCCTCTACACAGCAATGTCCTCAGGGCCAGATCATGTCCTTTGAAGTGCTTTACCTCCCCCAGCTCAGCAGGCACTGTCACCACGCACATGAGAACCACCTCCTTAGCCCCCCGGACTCCCACTTTCCTTGTGGATGCTTGTTATGTGAAAACACATTCACTGAATAGTTTTCTATAAGTAGAAAGAATATGGTGTTCTTAAAGCTTTTATGTTTAAGTTGTATTAAATCAAAGTTAGAGCACTGTAATTGAATACAGCATGACCCTTAATATTTTTATAAGTATGCAGCCCCTT
The DNA here is from genome assembly GCA_004026545.1 of Mormoops blainvillei. Taxonomy (NCBI): domain Eukaryota; kingdom Metazoa; phylum Chordata; class Mammalia; order Chiroptera; family Mormoopidae; genus Mormoops; species Mormoops blainvillei. Next base: position 99,991 of record PVJD01002210.1, on the reverse strand, counting down.
TCAATACATTAGAATGAAAATAAAAAATAAGTGTCACGAAACATACACAAGGTAAAACTTACTATATTGACCATTGTTAAGTGTACAGTTCAGTGGTATTAACCAGTAATCACACTGCTGTGCCACCATTGCCACCGTCCATCGGCATAGTTCTTCATCGGGTAAAACTGAAACTCATTAAATAACCCCCATCCCAGCTGCCCCCGAGCCCTGGCAACCGCCATTCAACTTTCTGTCTCTAGAGTAGAAATTTGACTACTCTAGATACCTCTTATAAGGGGAATCGTACAGTATTTGTTCTTTCATGACTGGCTCATCTCACTTAACATAATGTCCCCAAGTTTCATCCATGTTGTGGCATGTGTCAGAATTTCCTTCCTTTTAAAAACAAAATAATATTCCATTATGTACATATAGCACACTGTTTTATCTTTTCATCCATCAAGTGATACTTGGGTTACTTCTGCACTTGAGCTATTGTGTCTAATGCTCCTAGGAACATCAGTGTGCAAACATCTGTTTGAATCAATCCCTGCTTTCAGTTCTTTTGAGCACATATCTGTAAGTGGAACTGCTGGACCACATGGTAGTTCTGAGTTTAATTGTTCGAGGAATGTGTGCCTACTTCCACCTGCTGAGCTGACCTCTCCCATCATGCGTTCCCAATGCCACCAGTGATGCTGCTTCAGAACTCAGTCCAGGATGACCAAAGGGCTCTGCACCTGCAGCTCTGGGAAGGCAGGCTCTGGTCACACATGCCCAGGGGCTCAGTGACAGCTTCCACTCACCGTATATTTGCCCATTGATGCAGCACTTTTTAAAAGTCATGATATTTTGTGTGAGTGTCCCCGTCTTATCAGAGAAAATGTAGTGGATCTGCCCGAGCTGCTCGTTCAGCGTGGTGGTTCTCGCCTTGGCGGGCGTGTCCTTCTCAGGGTAGTACATCTGCAGGTCCCAGTTTATGAAGTAACTCTGTCCGAGACGGATCACTTCCACACTAGGAAGACAAAAGATTACTTTCAATAGAGTTCTCAGATATGAGTGGCAGGTAGTAGATTTTACTGTCACTTGTACATACAGGAGGGATCTACAAAGACAAAAGCCAGCCATTGGCCCACGTGCCCGGTCTCAGAGTTCTCCTGACCAAAGATACCTCTCTCCAGGTTCTTCTCATTCCCACTCACTCCTGAGCACATCCAGCCACGGCCACAGTGTCCCATGTTCAAACACAGCCCAGTGGGATGGGTGACGTGGTGGCACTCAGAGGGCACCACACAATGTGGCTATTCTCACCCTCTTTTCTCTCATTCCCCACCACACTTGGGCACAGCTGGAATGGTCATGTTCGCCTTGGCCCCAATTGTAGGGCAAGTCCACTAGGTTGCAGACCCTTGTGTATTCTCAAGAAGGCAAAAGGGCTTTTGGCAAATAACCCCTAAACTGTGATCCCACAGTGTGAGAAAGAGTAGTTTTTCCCTAAATTCTTATAGGGTTATAGAATGTTCAAAATAAGATAATTCTAAGAGGGTTGTCTCAATTCTAAAAGTGGAGTGATTAAATATATCTCCATCATAAGGAAATTGTTTACATACCCAGCAATTGTTAAGTGGGCAAAGGATGTCTTCTAACAAGTTAAACAGACGGAAAGATAACTCTCTCCTTCCCTCCTCCCATATTTGTTTCCTGAGTACCTACTATGAGCCAGGCACCATTCTCGGGACAAGGGACACATCGGTAAACAAAACAGGCAAAATCCCTACTATCAAGGAGGATGGTACCTTCTAATGGAAACAGATAAATAAATAAACAAGGAAATATATATTAGGTTGTGAAATTTCACTGCAGCAAATTGAAGCAGGATAAGGGGAGATGGAGACCAATAGGAAATAGAAGTGACATTTAAGATAGAGCAGGTGGAAAGGTCAAGGTGATAAGGTGGTGATAAGATGAGCAGAGACCTGAAGGAAATGAAGTAACAATTATGTAGCTATGGAGTGAAGGACCTTCCAGGCAGAGATAAGAACAGGCCTGAAGGCCCTGGCACCCGAGAGTATCAAGGAGGCTAAAGTGATGGGAGCCCAGGGAGGTGCGGGCAGAGTGGGAGGGGCGGGAGGTGCGGTTGGAGGCGGAGGAGGGTAGAGCATCAGATCGACTAGGCCTTGTGGGTCACAGTGTAGCCTGGGTGAGTTTATCCCAAATGCAACAGAAAGCTACCGCAGGGTCACAAACAATGCAGAGATACTATCTGGAATGACCTGATCTGACTCGTGCTTTAAAAGGACCTCGATTTCCAAGAGAAATAAAGAAATCTCAAGAGTCACATGGCATGAGTCCTTTAAACCAAAAAGCTACACATACAGTTTATTTTATAAAATACAGTTATCATTTTAGACAAAATAATCTGTGTAAAAGTTCCCTAGACAAAGGTGAAACTCATCTCCGTTTTTCTTAAAGTCAACTGCAAACAGATGGCTCCCCCAGGCTTGACTTTATGTTAAAAGAACAACAGTAGCTACCAGTAATAAAATTAAAAAGAAAACAAAGGTACATGTAATAAAATTAAATAAATGCTTCTAATTACAGGTGTGTATGTGACCCCGTATGCCTCCGGGCTATTACCGTATTTTGCCGTGTGTAATGCACACCCATGTTTTTGGTTTAAACTTTCAGAAAAAAAAATCTTTTGTTTTAATTTTTTAATTCAACTTCTTATTTATTCATATTTAGATACTTGTTCTTTTGTATCATAAAGAAATTTTAGCATTTATTTTGGAACATATGGTACAAGAAATTTTATGTAACAAATAATTACAAAACACAAGAACAGCTACAAGTTACAAGAAATTTTATGTACCGGTAACAAATCAGTACTACCCACATATAACGCACATCCTTATTTTTCCCCTCAAAATTTTGGTCAAAACCAGCACATCATACACGGCAAAACATGGTACTTCCTGGAGCTGAAAGCAAACTCTGGCCATTGAGTACATTTCAAGGCACACTCCCTTCCCCTAAAGTTTAAAATCCAATTGGCTAGGGGAGAGGGCACTTGGATATTAAAGAAAGAAAAAGTGAAAAATGAAGAACGATCACAAAACCAAACGGCTACCACCTGTCAGAGGCATGATCTTGACTCCTGCTTTGTCTGTGACTGAGATGAGGAATACAGCAGAGGCTGAAGCAGGGCAGGGAGGTGAGGGCCTGGAAGCCCAGTGAGTTTGAGAAGGAGAAAGAATGGCTGTGGGGTGGGGGAGAGGGGCTTGGAGATATGAAAAAGAAAGAGGCAGATAAGATGTTAGGAAGGCTCCTGAAAAGGAAATGGCTGTTTTCTCATGACATTCTAAATCTTCATTCTCTTCCAGGTTCTTTCTGCAGCTTGGGTTTGGGAGCCCACAGAGAATGGATCTTACCAAGCGAGTGACTATGGAGTGGTGTTTGACCTCTGAAGTCCTACGTCTTATCTGCACACAGATTGAGATACCAAGTGCTGTGCCAAGCATAGAGCAGACACCCAACTGTTAACTTCCTTTCCCTCTATTACCCCTGATTCTCAAATGAAAGTTTTTTCTTACTTGTTCCTCATGACCTTTGAAACAATTATTGCTAGAAAGGAAGGCGCGAAGTTGCCAAAATGTACTGTGTTCTTCCCTTAAAGGAAGAGGCCAAAGTGTAGACAGCCTTACCTGACATAGAGAGAGATGGGCACCATGGTGTTTAGAACAATGATGTAGCCCCAGAAATTGAGGAATCCACGGTAGGAGGGGCTAGAGTCTTCTCCATCATAGAGGTACCAAGAATAATTGCCAACTTGAGCTTCCCAGTAAGCATGGCCAATGGCAAGACCCGCAGAAATCAGGCTGAGAAGCACAAAGATCTGGAAGACATACAATGTTTATGTATATTCTGGAGGATTTCCCATTCCATGTACTGCATAGATGCTGACTGACCTTGCTCGATACCTCACATGTTTATGATAATTTAGTAGTCTATAAAAAACAACACACTTAAGATAAATGTGGTGCCATAAAAATGCTTGGAAAGTCTATTCGGTTTCTATGATTGACCAATTTATCCTACATTCCACATATAAGGTGAGATTTTATTCCAAAATTATATTTCAGAAGAGGAGACAGCATCTTATAGCCAAATTCTTAAACACTCCTATATTTTACCACATTCTCTCAATTAGTTTTATTTTGAACAATAACATAGTGTTTGGAGAAGATACCTTACTTGAATATGAAAGAATTTCAAACAATGTTTAATGGGATGCTTCTAGGTAATGTTTGATGGACGTGATTTTTTATAAAAGGTAAGGAAATGTCACTCAGATTTAGGGAATTATTCTTGAAAGTTTAATGATCACTTAAGGTTTAAGATCATTTAGGAAGCACTATAGTAAGTATTCTGTAGTGGAGATTATGATTATATACTTAAAGAATGAATAAAAAAGTCAGCTGTCCTGGTAGTATTTGGGTATTTGTGGGTAGTAATAAATTTTGGGGGGACAGGTTTAAATTTCTGGGCACAGATGCCAAAAGGGCTGTATCTCAAATCAAATGGGCACAGAGGGCGAGATGATGAACTCGCTGTGAGTGCTCTAGCCGTGGCCAAGACCATGACATGGACGATGTGCATGAGAAGTTCAAATAAAGTTTTCACGAAATGTGAGAGCAGGGGAAAAAATTGTTTCTTAAATACATTATTTTTGTGATCTTAAATATGTATATGCAGTTAAGGGATTATTTATGTTTCCTAAAAGTTTATATAGTCACATTAAAAAAAATACTAGAAAAAAATATTAATTCTCTTCGGGAAATCGGAGGACTGCTTAATATCTGGGGCCACCCGCACACAGCAGGCCCACTTGCAAGCACGGCCCTTCGCTGGCATCTGGGCACTTATATTTTACAGCCCTTTCTTGATTCTTTATTTGTTATGCTCTGATCAGAACTACCCATTATGTCTCTTTCTGTAGGCCTGATGCTGACCACCTGCTTTCTTTTGGGGAATCTGGAAACTTGGTCATTCCAGGCTGACAGTGCCTACGTGACCAGACCCTGGTAAAACCCCAGGCACTGAGTCTCTAATGAGCGTCTCTGGTACAGACAACGTTTAACATGGGCTGTCACAAATTGTTGCTGGGGGAATTAACTGTGTCTTGTGTGTGTGACTCAGGTGGGAGAGGGCTCTGGAAGTCTGTGCCTGGCTCCTTTCCAGGCTTCCCTATGAGCCTTTTCCCTTTCGTGATCTTATCGTAATAAGTTACAAGAAGTCATAGCAGTAAGTACAACTATATGCTGAATTCTGGGAGTCCTCTCTAGGGAGTCATCAAACCTGGGGGAGGGCTTGTGGATCTGCAACACAACTTAGATTTAGGCTTGCCTTATATATGGATTTATACAGTATGTGTCCAAAAAAACAAACAAACAAACAAAAAAACTTGCTTTGAACAGAACTACCTGCTATGGAAGCTAACTGTAGTAAAATCAACCCTACCTGGACTTCGGAAGCCCAGCCCCATTGACTTATCTAGTCCCCTGGTTTTCCAGATGGTCACTCCAGTCATCGAAATCATCAGCCAGGGCACCTTACAATTTGAGTTTCCATCCCCAAGGGGAGTCTCAAAGAAGCGGGGGGGCATTTCTTAGAAAAGGTAACAGAAGCCTCTCCCCACACCCCATCCAACCTTGAAGTGACTCCTGCATTTCTCTACCTGGCCTACAGAGGTAAGATTTCTTTTTATTAGGCAGACATACAACAAAATTAGAGAAAATGACAGCAATCTAACCTCTCTTCTATAGAAAAAGAAAATAAATACCGTATAAACCATGTAGTTCATCAAGTAATCAATTTTAGTTCTTTTAAATCTGGTTTTCCCACTATTCTTCATTATTTTAGTGTCGGCACCTAAAAAATGGAAAATTCAACACGATCAACAAATGGGAAAATCAGTTCACTGAGCTGCCAATAAAATTATTCTTTCTTTGGTTATGATGGAGAAAGAATAGAAAAGCCATCCCCCTCCCCTTTGAACCTTGAAAGCAGCTATCAGATCAATTTCCCAAGAAACTCTGAAAGCACCTGCGAAAATGACCAATCCATGGCAGAAATCGGTGTTCCTAATTACACAGCCACGTAACAAAACTTTATCAGCATCCAAAGGGAAACTTGTGTTTCTCCAAAAGAGTGTTCCTGTAAACTTATCTAGTCGATTATTGGGTTCTTCACATTCAATAAAACCTTTAAAAAAGATATGATTTGTATAAGTACTCCCGTATGAAAGATTTTTGGCTTCAATTGATAGGGACCAAATCAAGCAATTAAAAGTTAAAACATAGTGAGATGTATTTGCACAAACCATCAAATGTTGCCAGTGAATTTTCTTTTTGGAGATACTGATGTGTGGCTTCAAGTGCCATTTTGAACTTTAAATTGGTTTCTCTAAAGAGAGAGAGGGGGGAAAAAAAGAATTAAATAGATAAATTTTGGAGTTCAAAAGGGAACATAAAGAAAATTGTTCAAAGTAACATTAGGCATACCTAGAAGCAAAAGCTAAATAATTAGCTTTTTCTTTTTTCTTTTTTCCTTTCTCTATTTGCAAACTCTGTTCATCTTGGAATTTCAGGTGTGGACGAGGTTATCATCTGAACTAGAGAAAAACTCCTGACCTGGGACATGCAGGTCCCCTTCGCTGTTCGCTCCTGTGGGCCGTCCCTGCCGACAGGGGCAGCCGAGAGTGCCCCTTCCTCCTCTAACTTGCCTCTCACCGCCAGCCCAGACTATCAAACTGCTGTTTAAAAACGTAGCTTTTAATATGTAATCACAATAAGGCAATTCTACAAAACAAATATTTTTTACAGAAAGTGTCTAGACTGTCAACTTACTGTTTTCTGGAGCGAAGAAGTGGATTCCTTGTCTCCGAAAGATAATTCTACCTTTCAAATCCCAACTCTTGGCATGTCCCACTCATTCATTATTCTCACTCAGAATAATAGCTGTTTCATAGTTAAGACTGAACAATCAACTGACTGACTTACAGAAGAACAAAGAAAGACCTAGGTTTTACTCAGATGATCTCAGCTCTCCATGAGAAAGCTTCCACACACGACCAGGGTGGAAGGAAAGGGGCTTACACCAGGGCGGTAAACAGGCGCTAGCCTTGAAAGCCAGCATGGGGAGCACAGTCCCAACTCCGCCACTTGCCGTGTGGCCTTGGGCAGGCCACTTCACCTCCTGTGCCTCAGTTTCCTCACGGGGCATGTCGGGGTAATCTCATTACTTGTCTCACACAGTTGTTGAGGAGGTTAAATGAGCTAAAACATAAAGCTAACCTAGAGACCTAGCAGGCACTCAATAAATGTATTGAAAACTGGTCAAAAACAGACCTTGACTCTCTTTCAAGTGGTAGCCTAATAATCAAAACCAACAAAGGGAGAATTCAAAACTGTCTATTGGCAAAGGCTTTCAAAAATCTGTTCTTTTTTCTAAAGTAGATTATATTAATAGTCATTCGTATGTATCTGAACGCTGCTCAGCAATTTACAAAGTTTAATGATGCTCGGCATGCCATCTGCCCTTAACCCTTTGACCTTCTCTGAAAGGGGGGTGGGGAGGTACATTTGAAAGCAACATTTTACAGGTGGAATAAAAAAGAGTGGTTGGTCAACTAGCCACACTGCTGGACAGAAAGCGAGTGGTAGAGGCTAGGCCAGCTCTCAGGGCTTCTTGTCCAGAGAGCATGGCTTTCAAAGCAATGACTGTGCCTTCAAAGGTGAGCTTTAACACAGGCCCGCCTGAGGCCCACTTACCCATCCAGTTCGGCCGTTTCCACATAGCAGAGGCTGTTAGGTTCCGAGCTGGACAGCAGCAATATGTCAGCCTGTTTGAAGCAAAACACACCAGTGACACAGAGACCCAGGGTGAGACTGAGCGCCAAGTTGGCTGGGAGAACGAAGCCTGAGAGAGGCATAGCTTGTTCACTTACTGGAATAAAATCATTTTTCTTCAGACGAATGACATCTCCAACTTGAATGTCCTTCCACTTGGCAACTTTGAATCTAAACGTTAAAAATAAAGATAGGTTATTGGTGTTTTTTTTTTAAGTTACGGGGAAGAGATTTGGAATTACTCTTTCAGGAAGCCAAAGATTCTGGGGAAAACGTAAATCACAGGGAAAAGTTTTGCTAAAAGTTCAGCCATTTAATGATGTAACCACATTAAGTGGTCTTGAGAATTGGGTTATCCTCTGAAGGAAGTGATGATGATGGTGAGGACTTTCATGTCTTCTTTCCATCCTAGGCCATGTAATGAAGGGTTAAGGGGGCGACTTCAATGTGTGTGGCAAGGAAACACATGCCACCCCCTTTTTGTTTTTGCTTCTGTCCTGTGTTTCCCCCTCTCCTGTCCTCCCTCAACTCTGTGATCCGTCACCTCTGCAGTGGCAGGCCCTGGGTGGACCCAGGACAGGAACATGTTACGGCTCCACATGGGCCACCTGGGGTCCTCATGGAACTTCAGAGTTTAACATACCCTTTAATGGGTATGTATCCCTTTTATAATAAGTCTAATAAGGATATTGAGAATACAGAAAATAAATAAGATGACTATCTTCAGCATTAAATTCCATAGGCAATACCCATTTAAATTTCTAACAAATCAACATTTTAAAAAGTTTCAAAATATAGTCTGTTTTAAAGGTTTTCACACATAAAAAGGTAGTCCCAACAGATATTATGAACCTACCACAATTAGTAAGCTTAATTTTCTGGAGGCAGAAATCCAATTACTCTGTCTGTCCTCCATGAATTTATGAATTAAAAAGACCTAGACATCTAAAATACATTTTAGATATATGCTTATTTGCTGGTTTCCCCAATTTTATAAGACCTTAATACACAATTCTTGATCCCAGGATTTTTTTTTAACTGGCTTATTTTTCAATAAATGAAGTTGTAGTTAGAGTACAGGTCAGTATCTCTAAAATTGTAAATTAGCCACTTGCTTGTGGGTCTCAAACAGTAAGTAAACAAGTCACAGCTCTTCGCAGGTGACAGAGGCAATTCCATTGGACTCTTCCACGTGGTGTCTGGGTCCCCTTACGAGGCCCTTGCTGCCTTGCCCCATCAACGCTCAGTCCCTGCACAGGCTTGACCCCACTCCAGGGGCTGCCAGGGACACAGACCTACTTGATATGCAGCCCCAACTCCCAAATTCAAGGCGACTCAGAGCTCCCCTACCAGTGCAGTTAGACAGGCTGAGGGCTAGTTAGCCACCCTTCAGAACAGTGATTCTAAGTGACTTAAAAGGCAACCCATGGAACAGAATCCATTTATTTGTGAAGGGGAAAAAAGCCAACTATACATATATATAGATCGACATCATCTATATTCAGATTAGGAATAGTGGAAGTGGGGCTATGAGCCAGGTTACTTTCCTCAGGGTTGACACGCAAAGTCTTTGACTTGGGCCTGAGTCACTATGTTTAGCAGTTGACTTTGGAGTTCTGCCACAAGGTGCTTGGTCAAGGAACAACTCATTACTGGCCGGCGAGCTGGCACTTGGGTCCCAGTTGGCTGTGCTAATTTAAACACTTCTCGAGTGCCCTCTGTGTGTTGGGGGCGTTGGTGGACACAAAACAAACACTCGGGGCAGCCTCCTCGAGAAAGTTAGAGTCGGGCCCAACGAGGAGACACCCACACAAATAATTCGAATAAAATTCAGATCATAATGAGAAAGATGAAAACTAAATGCTCTGAAAAAGTGAAGGAATCACTCTAGCTGGAGAATTGAGCAGAGCCCTGAACAGCCGGAGTTTGGGAGCAGCAGCAGAAGAGGGAGCAGCACATTCCAGGCTGAAGTTGCGTGAACGCAGGAGAGCCGATGATGCAGTCCAGGGGGTCACCTCCCTTAATGCAAATTGGGTCGAGCCTCCAGGACACAAAGTCTTAGGAAGTGAAGAGAGGCCTTACGTGAAAGGGCGAATGCACCGGTAGACTTCTAACGGCTGTCTCCAAGTGTGTTTCTAGACATAACTGATGCATTATAGCTTTGTAACTAGGTTACCAATGACAGACCGTACCTGCCATCCTTAATGACTTCACATGTCCTATTGTTGATTTCCTTATCCATTTTATGGCGAGCCTATAGAAGAGAGAAGGGGGAAGTTTATTTTAATAACCTCAAAATGTAAAGCATTAATGTCAAACTAAAAATTAGCTCACAGCCATGCGGAGAAAGTTGCATGGGAGATCCTTCTTACCACGTCGTCCACCAGGTCTTTGATGGCCGTGATGCCCAGCACCATGAGCAAGGGCACCAGGGTGGTGTACCATGCCAGGGTTGTGATCTGAGGGATCGCCTGGAAGGAAGAACAAGGTATCCATGTGTGCCCGCGAGGGCACAGCTGACCCACCGGTAACTGCTAAGGCTTAGCTTGCTAATTCGAAGTCTCGTCTCCCTCATCACCCAAATCTGCATCCTGCAGAGCATGCAGAAAATGCATCTAAGCATCCAGCCAACCTCCTTACAATCTGATTTCTCTAGCTTCTGGCCTCTTGGAACAGAGTCCAGGCTCCTGAGATTGTCCTATTGTGACCTTAAATGGACACCAAGGAGGCTCTGTAAGACAAATACTCCAATTTGTGTGTGTGTGTGTGTGTGTGCGTGTGTGTGTGTGTGTGTGATAATCACAATTAACTGGGGGAGGGTAGCATGGGATATGGGTGAAAGAAGTCCTTGAGATTTCAGGGAATGTATCTGGCAGTTCTACACTGCTGGGTGCTTAGCCCATGGTCTCTGATGCAGGCAAAGAGGACAGTGGGTGGTGGCTGGCTCTGAAATCTAGATCCTGGATGGGGCAGCTTTGGGGGCACTGAAAGAAAGCACTTCCTTCATTGCTATTGGTCCAGGCAAGAAAGGGGCTGGCCTTGCAGGAAGCCCTGACTCCATCAAGACAGCATACAAACTGGAACAAAAGATTGGGAAGCAAATTTGATAAATATCTTTTGTAAACATTTTATTGATCATTGGGCCTTATAACATACTGGTTAAAGTCGAGCTCTCAAGCACAAGTCCTGCCTACTTCTGTCTACCACTTACGGGCTAGGGGACTTTGAGCACGCCCCCTTGTCATGCCAGGCCTCGGGTCTTCTGTACAAAACAGAGGGTGTGATAGTACCCAACTCAGGGCACCAGAATTAAGTGCAGTAACAATGCAAGTGAAGGGCTGTCTCAGGCGACCCCTAGTATCTTAAGTTGCCTTGCTGTGCTTTGAAGAAATTGGGATATTTGGAAAATAAATAGATCATTTCCTACATTCTTGTCTATATGAGTAACTCCTTTTCCCTGCTGGAAGGAAGTGAGAGAAAAGTAGCCCACTCATCACACAGCAGTATTTTATAATTTGTAGGGTTTATCTCTACAAACCTATCTCAAAGGTCCCTCTTGATAACGTGACCATCCTGTGCTGCCAAGTCAGCAGGTCTTAAATTCTACTAAATCTGATGAGTATCTATTTCTCTCCCTCTCTGCCTCTCTCTCTGATCGTGTCTCTTTCCTTGTTTCTCTCTCTCTCTCTTTCTCTCTCTCCCTCCCCCTTTCTCTCCCCTCCATTTCTACCTAGACACGCATGCTACCATTTTCACAAAACCTTACTGGGTGAATCCCAGCAGGTGAGATTATTTTCCAAATCCAATGCTTGACATAACAATGTGATAAAACCAAGTAGATATGCGTCCTTTGTAACCTGCACATGAGACACTAAGGGTTGGCACTCCCAGGGGCAGAGTTCCCTTGATTACAACAGCAGTTCCTAAAAAGATAAAATCAGCACTCTCTAGATAAGTGAATTTTTTTTGCCACAATTGAGAAAAATAAAACTCAGAAAAAAATAGGCCTTTTCCAATGTAAAACCACTTCATAAAAATAATTTATTGAGATTTATGACCAAAATGTTAATGAAAATCAATAATATTCTTGGGGAAATTGGCACTTAAATAAAAAAATAAAGGACAAGCATAAACACTAGATTGAATTTTAAGGTACAAATAATGTTACAATGTGAAGAGTTAAACTTGATTCCTGTCAGGGAAGCCAGTTTTAACATTCACATCAGTATAAAATGGGGTTTTTAAACACTGACTGAGCCAGTTCTGTGTATGAGGTACATTCCCTCACGTGCACAACGCTGACGTTAATATAAAAGCTTTCAAGATTAGTTGCATTATTTGCATCCACAACTTAAATGTTATTGAGTTCCCATAATTTGAAACAGATTTTAGGATATCAAAGGGCATTACCTGTAAGATAAGAAGGACCAGGAAATAGAAATTGGCGGCTCTCTTAAACTGCTCAAACAAATTCATCGGTAGGAAGGTAAACGCATTATACTTGTATGTTTTGATTGCATTGCTCTGTTGGAAAAAATTTAAAAGTCACTCTAACTCATGCCACACATTTATCACAATGTACTCACATCTGCAAAAAGCACTTAAGTCCTATGGCCAACAGTGACACAGAGACGTCATTTGTGACTCCGAAAGATACTGAGATTTCCTTTAAGCTTTTAATTCTAACCAGGTCTCATAATGACTAAACACACCTTGGAGGCTCAAGTCAGAGATGGTATCAAGACACAGACACTTCACCCAGAAGCCTGACAAATCCAACTGTGAGTAAATGGGCCCCGCTATATCCTTGACCCTTTAGAGCCTCTTAGAAAACGGGACAAAGGGAGATGTCAACACGGGCGGCAAAGCAGGGAAGGGAAGGAACACTTTTATTTAAGGGAGGGGGGGATGGAGGTTGCTGTATAAGAAAGAGTAAAAGACATTGCTGTGGGCTGAACTGTGTGCCCCAAAGAGAGATGCTCAAGTCCTAACGCGGACACCTGGGGATGCCACCTCGTTTGGAAATGGGGTCTTTGTAGGTGTAATCAAGTTACGATGAGGTCATCCTGGATTAAGGTGGGCCCTCATCCAAAGACTGCTGTCCTTTGAAGCAGGGGAAAATTGGACACAGGAAACACAGGGAGAAGTCCATGTGAAGACTGAGGCAGAGGTGAGAGCGGTGCTTCTACAAGCCAAGGATGGCTAAAATCGTCCGCCAGCACCAGCAGCCTGGGCAGGTGCTCAAGCAGACTGTCCGCCATCCGCCGGAAGGCACCAGCCCTGCCAGCGCCTTCCTTTCAGACTCTGGTCCCTTGAACTGTGAGACGATGCCTTTCTGTTGTCTTTAACCTCCCAGTTTATGGTACTTTGTTACAGCAGTCCTGGAAACTAATACACATTAACATTTAAGCCCACAGTTAACAGATGTCCTGTATCATATTTCAAAGGTAAGAAGCATTTTTGAGGTGAAAATATCTTCGAAGTCTCTAAATCTATTATGGGAAGTGGGGGGCTGGATAAGTTATTAAGATTCCTTTTAGCCCTGGCTGGGTGGTTCATTTGGTTGGAGCGCCGTCCCACACACCAGAAGGTTGCCAGTTCGATCCCCCGTTGGGGTGCATATGGGAGGCAGCCAATCAATGTTTTGATCAATGTTTCTCTCTCTCTCTTAGATCAATAAACATATCCCTGGGTGAGGATTAAAAAAAGAAAGATTCCTTTTCCTTTTTTTTTTTTTACTTTCAAATATAAGACATCTGTGATATTATTATATATTCTTTCACAAAACATTTTAAAGAGAGTTTTGCAAATACAGAGGAAAATTTTCTATCCACAAAATTTTGTTTTGTTTTGTTCAGAGTCACCCCTTTACAGCCTCAGGGCAGTCAAACTGACAGTGGGGACATTCTATAAAACTCACAGTGATTATCAGTGTCCCCAGGCCAAGGGTTATCTGGAAGGCAGGTGTCACATGACGCTGGTAAGCACACTGGCCATTGGGAAAAACTGGCTTTTGGTAAAGAAAATAAAGGCACTTAAAATCAACTTACCGCATATTTACTCTCCTTAATACAAAAGAACTTGGTGTTCATAAAATGAGGCTGTTCGTGGAAGCTTCGATCATTTGCTTTGACTTGCCATGTACACTCTTTAAAAAGGAAAGAAGAAGAAGTCCATTGAGTAGAAAATTAGCATGTCATTATGGGTTGAACTGTGTCCTTCCCAGATTCATGCTAAAATCTCAACCCCCACCCTTGCCTTAGAATATGGCCTTATTTGGAAATAGGGTCATAGCAGATGGAATCAATTTAGAGTGAGGTCATTAGGATGGAACTTAACCCCAAATGACTAACATCCTTATAAAGAAGTAAATCTGGACACAGAGATACACAAAGAGGGGGGAAGATGTGAACTCACAGGGGGAAGACCTACAAACCAAGGAGAGAGGTCTGGAGTAGAGCCTCACGGCCCTCGGAAGGAAGGAACACTATCAACACCGTGATCTTGGACTTCCAGCCTCCACACGGTGACACAAGGAATTTCTGCTGTTTAAGTCCCCCGGTGTGTGGTCCTTTGTTACGGCAGTTCCAGCACACCAAGGAACATGCTGTAACTTGTCCATAGAACATTAACATTCTAAAAGAGCAACCCTCATTTAACCATGGCCCCAACAAAAGCCCCAGAGCTCCAGAAGGTCACAGCTAAATTATGTTTTTGAACTCATTTACTTGTCTTTAACAACCTAGTTTATAGTACTTTGTTGCAGCAGTGCTAGGGAACTAATTTATAACATTTATAACCCATTAAATATTTAGCAAATGAATAAATCAAAGAAAAAGGGCATGACCGACAAATTCAACACTTTAGAGTCCTGATCATACGTCAGTGTTATGTGATGCTTTGTCCTGCTCTCCAGTTCCTGTCTTCTTTACGAGTTCATTTCATGTACTTAAAGTCACATCTACCATTCAGCCGCCGTGTCTAAATTCCAGGGCACGTGAGAAAGTCCACAGCTTCTTTGCTACTGGGGGGAACATTTCTCACCCAGAGGTGTCTCTTAAAACGTTTCCCCCTAGCCACTCCGCCCCGCCAACACTAATTCTTTCTAACCCGATTCTCCCTGGGTGCCGTTTTGCCCCAGTTCTCAGAAGATGTTGTCTCCTCATTTTACAGAAAAATTCTCAACTCTGTGGAAGCCTCTTGTGTGCCAGCCACCACTTTTTCCTCCTTTCTACCCTTCAGCCAACCAGATTCCTAATATCTGAGCTCACCGCCCTCTTGTTTGGTAAACAAGAGCCCCAAACATTTAGCATCAGCCAGCTGTGGCTCAAGATCATCCCCATAGCTGGAAAGTGTGTATTCACAACATGTAACTATTGCTACACAGTGTTCAGAGTGTTCCCACGGGCAGCAAGTCCTTTGATCATCACCACGTGGAAAAGGAAGTAAGCTTGGCTTGGTCCCCCAGCCCATCATGGCTGGTTCTGAATTCGCTTACAGACACACTGACAGACCAGCCAGCTGCATTGGTTGGTACAGACTGTAGGGAACCGGAAGAGTAAAAAGATCAAAAGTTCCGTGTCAAAAAGAAAAAACTATCAACCAAAGAGAGAAACAGGTTAAGGATGTGACTAGAGAGTTCATACCTAGGGAAATTCAAATGGCTCTTAAATGTGTGAAAAGATACTCAAGGGCATAAAAAAAAGAAGTGCAGTGTCTTCGGTGGGGCCCCAATTTTTATCCTATAGTTGCAAAATATCAGCCAGGAGTAAAGAATTTGATGACATACTGAGTTGAAAAGAGTAGGGAAACAGGCCCTCATAGGGGTTCTCTGGAGAGAACGTTTGAATCTATCAAACTGTAATCCACACACCCATTGACTGAGCAATCCCACTTCTACAAGTTTATCCCCCGTGTATATGCTCATGCACAGGAGAAATGGCTTAGCTCGGGGCTGGCGATTCAGCGCAGCCCTACTGAGCGGAAAGGTTAGAAACGACCTAAACGCTACCAGGAGCAGCTAGTGAAATATCCGAAACACAACGAAAGCCCACGCAGTCTGCAAAAAGGGAGGCAGCTTAATGTGTGCTAAGAGGGAAGGTCTCCAAGTTACACCAAGTGACGAAAGCAGAGAGGGCCTACTATCTTGAGCTTTCAGCCACATGACACACAGAATTAATGCACAGCAGGAACGCAGCGTGACACACACACATGTGTGTTCGTGTGTATGTGTATCCATGGGCCTGTAAGAGCACATCTCTAAGTCTTCTTTGCACATGCAAACAAGTGTGCGTATATCTCTGGAAGGACATTTGAGAAACTGGTAACAGCATTTAAACATATGTGCACTTAATAACTATTTGTGAAACTGTGTACCTGTGTTCTATGCACTTTTCAGTATTTAAAAATAGAGTAAAAAAATAAATAAATAAAACAAAAAGAGGCAAGCCGCAAAGAAAGGTAACAATAGAAGGGAACTAGCCCAGGATGCTGATGGCAGCAAGAAGTCGCAGCACAGGTGAACAGGAGGAGCTGGGACCTAACAGTGAGTCAAGCCAAGGGCTCTGTAGGGCCTGTGGCCAGACATGGCCTGGGAGGTGTCAGGTTGAGGGCAGGGGTACTGCAAAGAGAAGTGCGCCTTGTCTGCTCTTCACTCCTAATGCCAGGAGGGGCTCTGCCTTTCCAGGGTCACTGATGCATACTGGCCATTGCACTGTACATGAGCTGGGTCCTTCCACTGTTACCGGGGCTCAGAAAGGCAGGATGGAAAGTGACATTTAACAAATGATGCAATCAACCCTGCCGAGCAAAGTGGGTGGAGCTCATCCTCTAGTCAGAGCCCTCCTGCACTCCAGTCTTCCTAGGTTCTCCCCATACGCACAGTTTCTGAAATGTGCAGGTGGATACAGTGTAGGGCAGCTGCGACAATTGTTTCACTGTCACAGTGCTTCTCAAAGTGAGGGGTGCAGACCAGTGGCATCACCTGAGATCTTGTACAAAATGCCCATTGTCGGCATCATCCCAGCATCAGCGTGTCAGGAACTCTGGACGCGAGCCAGCGGCGTGAATCCAGGTGATTTGCATGCGCACAAGTTTGAGAGCCACTAATGCAGAATAAGGTAGAACTGGAACCCATTTCCAAGAGAAACCATCTATGGATCAGACACAATCCCTACCTCAAGGGGCCCACTGTCCCACCAGGGCAAGAGAGACACTTAAACACACACCTCAGTGGGAGACAGAGTATGATGTATAAGACAACACAAGGATAAAGATAAGCAGTTGGCAGTATGGGAGCCCTAAAGAACAGGAAGAGATCTGGCCAGGGGACAGTGGTATGAGGGAACAGTTTTTGGAAGGGGTGCCCCTTGAGTAGACTCTTAAAAGCTATCCCCAAATTCTGCCTGTGAGGGGAGGGGAGAGGAGAGAGGTTGATAACAGCAGCAAAAGCAAAAGGCAGAAAATGGCCTGGCCTGGGTTCAGATGCAAGGAGATGGGTGCCGGGGACCACAGAGTGGTTCCCAGGAAGGACAGGAGACAAGCTGAGAGCCAGGTGGATGGATGGGGCCTGGTACACCATGCCAAGAGCCGGGGAGACCCAACATAGGGCTCCAGGAGGGGAGGGGCATGGGTAGAGGGTGGTGACCCGGGTGGATTTGAGGGGAGCCAACGTAGAGGCGGAAGACCACTATGGTCATTGCCTCTATGGTCACTGAACGGGGAGTTGAGGAGCGCCTGACCCAGAACCAAGGGACTGGAAGTGGAGAGAAGACAGAGTCAAGAACTGCAGAAGGATGGCTGACTGATTGTGGGCAAGAAAAAATAAGGACTAAAAATGAAATGAAAGAGTGACCACAGGTGCTGTTTTTGGTGGCTGGCTGGGCAGAGCCAACCCAGGTGACCCAGAGAGTGTGGGAGGGATAAGTCTAGTTGGGGGGGGACAGTGCGTTTCGGGCATGGTGACCTGAAGACGCCTGTAGGACACCTGGGTGGAAACATCCACCCATGATCTGTGAAAACAGAGGCTTAGGCCAGACACACAAATGCGAGGCTTAGGCCAGACACACAAATGCGAGGCTTAGGCCAGACACACAAATGTCGAGGCTTAGGCCAGACACACAAATGCGAAGGCACTTGACACTGAGACGGTAGTGGAAAGCGCACAGGAAGTGGGTGTGGGGGAGGGCGGCGAGCCAAGAGTGGAGAGAGATGGTTAAGTGGCAGGTGGAGGGGGAGGAATCCGCGAAGGTCTACACGGCTTGGGGAGGCATCAGGAGAACAGGTGGGACGGAGCGAGAGGACACGAGCGACGGCAGCAGGTGTAAGTGTGCCCAGTGAGAAGGGACAAAGCTGCCCAGCGATTTGGTGATCAGATAATCACATCAGTGACCTTATTGAGATATGTTTCTTCCGGGTAAGAAACTAAAGCAGGGGCTCATAAGAGGTGGTTTTAGGATGGCGAGACTGAAGGGAGAGGGGACGGCTGATGGAGGGGAGTGGAGGGGTCAGGAGGTGCAGCCTCCTACCCCGGGGAGACGGGGAGAGAAGGGTTCAGGAGGGAGGGTGTACAGGGTCTTGAGTTTCCTGAGTGATGAAGCATGAGGTGGCTCAAAGTGCGTGCCTTCAGGAGGGTGGCGAAGGCTTGATTTGCTTTTGAGAAAATGGGGAAGGACAGACAGAAAGCTAAGCAAAAGGCCAAATGCTGTGCTTGCCTCTGAAAAAGAAAAAGAAAAAAAACAACTCCTTGTTCCTGGCCCTTTCTACACAAAGTACAGACAGGCTGCATTCCCTGAGATCTGGTTAGACAGGCAGGATCTCGGGCCACGCCCAGACCTCTGGCACCAGAATCAGCATTTTCACGAGATCCAGGAGGGACTCCAATGCGCCGTGGCTGCGGGGTGTGCTGTTCAGGGTCCTAGTGGAATCCCCAAGGGTTTTCCATTTAATCGCCTCCCAGTGCCCACTTAGTGACAGTGAGAGACACACAGAGAGAGAGAGAGAGAGAGAAGGGGAGAGAGAGAGAGAGAGAGAGAGAGAGAGAAAGGAAAAGAGAGGTTTCCTTGGGTGACTTCTACTGTTAAGGACCTACACTACAGACGCAGTCTCCAAGCCGGCCGTGAGAACAGCAGCAGCCGCCATGTTAGGTCCCCATGAGCAAAAGCTCCCCTCTTAAGGTTCAGTCATAAATGACACTACTCAGGAGCAAGTTCTAGAGAACCAGATGGCACAGTCTCGCCGCTCCTCCCCCATTACAAGTCACTCAGCAGAGGAAGGCACCCCCCACCCCGCACCCCCCACCCCCTTTATTTTACAAGCTGCCAGTCGCTGTGATGTTCTTAAGGCTGAAGTGGTGACAGGCTGGCCCTTTACGGTCAACTGGAGAAAGAAATTAAGTAGTCGGAGTGGAATTTCCACATGTCGGGTATGTGTCAAAAATTGAAAACGTGTCTAATTGAGTGGGAACACTGCTCCTCCGCAGGCTCCAAGGATTTCCTAGGATTCATACACTTCAGTTTACTAGCTTAATGTTTTCTGATTTCAGATGAAATAGGGTACATGGGTCCTCTAGAGATCCACAGCCTTAATGGCGGACTCTTCTCTGAAGTTGGCACTTCCACTGGGTTCACAGCTGTACGTGCTTTGTTGACACCACATCCAGTCCGAAGTCACACCAAGGACACATCCTCTCTGTATCCTGAGGCTCATGTGGTGACTGGTGATTCCTTTAAACCTTAGCGACGGAACATTCCATCCAAAATACTGTTGGCCAACAATCATTTCGCCCCTACCCAAAGCTCTGAGGTGGAAAAGACTTTTAAAGAAAGGCAGTGTTATATTTTCAAGTGCAGAGAGCAACCCAACCGAGGCAAGAAGAAAGGACTTGGGGGACCGCACAGTGTTATTTAGCTTTTAAAAGAAAAATAAATAAATAAATGACGCTGAAGCTTCTGTGTGAATCATCTCCAGTTTCAAGGTGTAAGGACCAGCACCTCATGTGCAGAATCAGTTCTAACACACAGTGGTCCACTTCCTTGCTAACCTCACAGGCAGGAAAACGTATTCAAATGTGCTGATGAATGTCTGTGCTAAGTGTGTGTTTGTGTGGTGGGGGGTGCCGAGCGCTTATGGAAGGAGAGGGGGCAGGTACCATTGAAGGGGCTCCTCTCCTGAAGCCCTTGCCTGGTCTCTTCCTGTCGCTAAGAATATGTTACTCACATGGGTACCGCAAAACCCCAAAGTCAATCAGCTACTCCAAGGACCTCATTCTGATAACTAAAGCTCAGTGCGTTCTATTACAATGTGGTTAAGAATTTAAAATTCTGTCATTTCCCAGGGGCAGGCTGTCCCATTCTTGCTCATTTCTTACTACTTCATCCTATATTTCTAATTGCCAGCTAACCAGCAATGCAAGCTGGTTAGCTTGCATAAATATCGCAGACTGGTCAGGCTCAAAATGACAACCCTCTCCTTGACCTACAGAGGGGCGCTGCCCCCACCAGTGCTCACTCATCCCTACAAATGTCTCTGTTATCCACTGAGGCAGAAAGCACTTTCCAAAGGCAGCCGCAATGGCATCTCCCATCCTGCCACGTGACCTTGTTACTCCCTCATCAAGAAGTGGTGTCCAATTTCCCTTGCCTTGAATCAGGGCTGGCCTCAGTGACTCTTGTAACCAAGAGAATGTAGCACAAGTGATGCCGCCTGAATTCTGCAGTGGCTTCTGCTTTGATCTCTTGGGATGATGGTCCTTCTTAGGACAGTCCCATTGCAGCCCAGTGCCATGCTGGGGGAAGCCAAAGACACTTGAGGGTGCCCCCATCCAAAGACCCAGGTGAGCCTTTGAGTTATCCAGCTCCAGTTCTGGACATCGGAGTGAAGAAGCTCCCAGATGAATCCAGGCCCCAGCGGTTCAAGTCACCTCAGTCATTCACGTCTCCACAGCAGAGGTCCCAGATGCCTTAGAGCAGAAACCGCCATCCCCACTGTGCCCTGTTGGAACTCCTGACCGGAATAGGTGAACATCATGAAATAGTCACTCTCTGCCAGTAAGTTTGGAGCATTTTTTTTTTTTTAACGCAACATCCACTGGGGTGCTTAAGCCAGAAATTACTTCTCAGGCTTCCTTTGCCCTAGACCCTCACATCTAATGGGACTTGTGAATGTCAAATCCTTAACAAATATCATGATATGTTCCCTTTCATCCATCCTGGCCATGTTGGTTAAGGTCCTCACCACTTCTTACTTGGAGTATTGTCTACGCTCTTCTCCCCAGTGCTGCTAACACAGGATTTCTAAAATAAATTCGTGTACCCAACATATATTTACGGAGTGCCTATAACGTGCTCTGCATGGGACAGACATGGCCTCAGTTCTCATGAAGCCAACAGTCTGGCAGGGGAGAGCTTCACTTGTCACACAGCCATTCGAGGTCATTGTCATAAATGTGCTTGGGGAATGCAGGTAAGTGCAAAGGGCTCTGGGATCATACAACGAGGGGTCTGCTCCAGGCTGGGGCTGGGGCTGGGGCTGGGGCTGGGGCTGGGCGCCGAGCAAGAATTCTCTTAGGAGGGGAGAAGGAGCCAATCACAGGTGATGGGTGGCCATAGGCACTGGGAAGAGTGGATGGAAAGCCCTGGGGAAGGGAAAGGCTTGCCATGAACCAGGAACTGAGAGGGGGGGGGGGTGCGGGGACTGCGCATGGTGAAGAAGGCTGCAAGCTACAGGCAGCCAGCCAGCCGAGAGAGGGAGACGGGACCAAATCACATGGGCCTGAGCAGCCAGGGGAAGGAGCTGGAGTCAGAGTCCAGGGCAGAGAAGACTTTTCCATGATGAAGGCTGGATGGAGAGCAGCAAACGTGGCTACAGGGAGGCCGTAGTGGGAGACGGCCATGGTACACCTTCCTGTGCTATTGTCAGCCCAAATTGCTTTCCTGGTTCCCTCGGCCTTTAGGAGAGTAACCAAACTCTTCATCTAGGCTCCAGGAATGACTTGTAATTCCTGGATCTCAGCTCCTTGAGCTGCCGTGCTGCCTCAGTCTGGAATTCTCTGCTCCTGAGACCACTGTGATCAATCTACCTGTCACACTTACTCGAAAGTCAGCCAGGTGTCCCCACCTCCAGGAAGCCTTCCTTGACCAGGGGAGGCCATGGAAGTGCCCCCTGGCTTCCCTCTCATGGCTTTACCGAAGCACTGCGCGTCTTCAATCACGCACACCCACCAAGCCGCTACAACATGTCAGGCCCGCGGCTTGGTGTCCTGACACCAGCTCGGAATCAGACCGATTGGACCCCAGGCCCTCACAGTGCTAGCAGATGAGCAGGATGATGGGCAACAAAAAAAACCACTCACTCCGTTTTGAAATTACCCTGTGATGGGGAGAAAATGTGAGTGAGCACACGCTCAGCCTCTCTTTACATACCACCCCCGTTCCCCCAGGCCTCATTTCAGTTCCTTCACGTGCCCTGTCTCCTTCCCCCTGGCCGCAGAGCCTCTGTATGAGGTTCCCTATTCCAGGCGCTTGTGCCCCTTCCCTATTTAACTCCTTTCCACAAGGAAGCCTTTCCTAACTCCTCTCCAGGGCAGAACCCTTTGTCACAGCTCTGGGAGTAGAACCACAGGTCAATCCATCCAAAGACCAAGCCACTGCATGAGTGAGGCTCTTTCTGCAAGATTCAGCTTTGTCCCCATGGTTTTACATGTGCACGGGCAGACTTTTCCATAAATATAGCTTTCTGCCTTTCCTGTTGGAAGAGACTTATGCCTTGGCTGCCTGCAGGTATGCTGAACTATCTAACACCTAGTCAAACATTTTATCTAAAAACACACCGGGCATAGCAAAGCACAAAGGTTAGCAGAAGTGCCCACTGGCCTACAGAGAGAGGCTGGACTAATAATGGGAAAGGCAGGTAAGATGGCAGAGGCAGGAATGACACTAAATCAGCAAAATGTTCCTCAATATGTGGGCAGAGACGTTGCTGGGAAAACTAACTGTTTATTCCATTCGTCTCTTCATCCACCCATTGTACTTGGATTTGGGGACAGAAGGATTCATTGAGAAGAATTACTGCTGCAGCTTCAGCCTGGGGGGCCCAGAAGAATCGGACTGCCCCAAAGGGAAGGAGAGGGGCCAAGAAGATTTGATGACTGAAAGATGGGAGTGATGAGGAGTGGGGGTAGACACATTAGATTTGGTGTGAAAGACATTAAGGGAGGAGCTGGTTTGTGTGTGTAGGGGGTGGTGATAATAGCTAATATTCATTAAGTACTTCCTGTGTTCTTAAAATTGGTCTGAGTCCTTTACACTTATTTTCTGATTTAATACAGCCACCCAGTGAAATAGGTACTAATAATATGCCCACCGTACAGATGGGGACACCGAGGCACAGAGAGAAGAAGTCCTTTCCTCAGGGTCACACCGCCAGAAAGTGGTGAAGCCAAGACTGAAACCCACAGTCGGCACCCAGCCCCTCCCTCTTCGCCGTCACACACATGGTGTCTCAGAGTCACGCACAGAGATGCGGTACCTGAAGCAAATTAAAGGGACTAGCCTGCCAAAGGAAGGCCTGAAGCGGGAGAACAGAGGACGAATGGAAATGTGGACATTTAAAGGTGGGAGGAAGAGGAGAAACAGGAGTGTAATAGGGAACCCCTGCCGAGGAGGTCAGCGTTTCCTGAAGGAGAAGCTGTTAAAAAGGTTAAGCACATCAGAGAAAAATGAGGTCAGGAGATGACTGATGAACGGCTCACTGGAGCTGATACCAGGTTCCTGGTGACCTTTAAGAAAGTGTTATCCAGCCCTGACCGGGTAGCTCAGTTGGTTAGAGCATCATCCCCATACGTCAAGGTTGTGGGTTTAATGCCCGGTTGCGGCACATACAAGATTCAACCAATGAATGCATAAATAAATGGAACAAGAAATTGCTATCTGTCTGTCTATCTGTCTCTCCCTCTCTCACACACACACATACACACACACATCAATTTAAAAACAAAAACAAAAGAGGAAGGTGTTATCCATAGAGTAGTGGGCAGCACATGAAGGGGAAGAACCCAAGAGGACGGGAGAGCTTGGCCGGGAGAACAGGAGACGGGACCCCAGCAGGAGGCAGAGAGCAGGGTTCAGGTAAGAATGTGCTGTGGACGGAGAGGTGGTGGGTGTATTGACAAGCCAGCCAGAGCGAGGGGAGAGGAGACTTAATCAATAAAGCAACACTGCCGAGGAGGCAGGAGGCGGCTTTTGCATTCCATCCCCAGGCTCAGAGGGAAGAGCCCATGTGCACTAACCCAGGAGCCCTCTCCAGAATGCTTCTTTCTTCCCCGGGCTTCATCCCTACGCTGGCTCCTAACTGGCGCGGTTACTCAAGGGGCTGACCTAGTGACACCAGGATGGTAAGCTAAAAAACAAACAAACGTAAAGACCCAGCATCCTAGAGTCAGGAATTTAAGAAAGCAGTGGCTAAATGGAATTAAACTGGTTTCTTTAAAACCAAAACTTCTTGGATCTTTTTATGATAATGGACAACCTTAAACTCCATGGTGAAGATAAAGAATTCTGAGTTTCTGGTCACAGCGACCATAGAATCTTTGTGTCCTGGAGCACTTGGTGGGACTAGTGTTTCCCAGAATACACTTTAGGGAATACCATTCCGTTCTAGTGTGTTCAGCAAGCAAAGAGAGTGTTCATTCCACAGCATGGAAGACATTCCCACCCAGTTCTGTCCATCCTTGCTCAAAGTCAGCTAAGGGTAAAGTTCCTTCAGTCAAATCTGCGTGCTTATCTCTTCCTCCACGGCATATTCAAACAGCTTGTTCGTACTTGTTCTTAAGTCTCAGGTACTCAATAAATGTCCTCCAACTGAAAAGCAGTTGTGATGGGTCTCTCAAAATACTTAACACTAAAGCTCATTTGGGCTAGGGCATGTTTCAAAAAAGAGAGCCAGCTTTCTGCCCTAAGACGCCATTGTTAGAGAGATGAACGTGGGTCGTGCACGTTTAGGCCCTGCTCTGCTGCGATGGGCACTGGCCCCTGGTGTTACTCGGCCTGATGGTACTTCACAGAGAGACTAAGGGAAACTGTCCTTCATGTAAAATGTCAAGACAAAGAGATGATGGTTGAAAGGTCAGAGTGACACTGACTTTCACTGGGAAAATGCTGCCCTGACTGGTGTTGGTTGGGCATTGTCCTGAAGACCGGAAGGTTGCAAGTTCGATTCCTGGTCAGGGCACCTGATCGACGTTTCTCTCCCTTTCTTTCTTCCTCTCTTTCCCTCTCTCTAAAAATAAATAAACAAAATCTTAAGAAAAAAAATTGGAAAAATGCCCAAGTGAGAATATGGGGAGGAAAAAAGTAAGACAGGCAGAAAGAGAGATTTGGAGGAAGAAGGGAGGGGGGAAGGAGGGGAGGAGAGGACGGATTAGGGGGTGGTGCCAGGTAGAAGTAGGAAGGGAGGGGGAGAGGTCTAGCACTTACTGAATGTCCTCTGTGTGTTTGGGAAGGACGGTAGAGGTGTCAGAACAATAATATGTTTAAAAGTCACAGGCGAAGTCATTTGACAAGGGTTTTGAGAAATGAGAACCACCAAATCCTTCTAGAAAGATAAGCCACCATCAGAAAAAGACTGTGAAGGGACCAGATCAAGCCTGAGCACCCTCAATGCCTATATTCTGAGGGTAGACACTGACAAGAAATACGACCTGCCAACTGAACCATGGGGAAAGAGCCCTGGGTGCCAGAGTAGGAAAGCAGAGCTGGAAAAAAAGAGGTGAGAGTTGTCACCCACTCCGTGCTTGTCTGACATTTCTGCAGGCACCCAACCCCAGTCCCTTTGCTGCGCCCTGAACCACACAGCTGATAGCGTGACACCGAGCACCAGCAGCAAAGCTCTCCCCGCGCCCCACTGAGCCACCTCTCTGACAGCTCATCAGATAACTCCGTATGGCAGAGATTCCAAGATTGCGATATGAAACTTAGAAGTGCAGAGGGAAAGGAAGGGGGAAGAAACACGTTCTGCACTATTTGGGCGGTCAGCTAGAACTCCTCGCGGACCTGTCAGTGCACACGATCCAGTCTGGACCTCTTCTGACAAAGGCCACATTCCTGTTCCAATTGGCAGCGATTCCACTTTAATTCAGCTCAATCGTCATGACCTCTAGGTAAGAGGCAGAAAGCACTGAAGCTTATTACTCAATAGCTTACAATTACAGCCAGAAGTCCACAAGAAGGTCTAAAAATTCTACATGTTTGATATGGAAAGCTGAGAGCAGGCAACACAGTTGATGGCCTCCCCAGGTTTCCTAGCCTGTTGTGGGAGGGGTCCTGCAAGGACACACGCCCTTCCTCACACTGAGATCCTCCTCACACAGGGGAGCCTGAGAGAGGCAACGTCGGACCAAAGCAGGGGGGCTCACTGCATAAGCATCCCTTTTTCCTCTGAGTGAAAACTGTTTGAAAAAAGACCAGTTTAACCAGGCAGCAGAACCCCGGAAGGAGAGATAGGATCTCAGGGGGGCGACAGAAGGGAAGCAGACTTTGGGGAGACCTTGGAAGACAGACTGGCAGTGACAGAGACTTTGAAGAAACCAGATGAAGCCAGAGGTCATTCTGACAGAGGCAGTGGAGAGATGTGTCTTCAGAGTCAGGAGCAGATCAACTGCATGGAGGTTTCTGTGAATGGGAAAGTTATGTAGCTAGATTTCTAGGGACTTTGAGGAAACATGATCAACCTAGAGCAAGGCAGGGGTCCAAAGTGAAAAGGATCAGCTTCCTCATGGAGCAAAAGAAACTACTTTTATTTGCCAGGGTGGGAGAAGCAGCAGGGAACGAAATAGAAAAGCCACCTGGGAAAAAGCGTAATTGTGAAAGTAATCTGTGTTGTGTGTGTGTTTTTTTTTAAATCCTCACCTGAGAATATGTTTATTGATTTGAGAGAGAGAGAGAGAGAGAGAGAAACATTGGTTGGTTGCCTCCAGTATGTCCTCCCACCAGGAATTGAACTGGCAACATTTTGGTGCACGGGACAACACTCCAACCAAATGAGACACCCAGCCAGGACAGTAAGTGTGTTCTGTTACCCTAAATGACAAACTGTCAAGACATATCAGTAGAGCTGAGTAATTGCAGCAGGAGACCATGTGGGCCACAGAGCCTAAAATATTTACTTTTTGGCCCCTAACAGAAAAAATTTGCCAGCCTGGTCTAGACCCTGCCTTGAAGCTGCCTGGATTCTGGATGGGGAGCACAGTTCGGTGTATAAAAGGCTCCACGTGGCAATCGAGACCCATAAAAAATTTCCTAGAGAAACAGAGAGCCCAAACCATTTTGTATTCGCTAATGACAGAACAAAGGTTCTGCGTGCAGTAACAAGCAAATTCTTCCACATACAACCACCTTCTGAAAATACAGAGAGTAACGAAGATCTTCTATTTCTGGGCTGAACTTGTCAGGTATGGGAGACCGGCCCTAGGGACTGAGAACGATGTGTACTTGTGTAAGCCCACCAACCATTCTCCCAGTTGCATCCTGAGGTAAGAAGATGCCACCTGGATCATCCAACATGGGCCATTCATCCTTTGCGGCCACTGCCACTGCTTAGGTGAGGATGACAAGGGCAGGACCTGGTCTCCAGGTCCCAGAGTGGTTACCTTTTCTAAATGTCTCCCGTCTTTCCTCTGCTTCTCTGTTGACTCGATTCTGCACAGGTTCAACCTCAGGCCCCTGGTCTTCAAGTTCATCTTCTGTTTCATCGTCACTGTAGGGAACCACTTCATCATTGGGCTGAGAATCCTCCTCAAACGTTGTTTCCGAGTCTCTTTCTGTATTCATTCTGCTGGTAAATTGGAACTACCTGGTTTAAAAGAAAGGGAAACCAGGGTGACTTATGACCATGCCCAGTTTTTGTTGGAATTCTGCCTGCATCAGTTACAGTGCCCTTTTAATAGAACATTATCTTACTAATATGTATATATGCCTGAATAATGACCCCAAAGTTCAAATTATCACGCAAATAAGAATAAAACCATTCATTATTGACTAAATACTTGGGTGAGAATTAGCAACAACAACAAAAATGTGGCTTCAAAAATTTTTTAAAGGGGGTAGGCAAACTTGAGGGTTGTATTGCAAATTCTAGGTCTCTATACAACAAAATCAATTGGTTCACAAGGAACATTAAAATAAAATGAAACATTGGAAAATATCAGTACAGTATGCATAATAAGAGTTAGTCTGTTGGTGAGACAGTTTTATAAACCAGTGCGTACACACATTCATTTGCACTGCTGTTCTTAACAGAATTGAATTTCTTATTGTGGATTGCTTGCAAAATGTAAAACCCATTTACCAAAGATATCCGGTTTCTGCTAAGACTAATATTATGAGTCTTTACTCTGATACATTAAATACAAGCTTAGGTCCTCAAATTTTGGTGAATGACTTCCTGGGAGCACTCCCTAACCAGTTTTCCTAACTGCCACCACCCGCTGCTCGTATCTAAAATTTGTGTTTGTGTATATGCCACTGTAAAAAGT
Organism: Mormoops blainvillei; assembly: GCA_004026545.1. Classification (NCBI taxonomy): domain Eukaryota; kingdom Metazoa; phylum Chordata; class Mammalia; order Chiroptera; family Mormoopidae; genus Mormoops; species Mormoops blainvillei. The sequence goes on along the minus strand of PVJD01002210.1, from coordinate 71,572 downwards.
GGCTTGATGCAAATGACAGGAACGACCTTCGTTACATTTATATTAGGAAAACATTTACACAAATTCCTCAGGACAGGCACGCAGCCTGATGTTATTTACATATGCACCACACTGCTATGTGCTCAGTACTGTTGATAATAGCACCTCTCATTTGCTTAGTGTTAGCAGCGCACAGGCCCCACGAGAATGCTTTTATAGACACTGACCCTCGCCATTTCCCATACTGCCTCCGTGAAGGTGTTATTCTTATTCCTCCCCAACGGAGGAAAAAGCCCATAATCTGCGACATCGAATAACTTGAACGATTAAGTATTAAAAATTTGCAGTATGACTGCAAATTTCCAACGACTGCTTTCCAAGGAGACATGTTCAATATTTCTGCACTTTCGTGTTACAGTTTATGTATTTTAATCAGGAGTTTGCCTTGAGTGGAACTATTTAGCTGATTGCATGCTTTGTACCAAATCTAACCTCACAGAATCTAAATTTGTATAGCCGTAAGTGTACATCTAGGAAATGTTCAAATATTTATGAGGATTTTGTCCAGTATTATTTAAAATGGTAAACCCTAGAAACAACCTGGATGTCCAGTGACTGGCAACTGTGGATATAAACTGTGGCCTCTCCTTACTATGGGGACAGATCTAAGTTGTTATTTAAGTCACGATCACTAGCGTTTTTAATGACATTGCAAACATTCCAAACACATAAAGCCGGAAGGCGAGATTTATGTCCAAAGTGTTAATGAAAATCAATAATATTCTTGGGGAAATTAGGCATCATAGTCCCAGTTTCTCTCTCTCTCTCTCTCTCTCTCACTCACACACACACACACACACACACACACACAAATTCATTTTCCAAAATTCCAGTAACTGCCACACACGATTTTAAGTGACATGATGCATGTAAGTGCTTGGTTCAGTGCTTAGCCTACAGTCAGTACCCAAACGGTAGTCACTGTTATTGTTAACAATTGTTTCCATAATTAGAAAAAATGGTATAATAACAAATGGAACCATAGGAGGATCTATCCCTTTAGGTTTTTCCATCACTTCTAAAATGCACCTGGCCCTCATTGGTAGATAGAATATCAGACTATTAAAAAAATTGAGTATACTTAAGAACAGGGATATTCAGTCATAAAACCTTTTAATTGCAGAGTGAAATATTTTCCTTCTTTTCCAAATGTCTGGCGGTTTGTAAATAAATGGCTATTTCTTCATACTTCACAAACATTCAATCGGTCTTTTTGTGGTTTTGTAATATTGTAGTATCAATGCTTTAGCTAATACTTAAATTTATGTGATACAGTCTCTTTTTAAAATCCACAAACTCTTCAAGGCAAAACTTTCACCAGAAACCTTTCACAACAACAACAACAACAACAACAAAAGTGGTTACCACTTACTAAGCACCTACTACGTGTCAAACAGCTATTATCTTCCCATCTCACAGATAAGTAGACTGAAGCTTAGCTGGTGAGTGGCAGGGCCAGGAGCTAACCTCTCCATGACAGGGGCATAAAAAACATTGCAAAGTCTGAAAGCATCTTATAGAAACATTTTTTTATTATTGTAAAATATACATAACATAAAATGGATCATTTAAACCATTTTTAAGAGCACAGGTCAGTGGCAGTAAGCACATTCTAGAGAAACTCCTCATAAGTAAACACATATCAGCATTACTTCCACGCATCTCCTTGCTTATTTGCCATGTTAAGACCGAATCCGGTCGTTTGAGGTAGGAGACAAACAAACAAAAAGAAATGGATTCGACAACAGGCAACCACAAGTATGTGATCCAAAGTTAGCAAGGCGTTGCACAACTAGCCAAGTCACACCCGAACATGCTCCGCAGGCCGGATCTGAGCAGGTGACCTGGAAACCTGGGCCGGGAGCGCTAAGCTGAGTGAGAAGTTCCCTGATGTGAGTGTGAGTGTGTGTGTGTGTGTGTATGTGTGCAATCCACACGAACAGCCACACACAGGCCTAGCTTAGCTCTGTCATTTTAGGACGGTGAAGGAAAAATGAGGAAGAAATCATTTCTTTAAAGCCTTAGCCTAAGCTTTCCAGGTCTAAACCATAATCCCTACGAGGCAGGCACTGCATATGCTAAGGATTTGGAAACTCTGTGCTATGTCTCGCCACTGCCCCAGCACATGGCAGACACCTGTGCTTTTCGCAGCCTCCTTTACACACCTGCTAGGTTCAGGCTATTATTAAACACTAGGCCCTGGGAGCAGACCACTTGGAGACTCCCAGGTTAACATGGGTACAGATAAATGAACTATGCCTGACAGCCATGAGACAGGGTCACTTCCACCCAAACACACACCTCCAACCCATCCCCTCTTCCCCGTTTCCACTGCTGCCCCCCTAACACAGACAACCATCATCTCTGTCCTAAAGTGCTACCAGTGGACTCCAACTGGATTTCCTGCGATGACCTCCCACACGGCCACCAGGGTCCTGCCATTCTCCCGCATGGGTTCCATCCCCTCCTTCTCAATGCTTATGAAAGACAAAGATTTTCAAGACAAATACTCAAAGACTATCCGCCATAGGCAGACAACACTCCTCTCCTCAGTCCCTCCCCTCTACTCCTACTGCTCCTCCCTAAGGAAGGGTCCTTCATAAATGTATGGGTCAGAGCCCACAGCACTAAGGGGAGAGGGGCTCACGTTACTGTGTCACCTGAGTTTAATGTTCAGGACACTGCGTGGGTCATTCCTCACCTCACTGTCTCCCTGCAGTCAACACCCGGGAAGGGGTCTGCTTTCTAGCAGCAAGCCCAGTGCCCTCCTCTCTCTCTGGTCGGTCCCCCACCAGGCAGCTGTCTGCTTAGTGGACTCCAGACTTCTCTGTAGGCTGCCTAAAATAAGTCTAGGGTGGAGGGAGAAAGTGAGGGGGAAGAGAAGGCACCAAGAGGCCTCTATACCAGAGCTCGATTAGGGGCCTTTCCCGCGTTTAATAAAGTGGTGCCTCATTTTCCGTCCTACTTTCTGTAGTACTCAGCCCTCCTGGTTGTGAACCCCAGACGACAGGACAGGTAAAGGGCAGGATCCAAACTTGAATGCCTAGCATCCATCATTTGTCATTTTCAAATACTTGGCTATGAAATCCTCTGCCCCCTTTGCGGGGGAGGAGGTGCTGAAGGAGAGAAAAAGGGAACCCAGGGGAAAAGCATTACCTTTCTGCCTTTGCAATAAAACTCTGAAGTTAGAAGGAATGAAAGCACAAACCTCCTTGCTATCACAGGCTTCCAGATGCAAATAAAGGGAGAGCGGGGACAAAAAAGTTGAGTTTTGTCACTGCTGGGGTATGATCTGTGCACCCACAAGAACAGCAATAAGAACTCGGGGGCTGGGAAACAGAGCCCCTGATTAATGATATCTTTGTTGCCTAATTTGATTTGTGTCCAGAGAGACCCAGGCTTAGACAGGAAGTATGAATCACAACATTCATTTTTGTTCCTTCTTTGTCATCTTTTATATGGCTTTTAAAATCCTCAGCAAGAGAAGGCTATTTCTGAAATGTGTTTTTCTTCATTTCATTTGCTTATTATTGTAAAAGATAAAATATGTAATACCCATGGTATAATAAATGCGTGTTTTATATTTATATATGTTCTATACATGTATGTTTTTTATCATATGCTCTATGCTTAATATAATAAATTATAACTCTGGCAGGCAGAATCTATACTCCCCTCCCCATGAGAGGGGACTAGACAGAACGCCTCGCTTTTTTAATTTTTTATTTTTAAAGATTTTATATATTCTTAGAGAGAGGGGAAGGGAGGGAGAAAGAGAAGGAGAGAAACGCTGATATGAGAGAGAAACAGCAATTGGTTGCCTATCACACCTCTGAACCTGGGACTTAGCTGGAAACCCAGGCATTTGTCCTGACCGGGAATTGAACTGGTGACCTTTCAGTTTGCGAGACAATGCCCAACCCACGGAGCCACGCCAGTCAGGGCAAGCCTTGCTTTCAGCAACAGATAATCGGATGTCTGGTCCATGATTAGGTCAGAGGCATCTGTAACTTCCTTCTTGGCAGCCAGCCCTCTCCCCTTCCTGGCTGTAATAAAGCAGCTGCCTCAGGAGAGGCCCTGATGTGGCAAGGAACTGACTGAGCATCCAGCCAACAGGCAGCAAGTAGCCGAGGGCCTTCAGTCCCACGACCCCCAAGGAAATGACTTTTGTACATGTACCGTGTGGTGACTATAGCTAACAACACTGTATTGTATATTTGAAAGTTGCTAAGAGAGTCAGTCTTTAAAAAAATAATTTGAGAGGGAGAGAAAAACATCAATTTGTTGTTCCACCCATCCATGCACTCATTGATTACTTCCCGTATGTGCCCTGATCGGTGATCAAACCCGCAACCTTGGCCTATCAGGACAACACTCTAATCAACTGAGCTACCTGGCCAGGGCCTAAAGTTTTCATCACAGGAAAACATTTCTGTAACATTTTGAGGTGAAGGGCGTTAATTTACAGTGGTCATTTCCCCATATATACATGTATCAAATCGTAATGTTGTACATCTGAAACTAATAACACATTTATGTCAATCACATTTCAATAAAACTGGAAAAAATAAATATTTTTTAAAAGGAAAAAAAAGGAAATAAAATTTGCCAACAACCACATGAACTTGGAGGTGGGTCCCTCCTCAGTCCTGCCTCCAGATGAGACCCCAGCCTGGGCTGACACCGCAGCCACTGCCTTGGCAGAGACCCTGACACAGAGAACCCAGCCACGCAGTGTTAAGACCCCTGATCCACCGAAACGGTGAAGTAACAAATGCGGGTTGTTCTGAGCTGCTGTGTGTTGGAGTAACTCATTACATAGCCATAGACAACTGATACACATACCATTAATCACAAAGAAAAATCATTCTCTGGCCCCATCGAAGAAGCAGCAGAAATCTGTTATCCAGATACATGCCACACCCTGTTTGGAATCTGCCCAATACTCTTGAGCATAAGATCTGACAAGCTTGATGACAGTTGTAATTAGACGAAGAATCTCATGAAGCAATAGTAATAAAACATATCTAGGATCTAGATTAAATTTAAACTTTATACTGTTACAGAAAGAACATGATTACCGTTCCGAGGGCAAATGGGGCTACGCATTTGATTTCTTCCCGAAGAGAAGCCTAGGAAACCTAGAGGCCTGAGCTAACTATCGTAAAATTAAGGAACCACTAATATCATCATCCAGGGGACAATTCAGCCTGGACGTTTACTCATGACAGGAAAGACTTCTCTAGGCCCATGGTTTCATTCTCTGTGCCTCCGTAAGGCCGGTCCTGACCCTTGTCCACAAAGAAGGCTGACTACATTTGCACACTGCACAACTCCCATGGTTCCCATTGAGAAGGTGCAGGGGAAGTCTCACGGTGACCTTTCAGGGAAGGGTGCCTTTTCAATTTTCCTTTTAAAGGATTTTTCAGTGACAGGGTCCAGCTCTGCCACGGGCTCCCCAACGCATCCTACTAATGCTGATTACCGTAATTTGCCGTGTAAAATGAGCACCCATGGCTTTGGCCCGAACTTTCAAGGAAAAAAATCTTTCGTTTAAATTTTTTAATTCATTTTTTTATGTATTTATATCTAGATACTTGTTTTTTGTATTATAAAGGAATTTTAGCATTTATATTTTGAACATATTATGATACAAGAGATTTTATGTAGCAAATAATTACAAAACACAAGAACAGATGTAAGGTATGTCAGGTATTACCCATGTATATAATGTGCGTCCTTATTTTTCCCTCAAAAATTTGGGCAGAAAAGTGAGCATTAGACACGGCACAACACGGTATGTCCTGTCAACATCAGGCAGCTCTTATCAGTTCCCTAGGCATCATCTCACATGACTATCAGGCAATTACTCGGAGGTGTGTGGCCAAGCACCATCATCACTATTTAACCAATGAGAACACTGAAGCGGTCAAGCCCACGGTCGCCTGGGGTCGGATGCAGGCGCCTCTCCACTGAGCCGAGTCTGGCAGGTGTGTGGCCCAGTGCACGCATCTAGATTCAGTCTGGAATTCGAGCTCTGTCCAGGGGACATCAGGGCCTGCTCCCCAAATGCAAGTGTCAACTGCTAACCCCTCTTCATACGAACTTAGAGCCTTGTTAGTCACAAGAAAAACCTAAGCCCAGGAAGAGGAGGAAACTGACAAGCCAACGTGATCTGCAGACGGGTCCCTCCTACATCAACAAGAGGGAAAAACTGAAATGCTTCCCAGTGGGGATCCCGTTAGAGTGTACTTTGAGTCGATCATTATTTCCAAGGTGGGTGCTTTGAGCTGGGCCATATGGGGGTCACAGCAGTGAGCAAGAACTCCGCGTGGACGGGAGAGAGCTTTTCTAGGAGCAGGAAATAGAGTCATCTGCCAGGCTGAAAGATTTAGGGGGCAAGAGTGGTGAAGACTGGCTAGAGTCGCCTTCCCTGACCTGGGAGGACTTGGTAGGGCTTTGTTCCCGGGGAGCAGAAGGAACCCCTGAAGGCGTCAGCAAGGAAAGAAATATGAGCTGCAAGGAGCTTTGGGAAGATTAACCTGATAGAGGAGGGAGTGCGGGCGGCCAGGAAGGTGAGAGCTCGGAGGAGAGACCATGCAGAAGTCACAGTGGACGCTGAGTCTCCCAGTCACCATTCTGTCCCCTGTAAAACCAAGTGGCTCGGTCACATTACTCTGCCACCACAGGCAGCAGCGACATGCAGTCTGTGCATGTAGCCGGAGCAAGAAGGACTACAGGCCTGAGTCAGGGTGGTGGCAGCCAGAAAAATGTGTTTAAAATTAAGCCAGGGTGGGGCTGCCATTCTTTTGTCTGGAAAATGAAGAAAAGAAGCCAAGAAAAGACTGGAACTGGTTCCGATAGGATAATAATGCCAGAATTCCCCAGATGTTTATTTTGGACACTCGGCCTCAATCCACAATTATTTTTATTAAAAAACACTAAAAGTTACCAAGAGAAAAGCATTGTTATTTTTACATTCAAACCTCATGCTTACTTGTTAGGGACAATGGCCCCATTTTTACTTCATTACTATTGCCCCTCTGATTAGGTTTACATATTTTAATTCATGCTTAAATAATATAAAATCATCAGAGTTTTACAAGTGATGGCTGCCTGGAAGCGGAACTCCCAAGGTAAAATAAAAAATAATCCTTTCAAGTTGAATTAATTTTAATGTTTGAAGAGTGACCAACCCTATTGATAGATGGCTGCGTTCAACAAAGACTACACTACAGAGAAACACGGGAATCAGCATAGTTTTCCAGAACTAAACATAAACCTTGAAATTGTCAGTCTGACCATTCGTACAGACAGTCTGACCCTATTACCCATCCAGATTCAAAAGGAACGGCTTGTTTGAATAAACGGGTAACGGAGGGGGCAGAGGCGATGAGTAAATGAAACAACAAACACATATAGAAAAGATTACGTTTATTAGCAACCAAAGAATGGCCAACTGATGAAAACATCTGATGGCCATTTATGCCTATGGGGTTAACAATATTCAGTGACTGCACCCAACGCTGGCTGTGGGGGACCTGAAGGGAAGCGTTCATGCCCGCTGACACACACAATCCTGCCAACGTCAAAGCCGCTGCCTTCCTTAGAGAAAACAGTACAGCAACACCTTATGTACCAAGAACACTGCAGACATTTACAGCATCTGACCCAACCTTCTCATTTATAGAAAGGCTCCCAATACAAATAATTAAACAAGCGAACTAAATAACTATTCACACAAATTTTTTTGTAGTCATTGTTTAGCTTAAAAAGCAGAAATAGAAACCACAGAGAAGTCCAACAGGAGAGTGGTTTTATACATGATGATGTTAGTAGAGCAATTCAAAACAATAGCCATAGAAAAATATTAATATTGATATTAATATTAAGTACTGCTATGAAAAGGGGGGAAAGACAGAAATCAGAAGTGTGTCCTGTTATGGCAGCTTTGTAAATAATATATTTGTACACTTTAGAATGAAATGTTTGCTCTGAATGAAGAGACCCAGTGTGTGTGTGTGTGTGTGTTTCTTGTCCCAAAATAATCAGCCATTGGTAATACCTACCCACCCCCTGTTGAAGACTATTAAACAGTCTTTTATATGCTGGGCTTACTTTATGAAATCTTACAACACATCCAAAAGGAAGGATTATCCTCATTTGATAGGCTTTACAGTGGTTAGGTGGCTTCTCCAGGATCCTACGTGAGGTTTCACCCAGTTCTGTTTGCCCCCAACTCTCTTAACATTTGTCCCAGAGATGTTCCAAGGTGAGGAAAAGTTGTATCGGGGTATCACTGTCTTTATTGTCATGCTCAGTCGCTTCATTTGCTATTGTCTTTGCAAATGACTACGAAACCGAAGCCAGCAGCATGCAAGCTGGTTGGTTTCACCTGGAAGTGGTCTCTGAGTTTGGGGGAGGGATGGTGGTTTTGCAAGTCAGGCAGGGCAGGAGTGGCGGAACCTATCCATTTCTGCCCTTTGTATCATTGCTCTGTGCCAGTACATCAGTAACCCTCAGACTCCACCTCTCCCCGCAAGGTCGCAAGATGTCACAAAATCTATTCCATGTCCCTCTTTTCCTCTAGGAGTCCTTGGTGACCTGCACTTGGTGGAGGTCCCAAACCACTGACCTTCACTAAACCTCTGTGCGTCATGCACTAAGGACATTTCCCAAATACTGACGTGTAAATATCTTTCAGCGTTTAAACGGCACTATGTCTGATTGGCCTATCAAAGTACACTTAGGACATCTTCTGCATATCTTTTCTAGATGCTGCCATGGTTTCAGGAATGTTTTTGGTCACTGAGCCTTACCTCTCATTGCGTTTGAAAGTTAACACCGTTGCAACTTCTGGGCCCCAGAAGTCTAGGGACGAAGGTCACATCTGATGTTTAACCACTTCTCCTCTGCTGTATTTAAAGTCTGCTTAGAGGACTCAACTTAGATTACAAACTCTTCCCAGACAGCTGAATTCACACCTGAAGTTCTGGACCAAGATCATAGTGCAAACACGTGATTAATATTTTATATGTCCCTTGGAAACACTTGCATTTGGCTTGAATAATCTCCAGGGTTTCCTACAGACTGTCAGCAATTCTAACTGCTCTGGCTTTCAGGGTTTGAACAAGTCAATTAACAGGAGCATCTTAAGTTTCTATGTATCTGATACGTTTAGGGACTTATGATGATACCTACAATATACAGCTGCTGAAGCTCCCTGTGTTTTCCTGGGATGGAATGTTTTCCTGTGTGGAGTGTGTACAAGAGAGCTAACTTCACGTTCCATGTATCAGTCACTGAGCTAAGGGCTTGACATGCATTATTTTATTTTATTTCTTGAGGGTCAAATTATTATCTCCATTTTACAGATAAGGAAACAAACATTAAGAGAGATTAAGTGCTACCCTGGTTGGGGTAGGTCAGTTGTTTAGAGTATCGTCCCAGTGTACCAAGGTTGCAGGTTTGATCCCTGGTTGGGGCACATAAAAGAATTGACCAATGGCCCTGGCTGGTGTAGTTCAGTGGATTGAGCGCTGGCCTGTTAACCAAATGGTCGCGGGTTCGAGTCCCAGTCCCGGTCGCATATGCCCGGGTTGTGAACCAGGTCCCCAGCGGGGGTTGTGCGAGAGGCAACCACACACTGATGTTTCCCTCTCCTTCTCCCTCCCTTCCCTTCTATATAAATAAATAAATAAATAAATAAATAAATGGATGACCAATGAATGCATAGATAAGTGGAACAAAAAATCAGTATCTGTCTGTGTCTCTCTAAAAATCAATTTTAAGAAAGTTGCTGGGGCGGGTGGTTGTTTTGTTCTTTGCCCAAGGACATATAGATGGTAACTGAGGTAAAATTCCTGGTCAAAACTCTATGCTCTTCATCACAGCACTCGCTGCCCTCATTAGACTACCGTATTTCACTGTCTATAATGTACACTTTTTTGCCCAAATTTTTGAGGGGAAAATAAGCATGTACATTATACCTGGATATAATGATCACACATCATGGGTGTAATAATCCCAAGTATAATGTGCATGAAAACGTGGGTGCCCCTTATTCCCAGCAAAATACAGTACTAACGTTGCGTGGGGCAAACTAGAGAAGAGATGGTGAATCCCATTTACAGCCGAGGAGACAGAGCTAAGGGGCACACAGTTAGACCTGTGTTGGAGCTAGAATGGGTGGGCCCCATCCTGACACCCTCTGGTGTCTTCGCTCAGGGTCTGATCTCTGCTGAAACAGGGGGTGGGGGAGCGGCATACAGTGGAGGTCACTGGTGGCAGGCATGTTTTCACCTTTGCAAGAGAATTTCTGCAGCATCCCCTAGAATCCAGGCCTCTAATCTTACACAAAATGCCTTTTGCCCCGTTGGAGGGATGCAGCCCTCCCAGCTGCCCGGCTTCCTCCTCTCCCTCCTCCTGCCCTCAAGGTGGCCCCCCCAAGGTGCTCCTTTGCCCTGCTCGTTTGCAGAGTTCCCTGGGGCTGTCGGGCCTGGCAGGTCAGCTGCCACCTCTTTCAGATGTGACTATGGAGTTCCATGGAATTTTTATTTTAAGGATTACGGCTTTAGAAGACAGGATACAATGACCCCTGCCTTAACCCATTCTCCCAGGGAATTGAGAATAAGAGATCATGTGTGATATTATGATTTATAATTAGATCACATATGATGTTGGGATTTATAGTATTTGGTGTTCGTCCTGTTCCTGGCACAGCCCTCCTAACACCCTTGGAGTTTCCTAAGTGATGAGTGAAGAAGGGGACTTTTGGAAAGCACCTAAGTCACCTAAGGATGGGGGCAGGTTGCCAGGAGGACGGACCATAGGATTAGAGTGTGGGAACTCCCAGTCTGACCCCTGACCTCAGGGGAGGGTAGAGGGGCTGGAAGTTGAGTTCAGTCCCCAAAGACCGATGAGTTAATCAAGGATACCTATGTAATAATGAAGCCTCCATAAACACCCAAACGGACGGGTTCGGTGAGCTTCCGGGTTGGTGACCGTATGGGGATTTGGGGTGCGTGGCCCCGCGCCCTTTCCCCACACCTTGCCCTGCACACTGCTTCCATCTGGTTCTTCCTGAATTATATTCTCTTATTATAAACCATAATCTAATAGGAAAAATGTTACTCTGAGTTCCGTGAGCCGTTCCAGCAAGTTAATTGAACATGAAATGGGTGTCACTGGAAACTCCAGTCTAGAGCCAGTCAGTCAGAAGCACAGACAACCTGGACTTGCAGTCAGTGTTGGGGGTGGGGTCGGGCTATGAGCCCTTCACCTGTGGAATCTGATGCTGTCTCCAGGTTCACAGCTGTCAGAATTGTGTCGAATCATCGGGCCATTGCAGGTGTAGTTAGTTAAGATTAGAAGAAATTAGTTAGGATGAGCCCTAAACCAGGAAGACGGATGCCTTTCTAAAACGTGGACAGTTGGACACAGAGACAGACTCACACACAGGGGGAATGCCTTGTAAAGATTGGGACTATGCTGTCCCAAGCCAAGAGAGAGGTCGGAACCTGAGCCTTCCCCAGCACCTTCGGAGGATACGTGGCCTTGATCTTGGACTTCTGGCCTCTAGAACTGTGAGACAACACGTTTCTGTCGTTTAAGCCACTCAGTTTAAAGTATTTTGTTATAGCAGTGCTAGTAAATTAATGTACGTTTCAATGAGTTGTTTTAAAACTCTATATCCTGGGTTCCTACAGGCAGAGGATGTTACGGTCAGATACTGCTTACTGCTGCACAGATTCAGAACTTACCTCCCCCAAATGACTGAACCTACAAGGAAAAGCTGTGGCTAGCTTTTGTAACAAGTTATATAATTAAGATGTAAATGACCACATTTTTTTTTCTCTCCTCTAATTATCCAAAGATAAAACATGCTATTTTTTCTTTTTTTTCCCTTTTTTGGGCCACTTAACCACATTCTAAGAGTTATTTGCCGGGCATAACAGGAAGAAACTACTAGTATTTAATGCAAAGAAGGACAAGCTGCTCAAATAGAGATGACTAATGGAGGCTCTGTAACGCAAACATCTACTCTGGGCTGCATTTTTAGAGAACACATAAACCCACAGAAATATCCAACATTTATTCCAACATCCTCCAAATATTTTGAAGTTGTAAAGAAGTGCCAATACAATAAGTGTTCTACTTCATCCCTTAAAATACATGGCTCCCAGAAGAAACACGATTCATTCCAGAACTTTTTTCTGCAGTGACATTCTCTCCTCCCAATATTTGCTTCCCTTTCAAATCTCTGTGTACCTTTTGGGTACACAGAGAAACACCCAGGGCTGATGGCTTGGTTTTGAGAGGAATGCCTACCCACACTCAACCCTCACACACTAAGGCATGTAACACAGAGAGAACTTAAAACACATACACACACACACACAACTCTGAAGTGAAATAAAATATAAAACAGCCAACCAAAACATAGTTGCGTATTTTTTGCTCTTCTCCAACCCCTCTTCTCCGTAGATCCAGACTTCTACCGTTATGTCCTGCAAGGCTTTTCTGAGATGTAACTGGACTCTAATAAAAATGGCTTCTTCAATCCTATTGTGATCATGCTATGTATAGTTTTTATCATATATTACTAGTGGTAATACATTTTTGTAATGTTTAATGTGTAAGATCACCTGATTTGGGGGAAGGCATACTATAAAACTCTTAATTGGTCAAGAAGATCCTTCCTTGGTTCAGAAAACATGGTTCACTGTCATTGTCCCCTGTAGGTCTGGGGAGGAAGCAGGCTCTGGCTGAGTTGTCCAGAGGACTCTCCCCACCCCCACTTCCTCTTCCTCCTGATGCAGTAGGCAGTCAGGCAGGCGTGAGCCACATAGGAACACAGACCAGGTACAGAAGGTCACCAGGGCAAAAAGCCTCGGGTGCCTAGCAACGAACAATTGTATGGTGGGACCTCACCCCCAGAGTGACCTTTCCTCCCCTAGCATATCGCTGGTCACGCAGTTCAGACCCTCCCCTGACCTTTCCTCCCCGGCATGTCGCTAGTCACGCTCTAGACCCCTTAGAGGAGGACGAAGGGGCTGGAGAAAAGCCTCTTACAACTTCCACACACGCCGTAGCACAGCCAGTGCCTTACGCGTTATACCTCTAGACGGAACATCTAGGCCTCAGCGGCCTTGCAGCTCCAGGCCCAGAACAGAAGCGCGTTAATGGTGCAGCCACAGAACAGGCCGCCTCGTGTGCGCCTCAGCCAGGCCTGGCCCAGCGGGCAGGTCCCTGGGCTCACTGCCGGCCACCACCCGACCCAGGCCCAGAGGCCGCCACTCTCTTTTCCGCCTTCGGCTTAGAGATCTGACTCTGGGGAATTTATAGCTTAGCTTTCCAAAGTCTAAACCCCATGCACGGCAAGCAATGCTGTCCCAACTCCGATGCAGCTAGCCCCGGGTGTGCTGGCGTCTGCCACGTGGGGACGTACACGTTATGAATGCCTGTCAGGCCTTAGACACCGGGGCTCCGATAAGAGAAGAATCAATGGCATGAGATGTGTGTTTCGCTGTCTAAAAGAGATACAAAATACAATTTCCATTCAATATGTTCTGAAATCTGAATCAATGACTCTCAAGAAACAGCTGTCGTAGGTCAGGTGGGGAATCTGTGAAATCACTCGGGTTGTCTTCAAAAGCTGGCAGTGACAGATGGTTTCTGTCGTGCTTCGCTATGGAAATTATTAGAATTTCACATTTATATCAAAAATCAGAGGCTCAGGCTCTGAGGTCTGGCTCCTCCCATCGCAGACTGCTCCCTACCCCAGCCACCTTCTGCCCGCACACCGGGGGGCACACAGGCAACAGGTCCTTGAATCCCGCCCCCAGCCCCCACAACCGCTTTTCATTTGCACTTGAACAAGTCACTTTCTGCCCTGCCCATTCTTTATATTCTGCCTCTTATTGTGGCTGTTTTTTTGTCTCCATAATAGAGCATAAGTTCCAAAGGCTTTAGATCAAGCCCTGTTTCTCTTATTTCCCAAGTGGGGCAGAATCCACAAAAGGCTAAGTGCCCCCACCCGAAGAACAAACAAGAAGACAGGGCTAAAATCCCACCTCTGCCACTTAGAGCCTATAGGACCTGGGGACACATATCCTCACTGGACCTGAACCCCTTCATTTATAAAAGGAGGGTAATGCCTCCCTCACAGGGTCCTGGGAAGCTCAGTCTTGAGATCACGTCAAACCCTCAGCAGAGCCCTCTCTCTGGGACTCAAGCACCCAGCCACTGTGTGAGCACTTTCGGTGCTCCCTTCAATCTGAAATGCAGCAAGGCCACATAAATATGATAGAGTGAATAATGTCTTTCTCCTCAATGAAACTTAAGTAGTTTATTACAAATTGTTATAAGCCTAGAATACTTGGGAACTGAAATTTTCGAGTGAACAGCAAAGTAAGAAAATAAACGTAATAATAACCTTTATATTTTATTTCAGAGTTTGCAAAAGGCTTTCTCATACCATTAATGTACTTGTGGTATACAATGTCACTGTAGATTATTTTTATTTTATTCCCTGCGATATCTCCAAGGCCCAGAACAGTGTCTGACACACAGTGGGCCTTTCACAAAGAATTACTAAGCAAATGAACATTATAAATGAAGAATCGAGCTCAGAGTTCAATGTTGTATCCAAGTTCTCAGAGCTCATAACAGGCAGAGGACCGGAACCAGGTCTTAACATCTGAATCCACGTCCTGCATCCCTTCCTTTCCGTCACTCTTGTCTCTTGCCCCTGGGGTAAGGTTTCAGAGAACCATATATTTTCTAGATGATAACTGCTCCAAGACCATTTAAAAGTGGACTGCAATTAAAAGCAAACAACAAACAAAACTATCACTGTTGTGTCACCTAGGGAAGAGTTACGGTTAGTAATCTAACTACTTAAATGCAGATTTTCGATTTCCTCAAAGTCTGCAAAGTGAACGATCTTTATCATAGTATGAAGAAGTGAAACAAACCTAAACTGCAAAACTATTTTAATGACAAGGTGCATTGGCTGTGTTTGTTTTGAAATAATATGGGGGAGGGATCTAGAAGCACAGCAGAGGTTTAGATAAAAGACAATTGACCCTGGCCATGAACATGGGGGCTTCGTTATGCAATTGTTTCTGTTTTTATGTATGTTTCAAATATGTCCAATTAAGAAAAAAGAAACAAAAAGTAGCCTTAACGAAGGTACTAATTAACATTGTCACCACTGTATGCAGCCCTTGTGTCCTAACCCACCACACAGGCTCGGAAGGGACTGCGGGCTTTGTGTGGCCACTGACTCATCTTAAGAACTCAGGTAGTGAATATTAAGTCTTTTCATAGCTAAAAAGAGAGTATTTTTCAATAAAATTGGATATTTCATATTTCACAAAGTAAAAAGGGAATTTCACTAAATATTTCAAAAAGTGAAAATATCACAGAGAGCTACAACGCTGTATGAATTAGGGCAGCCCCGCCACCTGTACGGTACTTATTTTTGTGCTTTTTAACTCTTTTTATTTTAAAGATTTTATTTCTTTTTAGAGAGGGGGTGGGGGAGAAAGAAAGGGAGAGAAACATCAATGTATGGTTGCCTTTCATGTGCCCCTACTGGGGACCTGGCCTGCAACTCAGGCATGTGCCCTGACTGGGAATCGAACCGGTGACCCCCTGGTTTGCAGGCCGGCACTCAATCCACTGAGCCACACAAGCTAGGGCAACTCTTTTCTTTAAGAATCATTTTAGCTCAGACACTGTTCCCATCCTTCATCTCATTTTTTCCTCCCCCCATATGTGAGTAAAATAGCGTTGTTATCCCCATTCCAAGGATGAGCACACTGAGGCTGAGAAAGGTGACCCAGAGGACTCAAGGTCACATGAAGTGCTCAGGGTCACAGAGCAGGTTGCCATAGGGCTGAAACTGGAGCCAAGTCCAGATTCTCTAGTTGCCAAGGTCATTTCACTGGGCAGCGATACAGCATCCCCAGCATGCCCGCAGTTCCTTCTAGCGGCAAGGCGTGTAGGCCCTGG
Organism: Mormoops blainvillei; assembly: GCA_004026545.1. Taxonomy (NCBI): domain Eukaryota; kingdom Metazoa; phylum Chordata; class Mammalia; order Chiroptera; family Mormoopidae; genus Mormoops; species Mormoops blainvillei. Next base: position 55,513 of record PVJD01002210.1, on the reverse strand, counting down.
AGCCACACTTCCTGCCCGCTGGGAGGCCTCAGGAAAGCTCACAGAGTCACACTGCTGCTCCTCAGTTTGCTGATCTGTAAAATGGGTGAAATAATAGCACCTTCCCGTTAGGGCGGCCGTGAGGATGAAATGAGCCGATATATAAAAAGCTTCTGGAGCAGAGCCAGACCCAAAGGAAGAGCACAATGAATGTTAGCCATTGTTATTCTTACATGAGAGGATTAAAAGCTGGGAGGAGAAATGCGTGACCAAGCCGACACTTCAGGAACAGCTGAGAAGTTACTACAGCCCACGCCGAGGCTCAAATTTACCTTCATTTGTTGAATCATTGATAACAAGGGGAATACCCAGCCCGTAACCTGCTAAGCTCGGGCCGCAGGAAAATGTCACCCTAGTAGTGAGACAGACATTAAATATTTCACTCTCCCAGCTGCTCACAACAAAGCAGCCTGGGGTGTATCCATTACCTCCTCTTCGGATCTCCCGAGTAAAGGGAAGCCTGTTAAAAAACACACACGCACACTCTAGAATTTAAAGTACTATATAAATAAAATGTCACATAGTCCATATCTTTGCAGGATGAATAAGAGTGGGATTTTTCAGAAAGAGAAAGTATTATTTCCAGAAACAGAAACTGTCTCCATCTGACACCTCTGCCACAATATACGGCGTCTATCTTGCCAACAAGAGACACGGTACACCGGGTAGCCAAAAATAGTCTCAGGCTGTTTACCAACAATGTGTGATTGTACATTGGAGAAGCCGAGCTGAACGTATTCTTATAGTCACATGTTACACTCCTATCGGAACTGCTCTATTGAATGGTTTCTATGATCGCGTCCTATTGAAAAAGTAAAACTGTGCCTTATACACAAGCTCCTGAACATTTGGGATGGGTAAGATGACGGCAGAGACTAAATCAACTCATTGTTTTTCTATCAAGGCAAACATCCTTGATAAAATTGTCTGTGGTTTTGGGACTTCCACATGGACTGCTTAATCAAGTTAATCCATGATTATCTGCATGTTTAATGATTGATTACTTCACTATCTGTGTGTCCCAGGTTGGGGCTCCTTTCCTGGTCAGCTGACGGCCTCACCTGTTTACACAGGCAAGTGCCCCAAGGAAGCTTTTAACTTTTAACTGTTGAAAGAACGGGCAGATGCGGTCAATATCCCAATCGCTTCCAGGCCTTCAATTCTCAGTTCTCTTCTGTTCTCTATAGGGTCTCTGTGGTGCCACCAACCTCTGACCATGACACGGGGCAGGACTTACGCGAACACACGTGGACCCTCCAGGTGCCCACCTGAGTTACAGCAGAATCCACTGCCTGGCCACAGAATGCAACCTGCAGCCATGTGTTATTTGGCTCACTGAGGGTTTCTTGTTTACTTAAATTTTAGACTGGCATATTTAAATATCTGTTGGCTCCACATGAAATCCAGATTTCCCAATTTTCTTTAATTGAGAAATCTGGCAACATTTGAGCAAGACAACCATCTGTGGGGGCTGGGTAGCAACTGCCCCCTTTTGAGCTCTGTGTGCTCCCCAGTTGCCACACTCCCGACCCGGCCAGCCTGTACCCTCCCCTTAGCCCTTGCAGGAACTGACTTGGGACCCCCTCAAATACCCTTACTATTCCTGGTTTACAGATAATGAAACAGAGACTTAGAGAAGGTTAAGTGATTTCCTCAGTGTCATACAACTAGTTAAGTGGTAAGTTGGAACTGCATTCAAAGTCTGTTTTGCTCCAAATTGGTGTTTTTAACGAACACTCTGTTGCTCATTGTCTGCTTTTAGCAAGGAAACTAGAATGTCAACAGGCAGGACAGACACATCTGGGTAATTTTCAAATTCTTTATTTGCAAAAGGCACTCTCTAAGGTTAATCAATATAGGATGTTCTGAAGTAGAATATATAAAATAGCCACAAATTTGGTATAAACTTCTTTAAAAGGTAGAAAAAAATACCATCTGTGGAACCACGGATCATTTCTACATCAGGACTCTTTGTTGTCGTTGACCCAGACTCACCTGTGAATATTTGACGTTCTTTGCTTTATTCTCAGCTCACTCTCATGCATGTCTGCGCATTTTCCTCTGAACCATTTGAGAATAAGTTACATCATATTCCCTACCCCTAAGTATTTCACGGTCAGTCTCTCACGTTTCTGTACATAACCATAACCATTAGTCACCAACATTAGACAATTTAACATTAATAGGCTATCTAATACCCTTACTTCATCATTGACCCAATGTCTTTTATAATATTATTTTCCCTCCAGAACAGAATCTAATCTAGAATCAAGAATTACTTTAAATGACCAACTCCTTTAATCTGGAACCTTCTCACAACCTAGTTTTTTGTTGTTTTCTTTTTTTGTCATTGATGACATTGACAGTGCTAAAGAATATAGTCCGCACCCACCTCAATACCCCCTGCCCCCTTTTTTTTAAGCAGAATGTTCCTCATCTGAGCATGGATGCCTGCTCATGATTGGATCCAGACTGTGAATCTTTGCTAGAACACTGCACAGGTAGGTGATACCGTGTCCTTCTCAGGATATCACATCTGGTGGTACATAAGGTCTACCCCTCACTGGGGATTGGAGTTTCATCACTCAGTCAAGGTTTTGTCTGATGTCTCCACTGATGCCTTTTTTTAAAAACTTGCAATCCATGGGGAGACACTTTAAGACAACGCAAACGTCCTTCCCCTCATCACAATGTCCTAGATGTGACACCCACTGATCATCCTTGCCTGATCCAGTCTTCACGATGTCAGGATGACTCCCCGCTCCAGCTTTCCCTCCCTGTTTACCTGTCGGCTTGAGTATTTCCTTACAGGAAGGTCTCCCTTATTCCCACCAATTTGTCTATCCATTGGTTATCAGTGTGAACGCATATTGTCCCTGATTACTGTAGTGTCCAACTTGTTCCAGGTTGGGCCAGTGGGAGTCCCTTCGAGCTGGCATATATGTCCTTGTGACAGGCCCCATCATCCTTTGAGCATTTCTGTACTTTGTAGCAGTAACAAGATGTTCCAGGCTCCTTGCACCCGTCTGCCCCAGTCCTGTACCTGCCAGTGGGGAATGATATTAGAGACCAAGATCTCGGCACTAGAGTGCTCATTGCTACCGGGGTGTGGGGTCCTTGGCCCTTTGGCAGAAAGTTAAGAAATATGTACATGTACATGCAGATATACATACAAACAATATATATGCATATATGTTACATGAGAATGCTTCTGCATGCACATATGTCAGAAACGAGTTCATACAAGTATCTTCAATTCCAATTGATCCCCACAGCTTCTCGCATTCCATGTTACCTGTATGTCCCTGCTTCCTCAGTGAGAAACCTGGCTCTCCAAAACAGTCCATTTATTCATTTGCTCAAGGGTAACAGACATCTAGAATTTTTTCAGAATTGCTTTGCCAATATCACCACATAAAACATACTAAAATATTTTAGGATTTTTTTTTTTTTTGTCTTTCTCCCACATCTTGTCTGAGACTGAGCATCTGTAGTAAAATAGTATGTTCACTGTTCCCTGGATTCTTTCCCCTTTTCCCCTCTTCATTGTGGTTGTGGCACACATTTGAAATGCTATTGGGTTCATTCATCTTATTTTGCTTTCAGTTTTAGGGTTTTCCCTTTATCTTTTACTGATTTGAATTTATTTTTTGAATGTTTAGAACATTAATATGCTTCTCAAAGTCAAAACATTGCTAAAATGTACTTAGCCAATGGCTGTCCCTCACATAATCCACCCCCTTCTTGTTCCCACCTACCCCTGGTTGGTAATCAACTTAATTATATTCTGTATATTCTTCTTGTGCTTTTTTATGAAGATAAGCAGGTACATGTATTTCTCAGTTTTACCTTCTTTTAAAAAAGATTTTACTTATTTATTTTTAGACAGAGGGGAAGAGAGGGAGAAAAAGAGGGAGAGAAATATCAATGTGTGGTTGCCTCTCACATGCCCCCTACTAGGGACCTGGCCTGCAACCCAGGCATGTACCCTGACTGGGAATCGAACTGGCAACACTTTGGTTCACAGGCTGGCACTCAATCCACTGAGCCACACCAGCCAGGGTTCTCATTTTTATCTTATACAGAAGTTGAATATATATGCTCCTTTGTACTTTGCTTTTCTAACTTAGTGTCTCCTGGAAATCATTAAAATTTACTTTTCGGGCACCGTTTACAGGTAGAGAAACATTATAATATGTGTCTAAATCATTTTCTTGGAAAACTTTTTAAAGAAATTCATAGATTCTGCTCTCAGTTCTCCAAGATAGGAGTCGTCATTTACCACTCCATGTCTAAAGACCTAGCATGCTTTAGGGACCCGACTTCACCAGTGCTAGAGTGAATTTATTAACATCCAGGTAAGATACTTACGACTTTCCAGGGACCTTCCCCAGGCAAAACTTTGATCTAAAATGGTGGCTCCAGGAGGACCAACTAAGTAAATATTCACACATAGGGAATATAAAAGAAAAAGATCACTTGTGAACCTTTAAACCCTGACAAATATCTGGTAGCTTGTGTCAAACAGCCACAAAAGGAACCAGGAAAGGAAAGAAGGACTTAATTAGGATGACTCAAAACAAACCCAGCACCACGGTTAGGAAACCCACTCTGAGCTCTGCCCTTGGCAAGCCGACTGCAGTTCAAGGCTCAAGTCCTCTGACGCCTCCCCTTCCTCACAGCCTGCCACCCACACCCAACTCAAAGGCACTCGAGAGTGCTTGCACTCCGAGCTCCCTACTCACCAACGAGAAGTGGGTGATTATAGTGCTACTGGGGTTTTCTAACTCGGCCAATCCCTCTAGTACACAAAGGTTGGGGGGAAAAAATGATTAAAGGTGATTCTCTCCAAAATGATAGTAATGGGCATACAGAAAGGTAAAAGGAAGAGAGCCCAAGATGGATTCAGGATACTAATATCATAATTAACAGTCTCAGCGGATTAATATGACACGGATGCAATCACTGCCAGATAAGGCCTTGGGAGGGGGAGACGTTGGAGGGGCTCAGCCTCAGTCCCTGTCCCGTCTAGCTGAGAGAAAGTCCTGTCCACAAGACCCCACTGGCTGGGAACACGGTGCCGGGCAGAGCCAGCTCCAGAGATGCCCGAACCCCCCGCCCTTACGGCCAGCTCATGTCCACCTCCCCCTTTCCCCTCTCGCCTTCCTTCCCCAGACTGAACCCTGGTCTGCCTGGGCAGAAAGAGAAACTAGTGGTTTTCACAAGATACAGACGGTTGGGCAATGCATACCCCGGAGTTTAGTCCTAGGTCTGGGGCAACATTTTCTCCCCTTCACGAAACTTCTGAGGAGAGAAGACGGTCATGTGCTACCTGGGGTCCTCTTTGTTCACCAAGATGTCCTATGTTGTAAAAATAAATCTTAAAAGTGCCAATGTTGTTCCAAAAGAAAGAAGGGAAGGAAGGATGGGAGGGAGGGAGGAAGTGGGGGAGGAAGGGAGGGAGGGAGGGAGGGAGGGCGGGAGGAGGGAAGGAAAGCATACCTGGTAGGAATATATAAAATTCACACACCCCAAATTTGTACTTAATGGATTCCAATTTAATTTTTCCCCTACAGTGAAAAAACTGCTTCTGTTCTACAGACAGCATTTAAAAGGATCAATATGTCTAACTGGAATAGCATGGTCGAGAATCAGTAATCACTGAGCACCTCTATTACTAAAAGAGGACGAAATCATAAAAATATCTTCATCTTCCCAGACGGGCAGCTTGCTGGAAAGGATTTTCTTGAAAGACGAGGAAATGGAGGACTAATCCAGCCAAAGAGGCAGGCTGAATCATCTCCAGTTTTGAGGGTTTTTTTTAAGAGACCAGGGGACATGGTGCCATCTGTGCTTCAAGCAACTTTGAGATTAAAATCTGAGGGCTCCCCTGAAGGCCCCTGAGATCATACAGAGTACTGGAGAGAGGCCCGCACTGGCTGCATGGCCTTCGGTAGGTCACGTCCCCACCTGGGCTCAGACTCCCGCCTATAAGTGAGGGCTCTCGACCAGATCACTGGTTCTAAACTGGGATTGCACATCAGAATCCCATGGAATCCTTTTAACAATGACAGAGAGTCGAGCCTGAACCCAGACCTGAAACTGGACCGGGGAACGGCAGATGGCCGTCCTAGGACTTCTCTAGGGGATGTTCAAGACCCCATTTGACACTAACTTTCCTAATTTTTAAAACCCGATTTTTAAAAATATTTTTTAAATTAGTAAACTATTTTTTAAAAATAGTTTTAGGTTTACAGAAAAATTGAGCAGAATGTACAGAGACGTCCCCCGTATCGCTCAGCCCCCTCCTTTGTTGTCCCTAGTGTTACCATCTTGCATTAGTGTGGTTTATTCTCATCAACTTAAGACCGTTGTTGACATTAGGATTTACTCTTTGTGTTGGACATTCTGTGGGGTTTGACAACATACAATGCCATGTATGTTTTCTAGTTTAAAGAACACACTCTTGAGTAAGTCTTGTTTTCAAGAGCGGGACATGCACAGGTGAAAGGAATTAGGAAGTACAAACTTCTGGTTGTAAAAATAATCACAGGGATGTAAAATATAGCATAAGAAATATAGTCAATAATGCTATAATAACTAGGTATGGTGTCCAATGGGTACTAGACTTGTGGAGTGATCACTTTGTAAGGTAATAAATGCCTAATCACTACACCTGAAACTAATATAATATTGTATGTAAACTGTAATTGAAAAATAAATTTAATTGTTTTTAATTAAAAAAAGGAATGGGGCATACAATAAAAGGCAGTAGGGTAGAAGGAAAGCCTTCTTACATCCATTGACCCAGGACAGATCAAAGATTTTACATTCAACAAAGGTCTATGTGTCCAAACACCATAAAAGCACAAGTGTCCTTTTTACTTTTACTTTTTAACATTTAGAATATCTTTCCTTTACAGTTTACCTCTGTTACTTAAACTGCCAAAGCCACAGTATTCCTTGCTAATACAATGTGCTCCCCAGATATGATAAGCTACAGGTTCTGACTTTATAGTGACATTTTTAAAAATCTAAGCCATGGCAACCAGATGCTGATAGATTACTTCTCTTCATCTGCAGAGAGCTGGCACTTGAAGTTCTATGAAATTCAGGGCTTAAAATAATGAGACTCTGAGGTATGAAAATGAAGCTTCTTGAACATACATTTTTGCACAGTTTTCCAATAATTCCCCTAGGATAAATTCAAAGGAGAGAATAGTTGTCCAAAAAACTGCTCTCTAAAGATGGAGTCCTGTTTCCATAAATTATATCAGGAACTAGTAGTAACATTTCAACATTTAAGTTTTCACATGTGGTTTCTTTTTTTTCCCCAAATTCTAACATTGTCAAGGGCCACCTGGAGTAAATTATATTGATTTTATTTCTTTTAATACAACAACTTTTCATACATTAAGTATGGTTTTAATTGGTCAAAGTAATACATTAAGAAAGTTAGGAGCTCTTTCTCTGACATTATCCTTAAATTAACTTTTCTCTTTCAAGTACTCTGTTGTCAAAAAAACATAAAATAACAAATGTTGGTTGAGTTGGTGGAAAAGTTAAAACCCTCATGCACTGCTGATGGAAATATAAAGTGAAGGCAGCCATTGTAGAAAACACTATGGTTGGTAGTTCCCAAAAAAGAATTAAGCATAGAATTACCATACAACCCAGCAATTCCATTCTGGGTGTATACCCAAAGGAGCTGCAGTAAGGAAGGGTTCGAGCAGAAATATGTACATCATATTCAAAGCAGCATTATACACAATAGCCGAAAGGTGGAAACAATTTGAGTGTCCATCAACAGATGAAAAAACAAATTATGGTACACACACACACACACACACACATACACACACACACACAGGAATATTATTTTTCCTTAAAAAGGAGATTCTGCCCTGACTGGTATAGTTCAGTTGGCTGGGTGTTTTCCCACAAAGTGAAAGGTCGCCAGTTTGATTCTTGGTCAGGGTACGTGCCTGGGTTGCATGTTGGTCTCCAGTCAAGGCATGTATGAGAGGGACCCAATCTCCCTCTCTCTCTCTCTCTTCCCCTCTCTCTAAAAGTATATAAAATATTTTTTTTTAATAAAGAAAGAGATTCTGACAGATGCTACAACACACATGAACCTCAAGGCCATTGAGCTAGGTGAAATAAGCCAGTCGCAAAAAGACAAATACTCTATTATTCCACTTACAGGACTTATCTAGAGTGGTCAAATTCATAGAAACAGGAAGTAGAATGGTGGTTGTCCGGGCCTGGGGAGGAGGGTCTAGATATTGCTTAGTGGGGACAGAGTTTCAGTTTGAGAAGATGGAGAAGTTCTGGAGATGGATGGTGGTTACGGTTGTGCAGCAATGTAAATGGCGTGATGCCACTAAACTATATACTTAAAAATGGTAAAATTTATGTTATGTATATTTTACTTCAATTAAAAAAAAAAGCACTCAGTTGTTCTTTATCTCCTCTGGAGAAAGATGGAGAGCTTTAAACGGATTTCAGCTCAAATTTTCCTGATTGGACAAGCTGCCCCCCAAAATAACCGAAACATCTGCTCTGGAGGTAGATGTCTCCCGAGAACTGCTCGTCCGGTACAGGCAGTGCACCAAAGACCAGTGACACAGTGGCCAATAGAAAGCCATAAGTTCCTACCTTCACAGTGGTCCTCAAACTTTAGCTGGCATCAGACTCCATTAGAAGGTTCACTAAAAAAAGATCGCTCAGTCCAACCCTCAGAATTTCAGATTCCAGAGGTCTAGGCTGGGGCCTGAGAATCTGCATTTCTAGCAGGCTCCCTGGTGATGCTGATACCGCCGGTCTGGGGACCACACTTTGAGAAGCTCTCATGTGAGGGGAGAGACTTTGAAGTAAAGAAGCATTTTCAGTCAAGTGTGGTAGGTGCTATGAGGGGGGCCCACCCAGGATGCATACCAGTAGGGGCACTTGTCTGTCTTAGGAGGGGTCAAGAAAGCTTTTCCCAGACGAGACACTATGAACACTGACATCTGACCTGAGACCCATAAGCCACATAGGAGTGAGCCAGGGGAGGGGAAGGGGAAGGTCATTCCAGGCAGAAAGCACGGAATTTACAAAGTTCTGAGGTAAGAACGCACCGTGCGAGTCTGTCCATGTGATGAAAGTCAGAGGGTGATGGAGAAAGTGATGAGCAAAGAGTGATAGGAGAGCAGATAAGCAAGAGCATTAAGGAGCCTAGAGTTTATCCTCGGGGCAACAAGAAGCCTCCAAGGGCTTTTAGCATTGAAGGATTTACACTCCAAGAACTAAGGCCACGGCCTGTGTCCTGGTCCCTCTAATTCTATTTGTCCCAGCTGATCCCCTGTCGAGGCTCTATCTCCTCAGGAAGCTAGCTGCTACCTGGGTTACAGGGTGTTTCAGGTAAGAATAATCGAGGTCCACAGTGAGCTCCCGTTCAGGGAGCCACTAGCCGTGGGAGTCTCTTTCAATTTAATTAACTATGATTAAATGAGAAGCCAGTCCCTCAGAGGCACTAGCCACATTTCCAGTGCACAGTATGGCTGGTGGCTAGATACAGAACACTTTTATCTCATCACAGAAAGTTCTGTTGGACAGCACTGGTCCAGGAAATATAAGCAGTAGGTCTAAGACTTGCCAGGCATCTTGGTTTTCCTGCATTAAACCAGCATGTAACCGGGTTGGGCATCGCTCATGAAAACACACGCACACAGAGCTCTAAAGCAGTTTTTAAAATTACAGCATAAAATCCTAGACAACCAGCAGTCCCTCACGATATATGTTCAAGCTACAAATATCCTAGAGGTCACTTACTTGAGGAGATAAAAGTAGTTGTTGTTCCGGGTCACTAAGAGGAACCCTAGAATTACACTTATTCTCCACAGTTATTTCTAAATCCTCCGAACAACTGGGAAAGGGATTGAGGGAGGATAACACACCCTAGGTTAATATTCTAAAAGGCCATTTTGACTGCTTATGTGCCAAAAAAACTAAGCTTTTAAGGCTTTTTCCCTGTTGTGACTCAGTTCGCAGGATTCATGTTATTATAGTGCCAATTCTTACTCTAAGTTCTAAAAATAAAAGGTGAGACATATTGCACGCCAAGTGGGTAACAAACCCCAAGCCAAGGACAGAGCTGGAAATGGATGCAGGGAGGAAATGAGTTACGCCGTGAAACGAGACACACGCCCAGGATAAAGCTTTAACCCCTTGGGTGGACAGTAACAGCCACCATTTTTAGCCAACTAGCAAACCCAAGAAGATGGGGGATGGGTGTTAATTTCAGCAAAGGAAAATCCAGAGATGTTTATATTTTCCCAGCTGCTCAGGAAATAACTGACCAGCCTGAGGAGAGAGGAAACGCCCGAGAGCTCAGTCCCAAGACCCCGTGAAGAACCTGGTGGGCGAGTTCCCAGGGACCAGATGTTCCCAGGGACCAGATGTTCCCAGGTTGCCCGAGCATTCTGGGCCTGATGTGCAGGCACAGGTGGCTTTGGGAGGTACCCAGACAGGCCACATGTAGCCTTTGTTTGATATTCTCAGGGCCCAGGCATGTTACAGGGAGGGGCATCTCAGAGAGAAACAAGAGCTGGTGTCTGCATTGCCCAAAACCACAGATCTGCCACAGAGAGCCCAGCCGCCCGCCACACCCCCGACTCCCACAGCTCTGTTTTCTGCCTGCCCAGGGGTCAGCCCCATGCTCCTCAGTGCTCCCCCACTGCCTGCATCTGCCCTTCGAGGAGATGAAAATCGAGATCTATTTGACTTGCTCCTCCACGCCCTGTGGACAGAATCCTTTCTCAGGTTAAAACCAGTTTCTCTAGAGCCTTTCCAAGGATCCCATGGGCTTTTCTACTCCACATCACCAAGAACGGAAGGCCATTTAGTTACCGATCGCTGGTTTGGTTAAAATCAGGAATGACAAGACCCATTGCGGGTGCCACGGGGAAGCAAGGAGCAGTTAGTATGTGTGCAGTTAGTAGGTGTGTTATCTCAAGTGGCAGGGAAGAGCCAAGCAGGGGCCCCGGAACAGGCGGTCCAGGTGGGATATGGAGCAGAAAATGACCTCAGGAGGGGTGGGCATCTGTGGCATTCCAGACGCACAGCAAACGGCATGTGTCCTCCAAGAATTGTTTATTTGCAATTCGGATTTAATAATGGATTAATGATGACACAGCCAGCATTTATGGAGCTAACACCTTGTGCCAGGTGCTCATCCAAGGACTTAACGCACACCGATGCCTTTAAGGCCCACAATGACCCAGTGAGGTAGGTCCTGTTGTTTCCATGTTACCGACGGAGACACTGAAGTCAAGAAACTTGCCCCGGATCTCACAACGAGCACACGGTGGAGCCTACACTCACATCCAGTCAGCGGGGTCCCAGCATCCTGCTCATAAAGCCGTCACGCTTGGACCCCCTTTGTCTTGCTCTCAGGCTTCTGAAGGACCACAGCACAGCTGGGCCTCCCCAGGTGCCCTGCTCCCTCAAGCTGCCGATAGGAACTGCAACCTCAGATTTTAGTTTGCTGTCTGGAAATTGGGTGGGATATTTCCAGAGCAGCTCACGGAATGTCCCTTTGCTTTGAGAGGTTCTGCAAATGGTACCATGGAACTTGGTCACCAAGCGCAACCATGTTCAGCTTGGAACGTCAGATGTCTCCTCTTTTCTCCTCGTCTTCTTTGCCCCATGACTCACATGAGATTCTTCCACTATCTCTGGCCAGCCCGCTCTGAGATCAGGGTGCCCCAGGGCCAAACCACTGAGACAAGAGCTTCAAGGGGTGATGGGGCTAGAGGAGGGGAGGTTGAGATGAGACGTCTAGATTAACAGCCAGCCATTCAGACAGCAGGGTGTCTTGCTCATAAGGGCAAACCATGTGCAAGGAACGGGTACGTCAGAGCCTGCCGACTACAGCGGATTTCAAGTTCATGGCAATTTATCTATAGGTGAAAACATCTTGTCTTGCCCTGCTGTTAAAGAGAGATAGAAGGACAGGAAAGGGGCAGTCAGACATGGGTCATTTAGTGTCTCCACCCTACTAGAGATAGGGACTCTCATTTTTATCAGGAGGAAATTTCAACTTAGGGCTGGTACACTAACGGGGGAGTTATGATGGTATATCTTTTTGCACAACCTTGTAAAATCGAAATAGAGCTATTTCCGTCAGAGACAAACTACCGACCTCAGAGGCCACAGTGGGAGTCCTTCGCCTCCTCAGACGGTCTAACAGAGCGTGGGAGAGTCCACTCCTCAGCACTGGGCTTTGCGCATCTCACACTTTGAGACAGTTCCCTTCTCTGCCTGACTTTTGACCTTTCAATTCATCTTCTTTGTAGTTCCTGGACGATCTGAGATAACCAGGTTTCCCTTTCTGAAGCTTCCCAAAGTCAGGCTGGGCAGTCCTGGTCAGGGAGCAGCGCTTCAGAAGATGATTGCAGAGTTTCCTTCTTGATAAGTGATGAGCTGTCAGGGCCCCGTGATTCACCCGGGCCACCCACACAGGCAGCTTGCTCTCCAGGGCTGCCCCCGGTCCAAGTTAAACCGGAATTCCTGCTGATGAAAACCGATCAGCTGACCGGGGTGCACCCAGTTCTTCAAAGTTTTGAATAGTATCAAACAACATAAGTTAGTTTTCTAGGCACATCATGGGGCACACTCAGCATTCTTCTGGAAACAACCAGAAAGAAAAAAAAAAGAAGAGAATACAGCTTGAGGCCCAGGGACTGATGCCAGACTACCTGGGAGGGATCAGGCAGGCTCTGCCACAGAGCACAGTCACACTGGGCCACCAAAGGAGCCATGGAACTGTGTCCCTGTTCTGTGTCTCTCTATAGCTGTCCACATTGGCTGTTCTGCCCAAAGCCACGGTAAGACTGCTAGGGCATCACAGAACAAGCTGCTTCTTGGCTGAGATTGGTCACAGCCTGGTTGCCCCAGGCCCTACCCACATGTCTCTTCATCCCCCTCCGCCCCTCCTAAGGGACTCTGAGTTGGTTCCCAGGTTCCCACCACAACCATCATGCCTGTGCTCTCTGAGGTCAAACCCATAATTCTGTTACAACATCAGTGCTTCACCATAGAGTTAAGATTCCTCATAAGGCACAAGCCCCCTAAAGTGTGAAATTCTACCATTGCTTCTACTAATGCAAAAACCAATGCAATAAACAAATGCTTAGTTCCATATAACATATATAAAGATAACAGCATATAGTATAGAGATATAAAAAGACATATAGTGTGTGAAGTATACATGAGTGTTTAGAGATATATAAAATACAGGCCTGGTCCTCCTATGCTTACAGTTGGCAACAGTGGCAAATATACACCCACCATCATTCGGTGTGGCAGGTGCTGGGAGGAGAATCCACAGGAGACAGCTGTCAATTCTACCTGATGGGCAGGACTTTAGAGAAAGACAGAAGAGGGAAGTCCTTTGAGTTAGGTCTTGAAGGTCAAGTCGGCCGTGATCAAGCTGAGAGATAGGAAGAGAGGAGAAAGGCCTTTCGGGAGAGGAGACGGAAGGCCACAGGATTGGTGAGTTACTGAGCGTAGGCAGGTACAGGAGAAGATGGTTGGAAGAGGGGGCTGCAGAGGTGTGCACCGGGGCCAGGCTGTGAGGCCTCGCAGGTGAGAGGCATTTGGAATTTGTGTGTTAAGTAAGCACAGGCCATTTGAGGCTTTGAAAACCATAGCCTCTGAGCTACGTGACAGGTACTCGGGTAGCTGCCTGTGGGCAATGTATGGATCCTGTCCTTCTGAAGCTTAAATCTGGGAAGAGACAGCCGGGAATGTGCCCCGCAGGAGGACTGACACTGGAGGAAGCCAGTGCTGGAACTGGAAGCATAAGCAGTGACAGACGAGAGGGAGCACGATTGAATCTGGGGTCTCTTCGACAGGAACTGGTGCGGTCGGTCCTGCATTTCAGAAAGGACCCTAACCATGCCCTCCAGAGAGATGGTGTCACTCCGTGGCCAAGACAAGATTTCAGGAAGGTTCTCTGGTCCCCTGACCTCTGGATGATGAGGACAGAGGTGAAGGCAGTGGAGGCGGAGGGGGAGGACGGAAAACTTTCAGAGGGAGAAGCAATAGCATTTCATAGCCCATTTGGTTGGGGCAAAGGGTCAGACAGGAGGAGCATCAAGGAACACAGAGGCTTCCAGCTCAGGTAACTGCTGCTCTAACCCAAGGCAGAGCAAGCAGCCAAACACGGGGAATACTCTTCGTTTTACCTTCTCCTCACGGAGAGACACTTCAGTAACCGCATTTCGGTGGGCCCCGCGTTCTGTTAAAGAGGAAGGTCTTTTCTCAGGGTGTTTCCGCATTACCGGAGGAAGCTAAGTTTAGAAACTGTAGGTCTCTAACTCAAACCTAACCAAAGCGGAACCCTTGAAACCCACACTTCCCCAGTCTTCCACAGATGAGTGGCCTAAAAGAAAGAAAGGACTGTTTCTTCTGTGTGTAGAAAGAGATTCTGTGAGGGAGCAGTGAAATAAGTAAGCATTCATTTAAAACCTCTCCATTCATGTGTTCCTTTAGTCAAAATAAAAGGGAATATCTACTAACAATACCAGGACAAGGACTAAACAATACACTGGACTCCAATCAAAGGGCCCATGAGTCACCGAATAACAATTATCATCATTATTTCTGGTTGTTTTCTTCTACAGTTTTCTAAATACTAAATTCAAAGGATTGGCCAATCTTGCGATTCGGCTTAACAAACTGGGTGAGTGTACTTTATGACTCAGTTCAATTTAACGCCGATACTACATGTTAAAGAAACAAAACTGACATCTGCATTCTGCTGAATTCTGTCCAATTACTCTTTTACCTCCACTGCAACTTGTTTGGCATGCCACCTGTAATCTTAAAGGTAATGACTGTAATAATAATATCACCTCCAATTCATAAAGTGTCTTTCTTCCAGGGCATTTATTAGTCTTCACATACCGTGTTAATTAATTAGACTTCTGCCCATGTTGGAAATAGTTCATCACCTGGCTCAGCACCTTCACCTTGCAGAAAGGAAACAGGGACGGGACAGGTTAAAATGCACGGCCAAGGGCTCAGGACCAGCTGGGGAAAGAGGCAAGCCCTGTTCTACAGGCCTGGGACCCCACCCACACAGTTAACAACCGCCACCCAGTCTCCACCACCCGGGCAAGGGAGAGAAGGAGAAAAGTGGCAAAAGCAGCAGGAGTAAGCCCCCACTTCCTTCTTCATATCTGTTCTCATTCCCCACATCTAGCCGTGAGCCATCTTAGTGCTCTAGTGACCGGAAGCAAATCACACACACACCCCCCTGATTTTTCACAGTATGAAGTCAGGGAGAAGTTGATCGGAAAATTCGGAGGAGAAAGCCTGCAATGACTGTCTAGGGCATTTTCTGACCTGGAGAGTATGTTCCTGTCCCCTCCGCCCCTTCCCCAATGATCAACAAGATACTTCACTGAGGAAACTCAACTTGCTGTTTTGAATACTATCCTGCCCCCAGGCAAGTGGACAAACCAGATGGCTTCGCTAGGTCCCACCCCAGACCTATCATTATGTGACATGTCATCTTCCTTTCTCTCAAAGGTTTTCAATGGTTTCTTCAGTTAATTATCTAGTAAGTTGAGAGTAGAAGCCACAGATTTCGATCTGTTTAGCATCAAACATACTCCTCATTTCAAGTCAAACTTGAAAGTCAAATTCCACTGCCATTTGTTTTGTTTTGTTTTGTTTTTTGGGGGGATATGCACACATTCATAAATGAAAAGTTTAACGTTAGAAGGCTAACCAATAAGCTGGTATTGGCTGTTGCCTTTGGAGGGGGAAACGGGGTACTGGGGTGAAAAGGAACGGGAACGGTTAGATCTACTCTATACTTTACACCCTTTTGTAGCTTTTGAAGGTTGCGTCATTTGCATGAATTCCTTATTCATAAAATTAAACTGAAAAACAAAGAAAAAATATGGAAAACAAAACCGAAGCTTGCCAACTATTTTCGTTGGAGCCCTTCACCCAAAAGAAACAAGGATGATGTCACATCTTGGTTTACCAGGGATGCTAGGCAACTACAGAGCTTACAACAGAGATGGTGAGCTCTTCTCCGAAGCAAGGAACACTTTCAACGGTGCCTGTAATCTCCATCCTTGTATTTGTTATCTATTGCTACATAACAAATTACCCCAAAACTTAGGAGTTAAATCGGAAGTGTGATCTCAGTTTCGGTGGCTCGGATCTTGGGCATGGCTCAGGGTCTGTCTCAGGGCTTCCAGTCAAGGTGTCAGCCAGGGCTGCATCACCTGAAGGTTCTCTTGGGAAGGTTCTGGTTCCAAGCTCACTCACGGGGCTGCGGGCAGGATTAGAGTACCTGGGGGCTGTTCTCTGCCATGCATGTTTCTCCACAGGGCAGCCCACAATAGGTCTGCTGGCTTCTCTTAGAGCAAGTCAAAAGTGGGTCTTTTTGCATGCTGGCCTTGGAAGAGACCCCCCTCTCATTTGTCACACCCTACTCGTTAGAAGTTCATCACCAGGTCCAGCCTACACTCCAGGAGAGAGGAGACGCAGAAAGAGAAGCAGCCAAAGGTTACACGGAACGAGGCTCCTGACACTTTAGCAGGGTCCCAAATATGGTCAAAAGTCATTTACGACAGCTCTTATGGAACAAGCATGAGGAGCCTAGGGGTAAACGAAAACCAGAGACACAACTTGTCTCAAAACAGCACTGGGGGACGCGAAGCATCATGAGCTATCAGGGACAGAGCCAGAGGACATCCAGAAGAGGCAAAAAGAAAATTCAAAATTAACTTTGAAAATCAAAGTTGGGAGCAACGTGAAGAGGAGGCAACAACGACCCCTGTACTGACCAAAGGCCACACACACTGCATCCCTGCGTCCTGACCGGATGTCCTGCCACCATTGCCATCATGCCCAGGAGAAAGGCTAAGGGGATGCTAAAGCAGATAAAGCCAAGGAGAAGGATGAACCACAGAGAAGGTCTGCCAGGTCGTTGGCGAAACCTGCTCCTCCCAAGCCAGGTTTAGGCTCCTGCAAAAGACCCTTGAAAAGCCTGAAAAGCCCCTGCAAACAAGGGAGAGAAGGTACCCAAAGGGGAGAAAGGGGGCAGCTGACTCTGGCAAGGAAGGGAATAGCCTTGCGGAAAATGGAGGTGCCGAAGCAGACCAGGTACGGAGAGCTGTGGGTGCCGCAGGGGCCAAGTGAAGTGTCCGCCTTTTTGATAACTGTGTATTTCTGGTGGCTATACAGTTTGAAATACTATTTTTTATCAAGTTTTATAACAATGCAGAATTTTGCTTTAATTTTTTTTTAAGCTATGTTGTTAGCACACAGAACACATCGCTGTTGTTTTTTGGGGGAAGGGCCTATAGTGCTAATAGAATGTTTCCAAAGCTGGACTGACGTGGAAAAGGAAACATGCTCCCTTTCTAGTTCTGAGAGATTCCGCCTGGTCTCTTGATGTTGACACACATTAGCCACCTTGGCACACCTTGTGGTGTGGGAACACTAAAATTTGTTTTTACGTTCTTTTGTCCCTCTCCACTTTAAGCATAGACTTAACTCTTTTAAGCCCAGAGACCAACTGGGACCTGACCCCCCAAAATATTGGTTCTCAGTATGTCAGGCAGTCTAGACGTTCCACTGTTGCCCATTGGTATGGCGCCCCCACTGCCATTCCTTTTTCAATTGTCATTTGATGGTTTGATAATTTTTCCGTTTTTATTTCATTTCCTGAAGGTCAGGGTTGGCTTGTGAAAAGCTGTTAAACAATGTGCCCAGTGTGAAATGTCAACCCTCGCTCTAAACTCTCCCTGTCCAGAGTCTCACGTGAAGACTTCACTGGGTTTTGTGGTGGCTTCCGGTTTCTGATAGTCCGTTGAAGAAGGAAGTTTGAAAGCTGGTGTGTACTCTTAGCGATTGTCTACCCATGTCCTGCCGGGAATACCATGATTGTTTATGAAAAGTATCTTCAGTAAAGCTGGATACGGTTTGGCACGGGGAAAAAAAAATCAAAGTTGGCATCATCTATGGCCTGTTATGCCCATTTTTTAATTTTAGCAATATTGAACATGGCGTTTTTATCTCTTTTTGGAATGGTTAAATAATAATTCTTGTATTAGGCAATAAAAGAGACATGGCCCTGGCTGACGTGGCCCAGTTGGTTGGAGCATCATCCTGTGCACCAGAGTGGTGAGGGTTTGTTTCCTGGTCAGGGCACATGCCTACAATGTGGGTTCAGTTCCTGGTGGGGCTGTTCAATTCCTGGGAGGCAACTGATTAATGTTTCTCTCTCTCTCTCTTTCTCTCTCTCTCTCCCCCTTACTGTCTCTATGAAAACCAATAAACATATTTTAAAATAAATTTTAAAAAGAGAGAAATGAAATACTCAGGTGTAATGTTAAACACTCTTTTGCGGAGCCCATTGTAAGTCACTCATCAAACTGTGGCATAAATCTTGGCGTTCAAAAGTTGAATAAGTCAACTAACTTTGAAGGCCGCATTTCTGATCCTCACATTTGATCGTTATGGATTTCAGCTTCTCAGGTTTGACTGTATATATAAAACTACCTTGGAGACACCAATAAATATGGAGAAATTTTTTAAAATCTGAAGTTGGAAAAGATAAACTGGACAAGATCTTTTTGCATCTTTTACTCACTTAAGTAAATCCTGAAAAGGATTAAGAAATATTCAACTTGTTAATTTCTTTTAAAAAGTCCTTTGAAAATGAAAATAGTGTGAATGCACAAGTATTCTGAACATTACTGAAGGTTTGACAGGATTCACCCTGTAAATGGCTCCCAAGCCATTACATGTTGCTGTAAGGAACATCCTGCTGTATGTTTACATACATTAACCACTTGGGAAATTTAACAATTAAAAGTGTCAGATTCTATCATACTGCAAAGCTACAGTTGGCTGGCTTCCAATTCAGGGCTGGGTTGGTGGGAAACCAAGAAAAAGAAAACTTCTCGGAAAATGTGGGCGGAGAGCTCACAGTTCCCTCTGGATGTGGATTTTCAATAGCTTGGCAGTACCGCTCCAGGCCAGAGAAAGTATTTCACTTCAATTCTTCAATATACTTCCCTAATCCTTACATTTTTGCAACCCTTACAAATCTCTTCATTGGCTTTGGCCTAAGGGGTCACCCGATAGAAACAATATAGTACGAACTCCCTGAAAAACTCCTTTCTCCTGAGAACGGTTTCACCCTGGGAAAAAAAAGAAGAGGCTTCCCATCTCTTTTTCCCTTCTGTAATCCAGGACACCCGCCCCTGCCCCTCACCCCAGCTGATTAGGAAATCGTTTCTAAGTGGTCAAGAGTCCAGTCCCAGCAGCCATGTCCCTGAGTCCATCATAATTTGGACAGAAGACAACTTCCTTGTCTCAGCAATGCATGTCTGATGTATGCGGCTGGCCAGTAGTGCTCACTGCTCGGACGGGGCTGCTTGCATCGGTCAGCTATCTGAAATTCATAGAAACAGACCCGAAGACCATGCACAGGGCCACTGCTGGTCAGATACCAGCAACCTCCAGAACACCAGAAAGTGGGGCTCAAAGGCGACTGGTCTACTTCAAAATTACTTGGGGAACTTCAGAGAAAATAATGAAGGGACAGACACCAGAGTTTCTACTTTCTCGAACTCTCAAGGTAAATTTGAAGCATAGTAGTAACTCAGTTACTGGTCGACAGCTGAACTAAGGGGTAGGGGAGGAGGTTGGGGAGAGGGAAAGAGGGAAAGCGAGAGAGACAGAGACAGAGAAGCATCAATTGGCTGCGGCCCGTACACACCTCGACTGGGATTGAACCTGCAGCCGAGGTATATGCCCTGACTGGGACTCAAACCCACGACCTTTTGGTGTACACAACCTTCTGGGATGAGCTCCCACCAACTGAGGCACCCAGCCAGGGAGTACTCTTTACTCTTGAGGTTGTTCCACACCCATTTGGAGAGCTTTGTTGAGTTTTTACAATACTACCAGACTAGAACACCACCTATGTTAGAGCTCTGAGGGTTGTTAGAGAAAATTTCCAAATTCTTCATTTTCACAAGAAGAATCTGGAGCTCAGAAAGGTTAGGTGAGGTGAGTGTGAGACCTGTTTGTAGTCTGCCTGTGCCTCAGTGTCCCCATCTGTAAAGTGGTGATTAATGTAGTAATGCCATCATCAAATGGCTATTGAATGCCCACTAGAGAGTAGATGCTTGGGATGAATAAAATATGATGCCCTCTTCTTAACAGGAGAGGAACCATAACACAGGATTATTACAGCTCAACACAGTGAGTGCCAGGAGAGAGCAATGTGTCCCGGGTTGGGTGGAAGCTTGGAGAAGCAGTACCTAACCCGGTCTGCGAAGGCCTGGGGACACCCAGGCCAGAAGATGTTGCAGCTGAATACAAGCCACGAAGAACTGCATTCCCTGGAGAGAGGGCAGGTGGCAAAGGTGCCCTGCCCTGTCACTTTAGAATTCTTGTGAAAAGAAGATACTTCACGTGATGGTGCTTTATAATTGGCAAATCACTGTACAGATGTGAGCTATGAGGTTATTAAGTGACTTGATCGAGGCCACCCATAGCTGACGCATTATAGACTCCAGTCCAATGTCTTTGAGTTACATCACTCATTCATTTTAATCACTTCCCCCATATGTTTCTATCTGGACACTCCCATAAACCCAAGTGAAGGCATCCCAGAGACGGCCAGTTCCTACCACGTCTACCTTCCAAACAGCAGTTCGCTGCCTTGATTAGGTAATTAGAATTGTCCCACCCCAGGTGGGACAGAAGCTCCAGCTGGGGGCTCAGGCATAAGTACATTTGATGCTCCCCAAGTATCGTTAATGTGCCTCCCAGTTTCAGAGCCTCATTTATTGCAAAGCCAAGAATGGACTGCACGCCCCCACATACAGGAAATTCCACTGTCACCTCTGGTTTATAGGTCTTCTAGAAGGCTCCAGATAATGTGATGAGATCCATGTGTTTGAGTCTGGGCTGTAATATGGTTCTTTTAGGAAAACAGATTTACCCTCTGAATGATGACTGGCCTGGATTAATATTAATCTGTCTTTTCTGAAGATATTCAGGCTAATGAGTAGTGGGGGGTCCCAGAAGTATGACAAGTGGCAGAGAACAGGCTGTCCAGGTTAAAAATGCTCTGCAGAGAAACCATAGGTTAGACAATGTGCAGATTCCAAGAGACAACGCACCTGGGGGAATACAAGGACTGCCAACAGGATGTTAGAGGGGAAACATTATGTAAAGTGATGGATAAGGTGATACTTAGGTGGACTGCTGTTTAACAAAAGTACTAGCCTGGCTTCTTGTAGTCCTTTGAAACTGAAGGCAGGCATGTAACAGGGTGGACTCCAAACCAGCTCTTTTTTTGTTTCTATTTGCTTGACTATAGGAGGGCCTATGACAAATAAGAACTTTAAAGATATCAAAGGTACCTGGTAGACGCTGCCTAAAATGAAGTCATAAAATGCTCCTTTACATGATCCACAAAAGACAGTGTGAGAGAAAATTCGGTATCAGAGAAAGGACAGAAGCCGTCTCCTTTACTACATATCAAAGGGTAGGTGATAACAGAGTTGTTGTCCTTTCAACAATATCACTGGTCTTCTGCGTCCTGTGTCCCTGCTACTCAAAGAAAGGTCTATAGACCAGCAACATCTATAGCATTGAGGGCTTGTGAGAATTACAAAACCTCAGTGCCCGCCAAACCCAGCATCTGTATTTTGGCAAGGTCCCCCAGGAGATCCGCGTGCACGAGAATGTTTGAGGAGCTACAGGTGGCCACTGTGGAAGCAGCCACTTTCTAGCTGGTCCATGGCATCCACATGGGGGCATGATCAGAAGCCAGATTTTCTTTAGGACATATTTAATTGCAAGCCTTGCCCCCACCCCAGTTGGAACATCCTATTATTTCCCAAGTCTGAGGAATCCCAAATCATCCTTCAAGCTTGCCCTCCCATGTAACCCGTTCTTGGAAAGCTTCCCGAACATCCCGAACTGAGCGAGCAACTCCCTTCTCTGTGCTCCCTGAGCCTTGCGTTTCACCCTTCCCTCCCTCACGGCTTCGGGCTTGTCTCCATTCAGTCACTCACCCACCCAGGGAGCCTGTCCCAAGGATGCTCTGCCGATTGCAATCAGATAACAAGCTTTAGCCTTTGTCAGCCACTGAGCTCTCACAGATGTGGTAGCTCCCCAGGAAGGTCCCAGGCTCACGGAGCAGCACATGGCTCATCTCAGAAATAAATAAAGGCTCACGCTATAATGAGCACAAGAAGAACCGAGAGCACACGTTGGAGAGACCTACTTTAATTAGGACGGTCAGTGAGGGCTCTGAGGAAACTACACGAGCTGAACAGCGGAATGTAAGGGGAAG
Organism: Mormoops blainvillei; assembly: GCA_004026545.1. Taxonomy (NCBI): domain Eukaryota; kingdom Metazoa; phylum Chordata; class Mammalia; order Chiroptera; family Mormoopidae; genus Mormoops; species Mormoops blainvillei. The sequence goes on along the minus strand of PVJD01002210.1, from coordinate 33,081 downwards.
AGCTTTTCAGACGAGAAAGCAACAAATGTGTAGGACCTGTGACGGGAAGGGGCTTGTCATGCTCCAGAAAATGAAGGGGGACAAGAATGGGACTGCAGTGAAGAAGCGGGTGTCGGAGCAGGCTGGGCCTGGTGATACATGGAAAGGAGGTAAATGTTAAAACTGCAACAGGGAAAGCTTTTGCGTCTGGATGTGGACGTGCTCTAAGATCTGATGGCTGCTCTGGGTTGGAGGGGGCAGGGTGGAAGTGAAGACATGAGTGAGGAGGCTTCTGGGTTGGTCCAGGAGAGGGAGGGTGGTGGCTTGAACTAAGGGGTAGCAGGGGAGATGAACAGGCAGATTCAAGATCTTCTGGAGACAGAAGTAACAAATTGGGAGATGGATTGGAAATGGGAGAAAGAGAGGTCGTGGTTCAAGGCCAAGTTCCTGGCTTAAGCGCCAGTTAGAGAGGAGTCATCATCTAAACTGGTTGGGGTTCGGAGCTGATGTGCTGATGTGCTGATGTGATGTGGGGTGCTCTGGAGATACGTCAGTGGAGGTAACAGGCCGGCAGGGAGTGATAACCGTGCCATTTTAATATCACTGCTAAGAATATGTGCAAACGTGGAGCACTCGGTTTGTCTAAAGATGGTGCCGGCCACAGTCCAGGAAACAAGACATTAAAAAAACCCCACAAAAAACAAGCCCCAGGATCACCTTTTAAGTAGAACCTGATTGGGGCAAAGGGAAGGATCCAGTAAACTGAAGATACAGGGCTGTTAGAGCTGGGAATTTTGCTGCTTATCTCCTAAACTAAGCCCCTTCATTTCAGCAATGAAATGTGGTCTTCTAAAGGTTCATGAAAAATAGGAGCCCCCCAAAAATGTTAAAGGGAGTTAAAAAAAATCAAGATTTGCTTGAGTTCAAAGGAGAGATACGATCACCTTTGTCTAGTAAGGTAGGGTAAAATACAGCCAGATATGGAAGATAACATTGACTTTGAACACGTTGGGACAGGAAAATGATCTACAACAACTTAGAGCTTAGACAAATCCTAAAGAATACAAGGACTGCCAACAGGATGTTAGAGGAGAAATATCATGGACAAGATTTAAAGTATTCAAATTTAAAATTTTGAAGACAATATGTGTCACGATGTTCACATTAAATTCTAAGGGCACTCTGGACTGGAAATCATTGTGCAATGCCTAAGACAACACAGCAAACAAAGTTTCACTAGCAAGCAAAATGTACTTTAGTTCTTGCAAAGGTCGCCAACCTTTATATCCCCTTGTCCTGTGCCAAGCGCAATTAAAGCCATATTATACTTACTGATTTCCTTATGACACATGCAATGGGACCTGCATCTAAGATGGTGGCTTGGGTCAGGATGGTGCCAGCAATCACGGGGAAAAGTATTTGGTTCTACATGTTTTTCTTATAGATGGGGATGTGTGGTACAAGAAAGAGTGAGGTGCCACACTTGGCCTGACGACTAAGAGAATGGAGTTACCGATGCGGAGGCAGGAAAGATTATGGGAGCTGCAGGCTTGAGGGTGGGACAGGACAAGCTGGGAAATCAGTTTGAGAAACACTCACTTCGAGAAGCCTATTCAAAATACAAGTGTAGATATTATGCCTAGAGAAATAATTTTGATACTCCTGGAGAAATAAATTTGGGATAATCACACCAAACATAGATAAGTCATGAAACTGACAAAACCACTAAAGGGGGGGGAAAAGACGACATAACTGTCTGATAGAAAGCGAGCATAAGAGCCCATCTGGCACACTGAGATGGGTAGCACGGAGCACGCCGTAGGTTTCCTCTTGTTATTCTGGCTGGCCCTTGCCACGAGCTTTATCCAAAACTGGATTTTAGTGCCCGATTGATTGCACAGGCTTACGAATTTTCGGCTTTAAAAAGGGAGTCTTGCCCTGGCCAGGTGGCTTCGTTGGTTGGAACATCATCCCATACATGGAAAGGTTTCGGGTTTGAGCCCCAGTTGGGGTATCTACGGGAGGCAGCTGATCGATGCTTCTCTCACATCAATGTTTCTCTAAAAACAAATGAACGTATCTTCAAAAGTGAGGATTAAAAAATAAATAAAAATAATAAAATCAATAAATGTATCTTGGGGTGAGGAGTGAAAAAAAAAGTCTTATTATTTAAAAATGTTCTGGCCCTGGCTGGTGTGGCTCAGTGGATTGAGCACCAGCCTGTGAACTGAAAGGTCACCAGTTCAATTCCTGGTCAGGGCCCGTGCCTGGGTTGTGGGCCAGGTCCCTGAGTAGGGGCATGAGAGAGCTAACCAATTGATGTTTCTCTCATACATAGATGTTTCTATCCCTTTCTCCCTTCCTTCCTCTCTCTCTAAAAATAAATAATTAAAATCTTTTTTAAAAAAATACTCCAAATTTTATCAAACCTCATGGGTCAGGTACATGAATGCTGGTTTTATATTTCTAAAGATTTAAAGTCTCTCAAAATGGAGGGAAAAAAAGTTTAAAATTAAAAGGCCTCATTTGAAATTTTATAAATCTCTGAAAGGTGCCTATACTATTGTGTTGACATAAAAATGCTTTATGAAAATGAATATATGGAATGACCAAAAGAGAACCTATTGTACTTTTCTGCCATCAGAAAAATATATATTTCATGGACTTCTCAACCTGCAGTATTGAAATTTACACCGTATACAATACATTTAAAATTGCAATCTTATGGCCAATACGACCACAGAAAGTCATGGAATTACATTAGAAGGATAACCTATAAAACATCAGGGCCATGATTTAATGCACAAAGAAATGAAAGCTTAGAAAATGAACCAAAGGCTCTAGCCGGGTAGCTCAGTTGGTTAGAGCGTCACCCCGATATGCCAACGTTGTGGGTTTGATCCCTGGTCAGGGCACATTCAAGAAGCGACCAATGAATGCATAAACAAGTGGAACAGCAAATAAACGTTTCTCTCTCTAAAAAAAAAAAAAAAAAAAAAAAAAAATCCATAAAATAAAAATATTTTTAAGAAAGAAAGAAAAAAAAATGAATGATAATCACTGAACTGAAATTTGGGACGAGTGTTCTAGCCCACTCCTGGCCACTGACCACCAACCCAAACCTTGCTTTCTCTTCGGTTTCTCATTTGTTCCATGGGGATAACATCTGTCCCAACAGCTCCCAAATGAGAAGATTTTTAATCTGTGAAGTGGTATAACAACATCAAGCATTGTTGTTACCAGCCGAGGTCAAGGAACTGGAAAATGAGTTGACCAGAACTGACATCCTCTGAACCCAGGGCCTGTTACACCAGATTGCTGTTTATTACAAATCATCAATATCCATTAAAAACCAGGAAAACAACACGACACAGCCATTTTGAGAGGCTAAGGAAAATCAATCCTCCTTCCGCCCCCAGCCCCAAATTTCAAAAAAATGCATGGATGATCCAGGAGTTGTCAAATAGAGCTTAAATATACAGATAGTCTTCAAATTACAAACAGCTCTGTGTTCCAAAAGTTCATTTCTGGGTAGTGTTGTCCGATGAAATACAGGACACACAGGTAAATCTGAATTTTAGACACACAATAAATAATTTTTAATGTGTGTCCCCAATATTGCATGGCACATACTTATATTAAAAATTTATTCATTTATCTGAGATTCCAATTTAACTGTGTGCCCTGTATTTTTATTTGTTAATCTATTTCTGGATAACTTGTACTGTTTTTCCAGTCGTCAGATGTGAGGTCCTAGAAAGAACCGTACCCTTGGGAAAGTGGAAACCTGAGTTCAAGTTCTGGTTTTGTTAATTACTAGTTCTGAGACCTCAGGCAAGTTACAATTCCTTCACTTGTAGGAAGAGGCCAGTAAATACATACACCACAAGACTGAGTGGGTAAGTACTACTTGTGGAAAGTGCAGTACTTTGCCAACAAAAGCACCACCATTTTGTCACAATATACCCTATGTCCAATATTAGAAAGAATGATTTGCTTTATAGGTAAGGCCACACAGGCCAATCAAATTCTTTATTTCCCATGAGAAATTCCCAGACTTTGGCGAGTTCCCATTAAATACAAACTGGCCATCTTCCTGGATCAGAGAAACATTTTGCACTGTGTCTGGTGGGCCTGTCTCTTAGATAACACTGCATCGCCTTTCCATGGTCCTCTTCACCAGAAAGCAAGGCTTGTGCATTTGCACAAGTTGCTTTTTGGTGGCTCTACTTTAAATGCTTTATTGCTCAAAAAATAGTTGAACATGTGATTTCATAAAGTCTGCCAAAATTTAAAGGCCGACCCTAAGGCTAGGAAGCACGCATTTCATAAGTCCTTATAGAATTTCTCAAACTCAGCTTCCTGCCTCCAGTTCTCAAGGTTTCAGGTCTCCAGCCAAGACGTCTGAATCTGTCAAAGCTTGACCTCTGGCCATGCCTGGGTGTCCCAGCAACTGGAACTTGATGAGCCCAAAGCTAAATTCTCAATGCTCCCCCCTGCGCGACACCATTATCTTCGGCTGCTTATGTTAGAAATTTGGAAACCACGTGCAACCTTCCTTCTCAGAGGCTCTGAAATCTGATGTATCTCAAAGACCAAGATTCCATTTCTAATTCTAAAATGCAGCTCCTTCCTTCCATTTCTTATCTCCACTCCTGTCATCCCGGCCCAAGCCACCATCGTCTCTCTCATGGGCACTGCCGCGGTCTCCTGATTGGCCTCCTCCCACCCCAACCATTTCTCCACATCATTGCCTGAGTTATCAGCTGAAACCAGGAATCAAACCTGGTCACTCCACTGCTTAAACATACATCAGGGCCTTGTTATCGGCTTGGTCCCTGCCCACATGTCATCCCATGCTTCCTGTCCCACGATCACTCCCTTCTCACAGTTCCAAGGTCACAGCACTAAGCTCACACGACAGGGGTCTCTGCATATGCTGTTCCCACTGGCTGGGCCAGGGGAAGCCCTGACTGGAGACATCTCATCCTTCAGGTCTCAACTTAAGTATAATTCCCTCCAAGAGACAATCCTCAGCTATATATTTTTTTATTGTGGTAAAATACACATGACATAAAATTTACCATTTTAAAACATTTTTAAGGGCACAGTTAGTGGTATTAAGAACATTCGCATTGCCATGCAACTATCACCACGATCCATCTCCAGGACTTTTTCATCCTCCCAGACTGAAACTCTGTGCTCATGAAATAGTAAGTCCCCAACCAGCCCTGGCTGGTGTGGCTCCATGGATTGGCTGCGCACCGGCCTAGGTCGCAGGTTTGATTCCCCGTCAGAGCACATGCCTGGGTTGCAGGCCATGTCTCCCGTTGGGGGCATGCGAGAGATAACCCATCAATGTTTCTTTCCCTGTCTTTCTCCCTCCCTTCCTCTCTCTCTAAAAATAAATAAATGAAACCTTTAAAAAAAAATTCTCCATCTCCCTTCCCCTCAGCCCCTTTTCACCCCTATTCTACTTTTTGTCTCTATAAACTTGACTATTCTAAGTACCTCATATAAGTGAAACCATACAATAGTTTTGTCTTTTTGTGTCTGGCTTATTTCACTCAGCAGCATGTGTTCAAGGTTTATCCATGTTGTAGCATGGATCAGTTTCCTTCCTTTTTAAGACTAAATTATATTCCATTGTATGCATATACATCTTATCTATTCACCCCTCAAAGGCCATTTGGGTTCCTCTCAGGCCATTTTCAAGTAGGCTCTGGTTATTATCTTAGTAACGACTTATTTTCTTTTAAATGCTTCTCATAGATAATAATTCTTATACCGGCTTCTTTCATATGTCTTTAGTTCAATGTTTTGTTTACTACCTACTCCTGTCACCCTGTGCCCGACGACCTTGTAAGCCCCATAAGGAGGAGGGCCGTGTCTGTTTTGTTCATCCCTGAATTAATCACCAGTTCCTGACACAGGGCCTGGAGTGTAGTAGGTATTTAATAAATAATTTTGAGTCACTGAATGAAAGAAAATCATTAGGCCACCAGAAAGCCACTACTCTAAGTTCACTGGCAAATTCCACAGACTTGGTATTCGACTGTGAAAGAGAACAAATTCATGCGTACGCACCTACGCATTTAGCTCCCTGGGCACCGCCGACTCCCTGCATCGCACAGAAGTCAGTCTGTGTGTGAACAGCACATAGTTCCATCTCCTGCGTTCTTTTCAAGAGCGCATCATGCGCAAAAGTAACGCGCATAGTCAGCAATATAAAGAAATCAAGTAGGTATTGACCGATGCTACAACATGGGCGAACCTTGAAAACATTATGCTAAGTCAGCCAAACATGAAAGACCACCTATTGTACAATTCCATTTACATAAAATGTCCAGAACAGGCAAACCCACAGCGTCAGAAAGTAGATGAGAGGCTGGCAGGAGCTGAGGGCAGAAGGGAAGACGAGTGATAGCTAAAGGGTGTGGAATATCTTTTTGGTGGGGGGCGGGGGGAGTGATGAAAATTTTCTAAAATAGTTTCTGGTGACCGTTGTACAACTCTGTAAGTATACTAAAAACGATGGAGTTGTCCTCTTTAAAAAGATGAATTATATGGAATATGAATGATATCTCCGTAAAGCTGTTTAAAAAGACCCCACAGGCATATGGAGATGGCCTGCCTGCGTGTGAGAGCTGGAAGCTTGCCTTCCTGACGCGCACACCGCAGGGGAGGCGCGGAGCTGGCCATCTTCCTTCCCACACAAGTGAAAGTCTCTGCTTTATGAACATCATCTCTTTTTCTTTTTTGACCCTACCCTTCAACCCCACCAAAATAGGGAGACATGCTCTGATGATAAACACAATTGAAGTCCTCTGAACCAACACCTTATATACCCATACATATCCCTGAAGGGTCCCTTTATAACCTATTGTGGGTGATACGGACACTGCCCTTTGAATTTACAGCATTTGAAAACTCAAGTTTTCCGCCTGCCACCCGGGCTCTGCCAAGAAAGTTATCTTTGGTCTCTCTTTTTCCAGCACCCCAGATCTAAGCTGTCTGGAAATACTGTTGGCTATACCTTTAAAATATATGTGTCCATAACCTTCTCTCTCTCAGACGCCTCACCCGGGTGGGTCCAAGCCTCCCAAATGGTCTGGAAGCCCTCCCCCTGGCTGACTGCCACCTAGCAACCAGAATGACCCTTTGAAAGTGCAAGTCAGGTCACAGATCATACTGCTTCAATGGGCACTGTCCTGCTCTGATGCCTGAAGTTCTCACTTGCCTAGGAAGCCCTGCGCGAGGGCGCTCCCCTACCTCTCTGCTCTGGTCTTTTCTTCCCCCTCCCCGCTCCCCACTCACAGGTATGAGGAACAGCATCGACTTCGCAGGAGCCAGGCACTCCCCTGTTAGGGCCTGTGCGCCAAGACATCTGTCCCCTCTGCCAGGGACACTCCACCCTGAGATCTTCATGATTCACTCTATTGTTGGCCTGTCCACCATCACATCCTGTTCCCTTGGGCTCCCCCCAATTCCCTTTATCCTGTTCAGCTTTCTCCTTTCATCCCCCGAAGCACTGATCTCCAAGCACACCATATAATGTACCTATTTATTATCTTTATTCTCTCCTCCCTCACTCCCCTTTCTAGAATGTGAACTCCCCGAGGGCAGGCTCTTTGCCTCCTTGATTCACTGGGAGAGGCCAAGCGCCTGGCATACCGGATGTGCCTTGTAAGTATCTGTTGGTTGTCTAGCTGGCCAAGTGGGGCCTGTCTTTTTCAGACTTTGTAACACCAGGGAGGAGGGTCCCCTTTGTGGAAAGACTGGGGAGACAGGACATCCCCAAGGAGAAGCCACAGGTTTATTTCTTCCGCCATTCAAGTTAGAACTCAGGAAAGGAGAGCAATAGGTAACCAAGAGTTCAGGGCCTGAGCAAACTTTCTTTAGCTTTAGAGTGTTGGTCCAAGGAATCTCAAAGACTCGTGGGAATTATCACCGTGTTTTTCTACGTAATGCGGGGAGGCTAAGGCTGATAAAAAGAATTCTAAATGGTCTTAATCGACTTGAGCTAGACAAACTATCAAAGCTGAGAGATTAGCCCTGTTAGCTCCAATATCAGTTTTGCGGCTGTGAATGGCATGGGGCAAGAAGATGGAATGATACCAAAGGATGTGGTGTCTGTGGTTAGTTTGAAGATTTAGTTTTTGTTTTTGTTTTTACTTAAAGAAAAACAAAACCCTGCTAAAATTAAACATGCAAATCTTTATCTTGGCTAATTTTGGGGGCACAGTGTGAACATAAACTCATACGAGAGCCTACTGTTCTCTAGAAAACAAGAGATAAGGTGTCTCGAACGTGGACTGACACCTAATCATTGCAGAAAGGCCTCTGGTTTCCCTGCTACCCAGACCAGCACACCCTTCCACAGGCGCTGCATTTGATCATTCTGCCAGCTTACAGTCTGTAACCAACCTTTTGCCTTAAACCTTGTTTTAAAAACCATGGACTCTACCCTGAGGCAGAAAACAATCTGACTTTTATAAGCATTCAATCTTTCAAACATTTAAATATTGGTCTTCCTCACATTCTAATCCTTTCGCCACCAATTTATTTATTTATTTAACCAGTCCAGTTAATTCTGGAGGAAAGTTAAGGGTTTTCCGCCCCCCCTCCACTACAGAATGTCCTTCCTATGAGGCAGCTGTGGTCCGCAAAGTTCTCCAGATCAGGGAGCCGGGTTCCCTGCGCTTTTACCCCCTCGGGCCAGGTGGGTGGTAGAACGCCAAGGGACCACCAGCTTCACGAGAGCAGCTACAGGGGACAGGAGAAGCGTGTGGCTGCCCTAGGTGTGCCCTAGGCCTTCAATGCAGCCATCCTCCTGCAGTTCCCTGTGTCCTTCCCAAGGTGTTTTGAAGTGTGACATTACATACAACATGCCCCTGCCCATCTCGACCACTTCCTATGAACGACAAATCTCAGAATACCGAGTAAGGTCCCCCAAACTGCTGTGAACAGCTATTGATGCACCCATGTTCACAGCAGCACTATTCAAGCTAGCCAAAAGGTAGTCACAACCCAAGCGTCCATCGATAGGCGAACAGGTAAATAAAACGTACTATGTACATACAATGGAATGTTGCTTGGCCTTGGAGAGTGGAAGGAAAATCTCACACATGCTATGACATTAATGGACCTTCCGGACATTATGCTGCGTGAAACAAGCCAGTCACAAAGGACCGATACAGGGTGGGGCAAAAGCAGGATTACAGTTGTTTGTATGGAAAATAATACAATAATTAATAAGTAATAATACAATAATAAATTGTTTCATGTCCTCACAGCTATAAGCCTGTATTACATTTCCCCGCCCCCCACCCTGCATATTATAGGATTCTACTTACATGAGGTACCTTAGAATAGCCAAATTCATCGAGACAAACAGAATAGAGGCTTTCAGGCGCTATGGGGAAGGAGGAATAGGGGGTTACTGTAGAGTGGATACAGAATTTCAGTTTTGGATGATGAAAAAGTTTTGGGGATAGATGGTGACAATAATTACCTGATATTGTAAATGTGCCTAATGCCACTGAATTCACACTTTAAACTGGCGAAAATGGTAAATTTCATAAACACTTTACCACGATTAACACAACTCCCATAAAACAAACTTCCTCCCTAAGCTGAGATCATGAAGAACCTCCTCTCCTCCCAAAGTTGTTCTGGTTCCAAAAGCAGAATATAGATTTTCACCTCATTCTCCCAATGTCTACAGTCTGATAAAACCCACATGGTTATTTGTTTTGTTTGATCACAAATTCTAGAGGCACAGGAGCTCAGAAGTTCCCAGTGCCTGGCTTAAAGGTCCCCACGTTGCTCCCAATGTGGAGGGAGGGCCAATATTTCCCAGCAACAAATATGCAAAACCTGACCCATCCAGATCCTCATTTTAAACCGCTCAAGTCAAATGGCTAGTTTCTAATAGAGAACATTAAACATTTTTTTCTGGACCCACCCATCATATACAGATCACAGAGAATGGGGTCAGTGGTATGCTGCATCCCAAGAAGACAGAGTAAGTATATGTGCACGCCACACTCGATAAAATCCACATGCGCCCAACCCTTGGAAGCTTCCCCAGACAGCAAGAATGGAAGGCCAGAGGCTATCTGAGGATAAGGCCGGGTGCCTGAGACGTTCCAATGAGGATGTTCCAGCCCAACTCAGTATGAGTGGAGGTTAGCCTGCACGAGAGCAAACACACCTCAACCCTGGTGAACAAAAGCCACTCAGCAAAGAGACAAAGCCATAAAAGACAGCCCTGTAAATAAAAACCAAAGCTACCAACCAAATGTCAGGCGACCCAGGCACTCCATACAGAAGTGCCAGGCTTCTCGGTCCCACAGGGGGCAGGCAGTTGTTACCACTGAAGAACTGCCCCAGAATAAATGTGACTTCTGTCCTCCCCAGGAGTCAGTGGGCCTCCCACCCTGACCCTCCACAGCTTCCAGGACCAGCTCTCTCTGATCAGATGCAAATTCACTAGCCTTGGAGACTGATAATGAAACAGAACTTCAGAGCTGGAAGTGGCCTGGGCCATCCTCCAGGGTCAAAGGCAAGCATCTCTCCAGGTGGAGAGAGAACGCGTCCAGGGCGGGGGGAGAGAGAACGTCTCATCTACCTTCCTACCAAAGCAGAAAGAGAGTACACCACTCAGGCCCTCTGAAAACCTTTCAGGCACAATCTCCAGTGCAGTACCTGGAGAAGATGCTCAGGCCATTTTAAAATCTAACAACTGAATGAATGGGGTTGTACCCAGGGTCCCTGTCATTGGCGGCACTTACCAGGTGCCGCCACTAAGAAACCATGTGGAGAGCACAGATCCTTTAAAAAAGATTCAAGGTTTAGAAATTCCTGAATTTTGAATGGAGGGAAAAATACACACACGTGCGTGTGTGTGTGTGAGGTTTGAGGTCTGTCCAGAAGGTATCCAGCCATGTACTATGAAAAATAGAGACATTTATTGGAGAAGATACAAGATACAAGAAACATTGTACAGAGGGCAATGACACCTCAGTCCGCTTCAAAGCAGGCACCTCAGGACCGCACACAGTTCTCCCAATCGCCATCAGCTGCCCTGTTGTATTTTCCTGAATCTCATCAAAGGTCTGAAATCTCTTCCCTTTCAAAGGTGATTTTAGTTTTGGGAGAAGCCAGAAGTTGCAGGGTGCCAAATCTGGGCTGTAGGGGAGCTGAGTCACCTGGGGGATTCGATGTTTTACCAAAAGCCTTGGCATGAGGTGTGATGAATGAGCGGGCACGTTCTCATGATGAAGCTGCCAACCACCAGTTGCTCATAGATGCAGCCTTCTGAATCTTCCAAATAATTTCCTTGGACAAACGTTCAAGCTAAATGTAAAGTCTGATGCAGATTTGTTGCTCTACTCACTCTGTCATTTTGATTGCAATGGCCACACAGGACACATGCTCACTCAACAGCATCTACCACCCCCACTGAATAGCACAGTGAAGTGGTCATTGTTCACGCACGTGCATCCCAGTCCAGTCTCCATCGCTGCCAGGTTACATCGATGTTGTGCAAACCATTCTCGATTTATTAACAATGGCTAGACTTTTCCTGGATAGGCCTTGTATTTTCAACAGGAGTACGGAGCTGAGGGAGAGGAAAGACAGGCGTGGGGGATAAAGAGAAACAGCAGTGCTCAGCCATTCCCAAGGGCCTCCACTCTGCAGGAGGGGCGCCCGGGTGAGAGCAGCCAGGGAACCACGCGGCTGGACTGAGAGGGCATGTCCCTAGGTCACTGAGCACACTGGTCCTTCATGTTGCCCTCGGATGCCCATGCTCCAGAACTGGCGCCCTGGATTTGGAGGTTCAGAACCTCACCCCTACTCTAGGGTCAGGATAGTGCCTGGTGCAGACAGGCTGCTGTGTTTCCTAAATTAATACTAACAGAGTGATTCCTGCTTCCTACCCAGTGCAGGAGAAAGACAATTGGTGGATGAGTGATAAATATTTATGGGTGAGAGCAACAACACAGCCGTAATGACTGCTCTTGATTGAGCTGTGTGCTAAGACTTTCTGGTTAATTCTTTCCTTTGGAATTCATCATACAGCGATGTAAGGCAGTAACTGCTGTTGTTCCAGTTTACAGACAAGGACACTGAAGGCAGAGGCAGGGATTAAGAGACTTGCTGTAGGTTTTTCAGCAAGGAAGTGGTGAGGCCTGGACTCAAGCTAGATCAAAGGAGTCCCGAGCTGCAGCCCGCCTCTACTGACAGATGCTTCTGGGCACCGTGCACACTGGGACCAGTTAGCAGACACCAGTTCCCACTGGGCATGGTTTTGGCAAAAATTTATTTAAAAGTGCATTTTAGAAGTATTAGGAACAGTACTTATGTGTTCCTAAATGACCGGATAATAAAATTTCTCTGTCTTCTAAGAATAAACATGAGAAACAAGACGTGTTTTGTATGCTTTCTAGGCTACTCCTCTACAGAGCCAGGTCTTCAGTGACACAAGACCTTAAAAGGTCTTAGACTGGGCACCATTTTTAGTTATGAACAGGGATGGAGATTCAGGAGTAATGCAGTTCACAGAATAAAACAAGGATAAGCTATCTTTTTTGTGTTATTAACACTCTTCTGGCAGCAAATTAATTTTTACTTATCTTAATAAGTAACATAACACCTACAGGCATGAATACAATTAATCTAATGGAATGTTGCCAACAAACAGGCCCGAAAACTCACAAGATACCTAAAGACACCACACATAAAAACTTCCCAGGAGATTAATCTAGAAGCAACTATAGAAGCAAATTCTAAAATTAAGTGCTTAAGAAACTTTAACGGCAGTTCTCTTTGGAGATACGGGTTATGAATGAACCCGATAAAACTTGTTCTGGTGCCTAAGGAGCCAGTTCCTCTGCATTCACACGAGCAGAGCCTCCTTTTACAAGAATTGAAGCTAAAGAGCAAAGGTCACAAGTAGATTAAAATCTCGCTGGAGTGGATTACGAGGCTCACCTGGATTCCGTGTTGTTTATGAAAAACAAAATGAAATTCAGGCTAATAAGGTAATAAGCTATTAAAAATACACCAAATACCTGGGCATCCTACTAATTTTAAAAAAGTATGTTTAATAAAGAAAATAAGAAAAATAACACTGGAACCCCTACTATGTACAAGGGACTTTCACCTGTTCTCTCAACAACCCAAGCAGATTGATATATTTTTTTACCCTAGTAAATGTGTAAACTAAGGTTCAGAAAATTTAGAAATTCACCTGAGGTTATGCAATTTTTTACATTTTTATTATTAAGTGATTTTTTCATAGAGCGGAGGCAGAAAGAGGGGGAGAGAGAGGGAGAGGGAGAGGGAGGGAGAGAGAGAGAGAGACAGAGAGAGACAGAGAGAGACAGAGAGAGAGAGAGAGAGAGAGAGAGAGAGAGATAGAGAGAAACTCTTGATTTGTTGTTCCACATATCCATGCACTCATTGCTTGATTGTTGTGTGCCCTGACTAGGGATCGAACCCACAACGTTGGGGTATTGGGATTCTGCTCTAACCAACTAAGCTACCCAGTGAGGGCGGGTTATACAATTTTAAAAGTAAATAAATATAATAAAAATAAATTGTAAAAATTAAATACAATTTAAAGTAAAAGAACCAAACTCTTTGGGACTCTAAATCCATATGTTTTCCACTACTCCTTGCTTGAGAAGAAAGGAAGGGAAAAGGAAAGAATGGAAAAAGGAAAGACGGGATTGCAGGCAGATGAGGAAAGAACTATTCTACAGCCAGATGTGGTCAGTGTCATTAGTGCTAAGATCTTAGAGCTTGACATCCAGGTGAAAGAGGGAACTAATCCTGAACTTGTCTAACACCTGCAGGTGTCTTTTTGTTAAGTGATTTGCTTTACCAAATCATTATTTTAAAGCCTCAGTTAAGAAAAAAACCCCTCAAAGCTTCCTTTTCCTAGTTCTATCAGTAATTAACAAGTAGTAAGTACACATTTGTTTGCATTTTCCTTAAAATGAAAACCAGAAGGAAAACTTGAAAGTAGCCAGAGCTGCTCTCACACATGCATTTGTGTTCATAGTATTGAGCTGCATGTGTCTTGTCTGACCCTCCATAACAGACACAAAGAATCTCTAAAAATTACCAAAGCACCAGCCACTGGAACAGCAAATGAAGCAAGTGTTAAGGTTTCTTGCCTAAAATTAGAAGGAAGCCTCTACTACAGAGTGAAAACCATTAGGCAAATTCAGAGGGGTAATTGAAGGTAGGCCGGCTTTGCCCCAGACAGTAATCAGCTAATAACCATTAATCTCCTTTTGCACATTTATAATGGGTTTTAATAAGGCCTGAAACAATAGGCCCAGAGTTCATGAATGGCATTTTAGGTAAGAACTCCTACTTCATGTTGCTTGTTTCCTCTTTTTATATGCACTTGTATTTACTATCAATGCAGACTTGATCACACATGATTTTTTAGTTTTTGTTCCTAAAAGCAGTTAGCCTTGGTACATAACCTTCCTGACCCGGGATCGAACCCACAACGATCCAACCTGCTACTTCGTGACGAGTGACAATTCAAGCACTTTGCCTGTGTGCGTCCTTTAATTCTCAAGGAGTGGAAACAGACATTTGAAGGCAATGGACCTAGGAAGACAGGAGAGAATCTCTTCTCAAGTCAACGGGGCGGACGGTTTCCGGGAGGGGAACTCGGCGTCGGGAGCTACCCCAGGACTCAGAGCCCGCCAGGGGCGGCAGGCCGAAAGGGTCGGCGGGCGTGGGGGGGGGGCGCCGAGGGGGCTCACTGGGTGGAAATGCGGCCCACGTCCCCCTTGCTTGCACTTGTCCACCCCGCGCCCCCTCATGCACCCTCGGCCAGCTCTACAGCTGTCACGGATCTGCATGCCGAGGCTCTCCCGCGGGGGCCAGGCGTGCACACCCCCTGGGATAAGTTGCGCGGACAATTCAAGCTTTTCTTTCACTTGGGAAAGAGTGGAGACCTGAGAAGGCAACACACTCGCTTCTCTGAAAGCTCCCCTCACCTCCAACAAGTTGCCCTCCGCACGCCTAAAACAAGGTGACAGCGCTGGGCACCAGACTGGGAAAGGCAGGAGAGGGGCTGTGGCAGGGCCACGGGAGCTGGCGGATACCACCCTACAATCAGCTGCAAAAGTGACCCTTTCCCCCACCACCTGCCGACCTGCGTAAAGGCGCACGGAATATATCCGGCGGGTGCCTTGTCCCACAGCAGGCACGGTGCAGGCGGTCTCACCATCCTTCTCCGCAGGTGCGGCCAGGTGCACTTGGCCCTAAGGTCTGTTTCGGACGCGTTGGCATCGCTTCCCACAGGGGGCTCCAGCAGAACCCGGCTAAGGGAGATTTACAGAGGGCGGCAGACACTGCAGGGAAGCTAGCGGCGTGTCCCACGGACCCGCAAGCCCCATCAGGCTTGACCCTCGGAGCTTAACCCTGGACTTGTGTGTTACACACGAGGGAAGAATCCAAACACCTCCTGAGAGTTCTCTCTCCTCCCGGCAGGTGAAAACTCCATGGACCTCTTCGCAGTGCTGCCTGCCGGTCCACCTGTGCCTTCCTATCCCCGAGGCCGCGAAGGCTCCCGCACCCACTCCCAAATCCCACCCGTGCGGACTTAGGAGCCCGAGGGCGCGGACAGCTGCTGCCACCGCATCCCGGATCTCCAGGGTCCGCCGGTCCGGGACGGTCAAAGAATCTGCGGGGCCGATGGGGTGCAGGAGTGGTCGGAGGCCACTGACGCCGCGCCCCTGCTTACCTGGCGCTCGCTGGGCCCCGGCTGGGGCATCCGTCGGGTGCGCGCCTCTCCGCGCGATCGCTGCACACCTGCCCGCCGCAGCCGCCCGCCCAGCCCCAACTCTGGCGGCCCGGCTAGCGCTTCATGGCGCACGGGGGCTGGCCCGGGGCCCCGGGAAGCTCATCCAGTTGGCGGCGTCTCCTCCAGCTCTCGCGGCTCGCCAATGGCTCCTCGCCTATCCCCGCCCCGCGTCCGCGCGCCCTTCCTCTGCGGCCGCCCTTCTCGAATCTCCGATCCCTGGGACCGGCCAAACTGGTTTCTCTGCTCTGGGATGGTGCCTCCCGTTTCCCTCCGGCAGCCGTGGCCGCAGCGCACGGCAGAGGCTAGGGGCGGGCCCAGCCGTCGGCCCTCTCTTTGTCCCTCCCGGGGGCGGAGAGCGGATAGACTGCTACTCCCTGGGCTGATAGACGCGGCCCACTTCGAACCTCGCTCCCTCGGTGCCCCCCGGCGGAGGCAGTAGCCCCAGCGGTGGCCTGCGCCTCGTTAGTTCTGCGACCCGGCAGCTGTGGCGTCTCTCCGCTACCCCGGTGCTCCCGCCTCTCTGGGGGCCTCTCTCGCCACCCCGCCCCACCAGCAGCGCGTCACTTTCCCGCTGCCCTCGTCTGGCTTGGCCACCACCTGGGGTCGGTGACCGCGCCAGCCCGGAAGGCTGTCGGGGTCACGGTTCGACTGGGATCTGAGTTTCCTCAGTAAGGGGAGCTGTACTTTCTCGATGCCAAGTCACGTTCTGGGACAGGTCACGGAAGGCGCGTCGCGGTTCGACGCGCAGAAGGTGGGGAAAGAGATGGTGCCAAAAGACTTCGAGAAACGGATCCTGTAATTGCAGCAAGCAGGCTTTCCGCTGAGACCAAACTCCCTCACCTTTACAAGTCTGGGGTCAGTAGGAGCCAAGGTGCAGCATGAGAAAGGCGCGGTGTGGATGGAAATTTTAAACTGCACGCATGGTTGGAGGCTGGCATGTGAACCGCGCCTCCCTGGCAGGATATAGCTCACTGCGCTTCTTTTACCAGAAGCTCCCCCTTTAGTAGAATTTTACTGTTCACCTACAATAAAGTCCCGGGACTAAGAATGAAGAAATGTCAAAGATGAATCAGAGTTTGCTTAAAAAGTAGTGGAGGAGATAGGACTCTAGTTACCTGGAGGTCACAGGTCACAGAGGTAAGGTTATAGACCTGAGGGTTCAGACTCCCAACTGGGGCCTAAGGGAAACTTCATAGAGGAGGCTCCGTTTCAGGCAAGACTCAAAGATCCATACTTTTTGGGATCAGAGTTGCACGGAGAGGGTATTCAAAGAGTGGTCCACCAATATGATCTTCAGTTATATTAAATGTACAGCTGATACATGAAACCCTAGACGGCCCTGGGCTTCTTTTTCATTAGTCACACTGGATCGTTGACTAGGCAGTGCACATCATTTAATTTCTCTGGGACTCAGTTTTCTCATCTGTAAAATGAGACTGGACCAGAGCTTCTTTTCTGAACCCAACAGCAGAGCAAAGGTACGGAGGCCTGAAAACAGGTCCTATTTGGTGACAGTGGGGTAGACCCCGTGGCTGTCAGTACAGTGGCACTGCATATGGCTAGTGAGGGAGTTGGTGCCTGGAAACCCTGGAATGCCATTGAAAGTTCATGACCACAAGCTCCGGCTGGTGTAGCTCAGTGGATTGAGCGTTAGCCTGTGAACCAAAGGGTCCCCGGTTTGATTCCCCAGTCAGAGCACAGGCCTGGGTTGCAGGCCAGGTCCCCTATAGGGGGCGCGGGAGAAGTAACCACACATTGATGTTTCTCTCCCTCTCTTTCTCCCTCCCTTCCTCTCTGTCTAAAGATAAAATAAATAAATAAAAGAAAGTTTATGACCATAGCAGTGATGTGATCAAGGTTGTGTCTTAGAGAAAGTAATGAGGATAGTTTGGAAGAGGATGAGACTGAGACTTGGGAGGCTAAAAGAGCAACACGAGGTGGGCCTGAAAACACAGAGGCCCTTCCAGAGACACCTAGAGGAGAAATGGCCAAGATGCAGAGTGACCAAAACCCGCGTTGACTGGCAGACGGAAGCATGGACGGTGAGTGGGACAGGTTCTCTAGGCTAGGTGACGGCGTTAGTAGGAAAGCAGAGTCAGAAGGAGGGAAGCCACTGAGGATAGCTCTGTAACCTAGAAATCAAGCAATGACTCTAGACTAAAGGAAGGATACCTTTCTTCCTGTAGATCAACGAGTGCTCAGTCTGTCCAGGAAAACATTGCCTAGAAGAGAGGCTACACTAGGATACATCCGAGTCACTCCCACGCCCAGAGTTGATAAATACCATTCCTACTGATGTATTTAACACCCCTGTGTAGAGGCTGAAGACTTCAAGCTAGTTTACTTCTCTTACAGACTATGTGGAGGGGGTTGGGGGAGGGGGAATGTGGACAAAAAGATTCATTCATTTAAGAAATATTTATAGAGTGCCTACTATGTGCTCGGCACTGTTCTACTTGCTTGGATATGTCAGTGAACCAATCAGGCCAATTGTATCTTTAAAGGTGACCAGTGCTTTGAAAAAAATAGAACAGGATGCCTGGGAAGAAGCCACTGAGGGAGGCTTCTGGGTGCTGTCAGGGTTCTCTGTCTTGAGCTGGGTGGTGGTCACGTGAGGGTAAACATATACAAGAGTTCACCGACCTGCACACTTAAGATCTGGAGACTAAAAAATAAGGAAACTAGAGCAGGGGTAAGACAGTAGGAATGGGAGAATGAGTTGCAGTTTTAAATAACGTGGTCAGGGTAAACTTCATGAAGAGTTGCATTTTCTCAAGACTTGCAAGACGTTGAAGGGGTCTCACCCTCAGTGAGAGAAATTCTTTGAACCCACCTCTTGCGTGGAACACACCCGAAAAGAGCCTGTGCAAACCTTGTCCTGGTGAGTTGCCCTCACATAAGCCTCCGCACCTTCCTGATGGTGGGGAGGAGACTCTCAGAGCACGTCAGCTGATGCTGCTGCTGATAGAGGAAGTAGCGCACCGGGAAGTCCTGACCCTTGTCCTCTCGGAAAGACCTGTGCCAAATGCCAGGCTACCTGGTCAAGTCACTGATTGAAAGTGTGCCACGCATGCAACCAAGGTTGATGTTGAAATGTGTTGTACATGAGTCACTTGAGAGACGGCCGCTTGGCCCAGGCTGCCCTGATCCCACCGGCTCTGTGACTCTTTGCACTCCCAGATGGGATTGCTCTGGTTTTGTTTAGAAGCTGCTCCCGTTCATTATCAACACTGTTACCTTGCAAGCTGCTGGGGGAAATAACTAAACTGAACAGAAAGAGTCATTTCAAAAGGAGTGACAATGCTTTCCAGCTTTGGTAGTTTGTCATTTCTTCTGTGTGTTGTGTCATTTCCTCTGTGCGTTGTCTGTTTGTTTGTTTGTTTGTTTTTGCTTTTCCTTTTCTTGGCAACACTCCTGTGCATTTCCACAATATGGGCAGAAAAGCTGGGGACGTTGCCAAGCGAACTAACCCAATTTTACTGAAAATTCATTCCCTAGAATTTTCTACAAGAGCTAAGGGATAAAAGATATGTTTGAAGGGAGGTGATACGGCCTGTATTCAGTTCTTTGCTGAAGTCAGCGGTCATTTAAGCTAAAGCATTTAATGCCAATGGAAAGGCAGTCGTGCCTCCCTGGGTGTTATTGTAACCCCTGCTTGGCAGTCAAGATTAACTCAGTTGGAAGGTGAATTCTTCACTGCCA
Organism: Mormoops blainvillei; assembly: GCA_004026545.1. Taxonomy (NCBI): domain Eukaryota; kingdom Metazoa; phylum Chordata; class Mammalia; order Chiroptera; family Mormoopidae; genus Mormoops; species Mormoops blainvillei. The sequence goes on along the minus strand of PVJD01002210.1, from coordinate 13,559 downwards.
TTGTCTAGACCAGCTCCAGAGTTTCAAACACGATAAGAGAGTACCTCTTACATGAGCCTATCTTTGCAATAAGTTAGAAGCTTCAACTAGTTTGCCCCGTTTTCTTTTAAGTGGTATTTAAAATAGATCCAGATGATATAGTCTGTCTCTGCACAAACAATTTTCCAAATGCCTTCTGACTTATATGCTTTCCACTTCCTTTACTACTTGGTGACTTCTTTTTTTCTGACCAACATTGTAAACATAAAAATTGGATTGTAAGAGAAACATTAAACATCAAAAAACCAAGTGTCTCAGTTATTTTGGCTTAATAGGCATGAGAAGGTAGGGGAGGTATTATTCCTGGCCATATTATTAAAATTCACTCTCTTTCATGTTCATGAATATGTAATGTATAGGACTAGCCTGCAGTTTTTCTTTTCTACAAGAAAGATATTTTAATATCCTACTACCTGTCTATAGGGAAATGTAACGAACATTACGTTGAACTTGTAGTGATAATATAATGCCAGTTAAACTTAATTTATACAATTAATTTAGGTATTTAATGAGTAAATTTCCAAAATATCTTGGGATTATTGTTAGTATATATGCCTGTATTTTCATATAGCGATAAGAAGTTTTTAGGTATTATCTTATGCTCTATTTTCAACGTTCACTGTAAAAAAGCCCACAGTTACCTCTCCGACCTTATCCCTCACCCTCCACAACAGGCTCCCTGAGCTCCGCCTCATCCCAAGCTGTTTGCGGTTCACGGATTTCTGAATAGTATTTGATATTCCCTCTGCTTGAAATGTCACCCTCATTTCCCTGACCTCCAGTGCCAAAGTGACTTCCTCTGGGTGAGCCTTGCCCTTCCAATTTCTAGGGAAATCTTTATTTCATTGTATTTTAAGTAGTTACCTGTCTCCTTCCCCAATGCCATATGAGCTCTTCAAGGCCCGAGATGGGTCTCTCTTGCTCTGGTACCCTAAGTGCCTATGAATTCTTGTAGAATGAATGGGTGGTCTGCACCATTATACAAGGGGGGACCCCAAAAGGAAGGAATTGTGTTCTGGAGGACGGGCCCCTTGTAATACAGGCTTCCCCTGCTAGGTGAGTGCTCTAGGAGCCCATCTGTATCAGTGTACCAGCTGGCATTGTTGTGAGAGGCTGTGTTTGACAACAGTGAGTTTTTTTTTTTGAAGACTCAACACATTTGCCTGTTTCTTGATGGGTGATTTACAAGCACACCTGCTCACACCACGCTGAGTGTTCAGCAGTTTTTGACCAAAGAACAGCATGGACCCCATGCCCCACCCTCCCTATTCACCTGATCTGGCCCCGAGCGACTTTTTCTTGTTTCCCCAGATGAAAAAAGTCCTCAAAGGGAAACATTTTGCTGATGTGGAAGAAGTGAAACAAAAAACGGCAGAAGCTCTGAAAGGCATAAAAATTGCCAAGTTCAAGAACTGTTTTGAGCAGCGGGAAAAAAAATCTCGATAGGTGTATTGGAAAATACTTTGAAGGTGACTGAAGTTTAAACATGTAAGAATAAATACACAATTTTTTATAAATAAATTCCAGGTTTTTGGGGTCCCCCCTCATATTCTCAACAGTTGCCTAGTTTTTCTTCCCTGCTGATTTACTTAACCATCTGCTGTTGTTGAATATTTATCCATTGTTCACATGGGTTTCCAGATGTATCTGGTCAGTCACAATCCACCATTATTTTAAGGGCTTCTAAACATTTTCTTTCTTTCTAATTCCTTTTATTTTGTGGCTTGTGATTCAGCCTTCTTTAGTTCATTCTAGAAACAGTGTGCCTCCAGGACAGGAGCCGTTTTTCCTTTATTAGAACCAGGACATGGGTCAGGCTTTGCTGCTCTTACTGGACCAATAGGAAAAAATGATATTAGAACCCTTCCATAAACTTATAGTAGCCTATGCTGTGGACAAGTACTGCCTTCTTTTATTTTCCTAAACTGCCTAAAGGGTATGTGTGTGTGTAAACAAAATATATGTGTGTGATGTTTATAGCATGTCTCTATTTGTGTAAAATATAAATAATATATATGTGTATGTTAAAATGTTTATATACTATAGAGAGATAGCTAGCATAAGTGGTTATCTCTCCCAATTAAAGAAAAGCAAATTAAATGCAGAGAGAGAGAGAGAGAGAGAGAGAATTTTTCACTTATTATCAAAGAAAAAAGGCCGGCATTACATTGCACTGGCAATGTTTATATGCATTAGAGTTACTGCAGGCATTCGCATGCTGTTGGTGAGTGTGCAAATTGTACACCTTCTTTGGAAGAAAATTCAGAAAAATATAGCAAAATTTTAAACACACATCCCTTGCACCCCTAAAACTCATGTCTAAGAGCCTGCCCTAGAGATGTACTTGGCCACTCACACAAAGGTGAACATGCATAGATATCCAGCAGAGCCTGTCTTTCACTACAAAACACCCGAGGTGGCCTCAAAAGCCATTGATAGAGGTTACATCTATACAGTGGGATAATAATCAGCCATTAAAAAATTTTATAGAGATCTAGTTATGTTGTTGTTTGGAACATTTCCAAGACATGTTGTTATATGAAAATGCAAAGTACAGAAGAGCGTGTGCATGTAAATAGAATGTGTGTAATGTTTATAGGTTGTCTCCCTTTGTGTAACATATAAATAGTAAATATGTGTTGCCCATTTAGCAGATAGATAAATGGGTAAATTGGAAAGATACATAATTGGTAAAAATCCAAAACTCTATGGAGGGAGACTAATTTTTAAGAAGTATCTTTGTATGACTGAAATTATTTCTATTGTGTTCTGTATAAGTTTTTAAATTAATTCCTTATATTGGTCAAAGTAATACATATATATATATAGTTTAAAAACTCAAGTAGGTCTACAAAGTTTCCACCCACCACTTCTCACACTCTGTTCCCCAGAGACAATCATTTTTTAACTTTCAGTTCGTTCTTGTATTACTTTTTCATATCATCAGTAACATGCTTGCGTCGCCATTTTTCGATGTTTTCTGCCTTAGAGATTAGCTAGTGTCTTCCTTTCTGAGTGAAGACTATTTAACCCTTATGCATTCCACTCTCAGCACACCTAATGCACACACACTTGCCCCTGCGATCTCCCATCATAATTAGGTTTCCATTTACGGTTAAATCATATTCAGTGGGTGCATTATTCTGACTATGGAAATATGGTTCGCAGCTAAGCCGTATGGCAAGCTATGACTCCATTTCCTTGCTCAGAAGATTTGTGGTTTGGAGTTAATAATTGCCTTTTCTGCCCCCATATACCATGCTCCTACCATTCATTCAGCCCCCAGATTCCTCACATAACCACAAAGCTTCTCTCAGCATAGTTGAACACATACTTTATCAGTTTAGCTTTTTCCCCTTTTCCAGGACGAACTTCTCTTCATCATCCTGAGAATTCCTTTCGTGCTGCTGCCGGGAATTTTCAGCAATGGCTTACTGACCGGCTCAGTGGCAGAGCTCCCACCCTCATTAGGACAGGACTTGTGCTCTTTGGGGGGCACTGCTTCCTCTCACATGCTCCTTTGGAACAGCATTTGACTAGTCCTATGTAGTTGAAATCTGAGGTGACAGAAAGATAATCTCTCCGATGTTTCCCCCTCACCTGCTGTCACACAAATTCCTCGACTGAATGCAGTCAGGCAGTCCCCAGGAGCCAGCTCAGGGGTAAGCTCACACAGAGATCTACCAAAGAGCCAGGATCGAGCACCTCCCCGGCCCCCACCACCAAATACTTTCCTGATGTCACCACCGGCTCCAAACACGCTGCATCTGCCAAGAACCACCGTCTGCTGTCAAGCACTGCCACCCCCAGGTCCCTGGAGTTGCAGAGCAAGGAGAGCTGCCCTGGGGCAGTGGGGGACGAAAGAGAAATCTGATTACAAAGTGGGGGGTGGGGAAGTCTTGTTATATTCCCAGTAGAGTCCAGAGCACTGACATGCGGGCTCCAATATCTTACAGCATTTTTAGAATCCAAGGACATTCCACAAGGACAAGGGGTAGAGCTAACAGACAAGACCTCTGAACACTCAGGAGTCTGACAGCACCTAAAGCTCGTTGCTCCCATCTCCCTTTTCCCTGAGGATGAGGACAGTCCCTGATGCTTCTCACATTCCCATGCATTGAGAATTCTAGCTGACTCTCCTTTCCTGACCCACCAGCAGAAATAAATGCCAGTATTTAACACACACCAAAAAATGCCGGGCTTTTAAAGGTATGATCCATTTGAAAGCCGTTTTTATAGCCACATATATTAAAATCTAAACAATCAATGGCGTCTGATATTGCGGCCCCTGGTCAGGAATTATTCAAATTCCCTCTTGAGCTGCAGGTTGCTGTGCTTCCCTCGGTCCCAGCACTTACGTCCCGCACAAGCCCATGTCCTGTGACTCACTCCAAATCATTTACTGCCTCAAAATGCTGACAATGAAACGCTGGCAGGTGGTTAGCCGTGCTGGCTGTCTAAGCAATGCTGAGTTGCAGCAAGTGCCGAGCAGTGGTTTCCAAACTTTTTTGCAGCTTTTTGTTTTTTTTTTTAACTGAAATATGTTAAAGCAGGCGTAGCAGGTGTGAAACATTGGTTGGAAGAGCTGATCTGTTTGCATCAATGGTGGGACCCCTGTGGCCATTTTACCACGAAGCCAAAGACACTTAAACTTCAGAGAGCCTTCAAGGCCCTGTGCCTAATTTTGTATTTTTAATTTTGTAGTTGTTTGATTTAAGGACCCTACCCTTCCACCAATGGTAGAAACCTCCGGTCCCAGGAAACCTGGTCCTACCCCTGGTAGAGCCCCAGAGCCCCACTCCCCACCCCCTTATCTTCATGGGACCCTAATCCTCTGCAAAGCAAATACAAACCCACTTGTGATATGGTATGATTCGGGGACTAGAAATCATGAGACAGGCTCTGAGGCCTGTGCCAGCTACTAGCCATCGACGTGCCTCAGTCACATCCCTCGACCTTTCCTCAGACTTTGTTTTAGCTTCTATAAAATGCCTGTGTGCCAGCAGATCACTGAGGCCCCTCTCAAAAGGAAGAACCTTTAATCCGCAGTCCCCTGGGGCCAGGTCCTCTGTTCTCTCACAGGAGCTGGCATTCCCAGACTTGTTCTTCCTCCCTGAGGTGCTGGAAAACCTCTGACACGAGGTGCTGCCCCTCTGACATCGGCTTCCGTAAGCAAGGACTTCAGTGGGCCTGATGGGCGGGCTGGCTCTCTCTTCTCCCCACAATTCAGTATCCCCCACCAGAGGTCAGTTCAAAGATGGAAAGGACAGGTTTTAACTATACGTGTTAACTCTTCCAAGGGTATATCCTCACTTGAAACAGATGTTAATGTTTTATCTCAGTGGTTTAAGTCTTTGCTGGTGAAATTTGAGTCAGTGGCTGCAGTCACGTCTGAGAAGGGATTCTTCTTGAATTCTTGAAGCAGGCAATTTTCTTCCAGAACCCCTCAAGTCACCAGGGGTCACTGCCCACCGTTCTGGAAGCAATAGACAAACCCAGGTTGAAGGGCACAAAAGTCCTATCAACTTATGCACAGGGGTCCTTCATCACACTTGGAACGTCATTTGTTCTTACACAATTGTTTAGGGTGATTGAAACTGTTCCTTTTGTTTGGCTCTGCCACACCCTCCCCTGGGGCCACTAACCTCCCAGCCCAACATCCATTCTCTGCTCCTCCCTAGTCACACACCCTGGCATTACTTGGGACAGCAACGTGCGCAGGGAAAGGACCACACATCCCAATCTCCCTTCAGCTAGAGGTGGCCGTGGGACTAAGTTCTGGACTATGAGGTGTGGGCATGGTGTCGGATGGGATGTCTAGGGAGGCTCTAAAAGTCAGCCAGCGTGCTCTTTACCTTAGAGGCAGATTAAGTTCGATTGAGGCCCCGGGCGCAGAAGAAAATATTCAGCCCCTTAAAAAAGAGAGAGAGACAGGGAAGATAAAAATACATGTTAACCATATTTTTAAATAAATAAAAAATAGTATGTACTATTAATGTTTTATTTCCAATAAAATTTGAATATAATATATGTAGTGCACACATGAAACCAAGCTTGGTGTCATCAGAAAAAAGTGTAAAGTTGGGGTTTGGCGGGGCCCTTCAGAAGTCGGGGCCCACGGCGCGTGCCCAGCACACCCACCGTTAAATCCACCTCGGTTTTACCTTAATCTTCCCATTGGCAAGGTGGTCCTGATGGCTGCTGACCTGGTCACCATGTTCGATTTGAGGGTGCTTTGGAAATGGAAGCCATTTGTGGATGAGGACAGACCAGAAAGATACAAAGAGCCTGAGTCCCTGATGACAGCACAGTGGGACTCCGCCAGCCAAGACCACCTCCCCCTGGACTTAGTTTACCTGAAAAAATAAAGTTTTGTGTGTTTAAACCACTATTGTTCAGTTCTCTCACTCATAGCTGAATACAATTTTTCACGGTGGTTAAGTTAGAACTAAATGGCAAGACGCCACCTTTTAAAGAAAGAAGTCAGCAAGTAAAAATATAATGTATCTTATGAGAGCTTAAAAACAGCCTTGAAATTCTCACCCAACCACTCATTTCACAGAGGAAACTGAGGCCCCAGGGCAGGGTGTAGCAGAGGGAAGCAAAATGAACAGTTTCCATAGCTTGGCCCAGCCCACTTTCCCCTTTTAAAAGAGAGGTAGGTGCAACTTGGTCCAATTAAGTATAAACGCTTTTTAGCTATTAATAATGCCAAATGACACTTTGTCACAGATAGTGGGTAATTTGAACCCTTGCAGCTTTAAGGAAACCAAAGTAGGTTAGCATACATCCATTTTTCTAGACAATATTTTATTGGGACCCACTCAAGGAGACATTCATTTAAACCTTGAACCCCAGGAATTCAGACGGTGTATCTAGAGGAAAGAGGGAAGAAAATGGAGACACCTTCCTATCAGCATGGGTGGGTTATTGCTCCTCCTCCAGAGGGCAGAGGAGAAATGGGTTCGTCCTGTGTCACCTGTGTGACAACCTGGAGTTGTTTTGGAAGGAACTGAGATTCTCAAAGCTTGAGCAACACAACAACGTGATTCCTGCATCGGGGAGGCATGAGGTCATCTGTGCGCGATGATTCACATTCTCTTTGCTCCCGAAGGATCTGGTCCCCAAGTACCTCCCTCGGGCCAATTTCTGTTTCGGCTGCTGTGGCTGCAAAATCTTTCCTGGTCTAAGGTTTCATGAGCCATCTTTGGAAAGCTGGGGTTTCATCTTTGTGAAGGGATCCAGGGCTGTGCTGGGTTCATCTATGCACTGAAGACCCGTCGAGCCCAGCCTGTGTGCGAGCCCCTAGAGTAGAGCTGGGGACACAGAAGCAATTGTCACCCGGTAGGGTAAGTGCCCCCAGGGGGAAAGCATGGACTATGGGAGGGGCCCCTGACTCATTCTTAGAAGTCACAGGAAGCTTCTTGGAGAAGGTGACATCTAGAGACCTGGAGGATGAGTAGGAGTTTCTGTCCTCCTCTTAGTCACAGCTGTCATGCAACATTTCTTTACTCCAGTTTCATAGAGTGAGGTAGGCAGCAAAGGTAGTTAGAAAAATCAAATGCTGCGCTGGCTGAGGTAGCTCAGCGGGCTGGGTGTCATCCCACAAACCAAAAGTTCCGCCTGTTCTGTTCGGGGTCAGGGCCCAAGCCTGGGTTGTGGTCAGGTTCCTGGCTGGGGGCAGGCGAGACACGGCTGACTGATGCTTCCCTTCGCACTTCGGTGTTTCTCTCCCTCTTTCTCCCTCCCTTCCCCTCTCTCTAAAAGTAAATAAATAAAATCTTTAAAAAGAAAAGAGAAATCAAGTGCTTCTTCCTTTCTTTCCATGGAGTTTGCAGACAGGACCATCTTGTTTGCTCTGGAAGAAGTCAGAAGCCAGGGTTGAGAGTGGGCCATGGATGCTTTCCTCCCCTGAGGATGCGGGGTCAGGAGATGGCAACCCGGCGCCTTGGCATTCATGCCCAGTGGACGACTCTGGCAACAGTGTTCATGACCATGGGCTGTGTATGTCTATACTGAGATATAATTTTAAAACCTATAATTCACCCAGTTAAAGTGTACAATTTAACGGTTTTTAGTATACTCATATAGTTGTTTAACTGCTTCCACATTCCATTTTAGAACATTTTCGTCACCTCAAAAAGACATCCCATGCCCTTTAGCTGTCACCTGCAATTCCCTCGTCCCCTCAGCTCCTGGCAGCCGCTCAGCTACTTTGTCTCTACAACTCTTCCCTACCCTTAACATTTCATGCAAAAGGAACCATGTAATGTGTGATTTTTTGTGACTGGCTTTTCTCTTTAGCATAATGTTCTCAGGGTTCATCCCCCTGGACTGAAGCTCTCTGAGGGTGGGCCATTGTCTGGTTTTGCTCACAACTGGACCCCCTCTACCTAACAGCGCTTCTATTAGAAATACAGAAAGCAGGTAGGTACCAACATTTCTGGAGTGCCCTGTGTAAGTGACACTTAGAAACACTAGCTCATGTAATCCCTATAATAGTCCTGGGTTGGGGGTACGGTCAGCTTCATTTTACCAATGAGATCAGTGAAGCTGAGATGATATAAAAATGGTATGACTTGAAGACAGCGAAAAAGCTGGCAAGTGGAAGAGGAGGTTTTTATCCTGGGCCTATTGAAATCCCAGTTCTAAGATCTTTCCACTAATACCAGGCTGTTTCTGGAATTGAGAGCACAGATCTCTTCCGTTCAAGAGCTATTAAATAAGCCCCTGTTCACAACTGCCAATTAAATGGAGAAAAAGAGCAATGGGGCAAAAGCCTCCACTCCAAGGAAAACATAAACCGAGAGTGGCAGAGGTCACGGCAGGACTGGATCAGGACTGGACCTTGGGGGAAGCTTCCCGATCCTGGAGGCTCACGAGAAGAACTTCCCCACTCTCGGGCAGGTTCATTCTTATTGGCTTGCTCCAAGCAATGTCTCACATCTCTAAATGGAGACAGAGTGTTTCCTCTGGAATTTTCTTACATTGTTTTGTTCTTGGGTGTTACCCTTTTCATTTCAGCCCAGCAAAGAACTCCACCGTCCATTTCCTTTGGGGGGAATTTCTTTTCTTTTTTTAGGCAGGCTGTATCACTACCAGGAAAAACTGGTTACCAGAACAGTCCCCAGAGGTTGGCTGCTCTTACAGAGTTGTTCTGAAGCATTTCCACCTAAGTTTCTGTCCCTTTGAGGTGGCCTCAGATCATGTGAGTCGTGAATTGAGGCTCGGGGGTGATCTCAGACTTCTGGTCCTGGTCCAGCAGCTGTAAAGCTCTGTCATCACCGTGAGGGAGGCTGACTTCTTGCTAACACAGGGCGTGACGAATTCTTTTTCAAACCGGGAATTTCCCAATTCATGTTACATGGGAAAAGGATGGTTGGACAGGGCTCCTAGCAGTAAGTCACTGCCACTTTGCCATGACAGCCCATTAGGGGAGTGACTTTGCCTAACTGAACGGATGCCTTTTGCACTGAAGCATTCTGTGTATGTTTTTCCATAATCAAAACTGCTGGTCCCTGTCTGCTTCCTACAGAGATAAATTTACTAAAAAATAATGTCCCTCTACAGAAAACAGAATAGTATTGATCCTTAAAAAGGAAGGAAATTCTGACACATGCTACAACATGAATGAACCTTGAGGATATGATGCTAATTGAAAAAAGCCAGTCACCGATGGATGAATATTATATGATTCCACTTACAGATATTCTCAGAGTACTCAAATTCATAGAGACAGAAAACAGAATGGTGATTGCCAGGGGATGGGGGTTAAGGGGGAATTAGAAGTTAGTGTTTAACGGGCACAGAGTCTCAGTTTGGGGAGATAAAGTTCTGAAGGCGGACGGTGCTGATAGTTGCAAAAACATCGTGAATGTACTTAATGCCACTGCGCACCTAAAAATGGTTAAAATGACAGGCTTCAGGTTCTGTATACTTCACTACAATAAAAAATAATGTGTCTGAAGATTAAAAAAAAAAATCTTGCCCACTTTTCTTCTTGTTGTTCATTAGCTGCGCCTTCACGTAGCAGGCTCCCTGCTGCCTCGGCTATGTCACTCAGGTCGGTCCCTGGAACAGTAACATCAGCTCCACCAAGAAGCTTGTTCAAACCATGGGCTCCCAGGCTCACCCCGCCCCCACTGAACTGGAGCCTTCTTCCAGCCACTAAAGCGCCAGAGGGTCATCCTCCGGAGTCTGGAATCATCAGTTTTGTTCTCAAGAACATTTCAGTCGAAAATAATAACCGTCCTTTTTCCCCATTTTCAAGTCATATGGTTTGTTTGACGTGATATTTGCAAAAAGGCCGGTTCTTTCTGCTGCCCTCTCATAATTCCAGGGTATTAAAAATAGATGGGATTCTTAAGTGTATTAAATGAATATGATTGAAGGTGTAATGGATTGAAGGTGCTATGACTGAAGGTATAAGGTCTTGAAAACATGGAGGGTAACGTAGACACCAAGATAATGATTGAAAATAGTTTGTGTCTAAACACAGTTGTACCCTTCTACAGAGAAACCCAGTAGACCAAAAAACAAACAACAAACAAACAAACAAACCCCAACAACAACGATACTAAAATCCCCAGAAGTTACCAAACAAATAAATCATATTGTTTGATGAAACTATACTCAATTTATGCATCATTTAAAGACTGCATACTTCCTGGGTATTTTAAACATGATAACGCAACTTAAAAAGTTGCTTCATTCAGATCTCTTCAGGAATGTTTGGCTGCATGGGGGACAGGGGTCTCTGTTCCCACTGTTTGGCCCAAGGTGTCTGTGTGTGTCACTTCTTTTACCAGGGTAAGTGATAAAGAAAAAAGGTGACTTGTGCCCTTTCACCAAAGTCCAAGGGACATCTTGGTGTGTCTGAGATAGCAAAGGAAGGAGTTGCACCTCTCCCCTCCACAGCTCCCAGAAAAAAAAGCCTCCTTGAGACAAATCTCAAGTTCAAGATCAGGGGTATTACTCACAGTGACCAACAGTGTGTTGCTTCATTTCTTTTACTTCAATGTCCTCAGTCATGAAAACAGAGGCATGGCATTTTTCATGTTAATCACCATTAAAAAAATCCAGCCAGGCCTTCTGTTCCCCTGTAGCTGCCTCTGCTTACTCATGCATGTGAAGGGAGGGTCACACTTGATGAGGGACAGGTGGCTGGCCGTATAATGTCACCGCTCCTCCCCCAGAACTCAGGCAAACATCACTCTACCCTGAGCTCACAGCAACGCTGCGATCCAGAAAACCACCACTCAGCCACCTGAGCTGCCACAAAAAAAACAATTTTTCATTCAATACACATAGGATACTCTTTGTTCCTGACACAAAGTGAAACATATGGTCGCCCCCAGCGTTCACCTCCATCTCTGACATCTTATGATTTTGTAATAATAAACCACTAAAATCAGGGAGAGAGTACAGGATGAGGCTGATGGTGACAGTTATGGGCAAGTCACTTCACCTCCCTCCAGCCTCTTCCTCTCCCTTCAGGCCCCCATATTACCATGCCGGTGTGGGTCCCCTGACCGTCCTGTTTGATATTACAGCCGTTGCCTTCCGCCTCCCTCCTCCTCCCCACCCCATTTCCTGTTTTACTTTGTTTATTTTTAAAGATTTTATTTATTTATTTTTAGAGAGAGGGGAAGGTAGGGAGAAAGAGAAACTGTGGTTGCCTCTCACACGTCCCCAACTGGAGACCTGGCCCGTAACCCAGGCATGTGCCCTGACTGGGAATCGAACCAGTGACCCTTTGGTTCACAGGCCAGCACTCAACCCACTGAGCCACACTGGCCTGGGCTGTTTTATTTTTAATCCTTAGCACTACCACCATCTATCATTCTCTCTCTCTCTCTCTCTCTCTTTTTTAATCTGCCCACTGTCTATGCTCCCTCACTGGAATGTAAACTCCATAAGGTCAGTAAGTTTTGTCTGTTTCTTTTCAGCTGTACCCCCAGAGCCCAGAACAATGCCTGGCACCTATAAGGAACATACGCCGGGTCCGTCTGTGAAATGTAGATGACGATAGTAATTCTCACTTCATAGGGCCATGGAGACCGTTTTAGAGAGGTATTGCACACACAGGGCCAGGCAGAGTGCGAGCGTTTCCTGTGCACTGGGAAAAGAGCATGTTAATCTGATCGAGGGTATACGTATTTATAATGAACAGAGGTGGCAATGCGCATAAGGGGAGAAGGTTCTGGAAGATATCAAGGAAGGTGGTATAATGTGACAGATGTTCTCAATGAATATTCTTTACACATTTTATAACTTGCCTAATCCTACAGTGCTTACCATGAAGCAGCCCTCTTGAGATATTAATGCATTTCAGAGTCTCGAAACAACCCTATAAAGATAGCTTTTCCCCCCTCTTTTATACATTTTATAAATAGGGAAACTTGAGGCACCGGGAGGATAAGTAATTTTTCCAAGGTCACACAGCGAGGAAGAAGCAGAATCAAGTGGAGAGTTAGGCAATCTTGCTTTCAACTCTAAACTCTTAACCGCTTCTCCAGCATGAACAAACACACAGCGTTTATACATTTTATTAAATAAATGTGAGCCCAGGATCTACAAAGGATAGCTAATAGCCACAGCAATCTTGAGAAAAGAACAAAGTTGGAGGAATCGTGTTACCTGATATCAAACTATACTACAAGGCCCACATAGTGACCAAACAGCAGGATACTACATAGAAACAGACACATAGATCAGTGGAACAGAACTGAGGACACAGAAATAAACCCATGACTATATGGTTAATATATGACAGAGGAGGCAAGAACATACAATGGGGTAAAGATAGTCTATTCGATAAACGATGTTGGGAAAATCGGTCAGTAACGTGTAAAAATATGAAACGAGGCCACCTTCTTACACCATATATAAGAATAAACTTGAAGTGCATTAAAGATTTAAATGTAGGGCTTGAAACTATAAAACTTCTAGAAGAAGACATAGGCAGTAAAATCTCTGATATTTCTCTTAGCAATGCTTTTTTTTCTGACATATCTTCTTGAGCAAGGGAAACAAAAGAAGAAATAAACAAATGGGACTACATCAAATTAAAAAGTTTTTGCACAGCAAACGAAACCAGTAAGAAAATGAAAAGATGACCTGTTGAATGGAAGACTATATTCACCAATTATATACCTGATAAGGGGTTAATATTCAAAATTTATAAAAAATTCATACAACTCAACACCAAACAAACAACAACAAAAACAATTAAAAAGTGGGCAGAGAACCTGAATAAATACTTCTCCAAAGAGGACATACGGATGGCTAATAGACATATAAAAATATTCTCAACCTCACTAATCATCAGAGAAATGCAAATTAAAGTCCCAATGAAATAGCACCTCGCACCTGTCAGAGTGGCCATCATCAATAAGTCCACAAACAAGGTTTGCTGGGAATACAGATTGGTGCAGCCACTATGGAAAACAGTATGAAGGGTCCCCAAAAATGGGACTGCTTTATAACCCAACAATTCCACTTCTGGGTATATATCCAAA
>PVJD01002209.1:0-214179 GCA_004026545.1 Mormoops blainvillei | reverse complement strand
AACCAGTAACTTCAGCCCCCACCTGGCGTTTAAGCATTTGCTAAAAATTTAGTTGCTATGGCTGTTACCTCTTCTTTCCACGCTCTGAGAAACTCAGCAATTCATGTGTCCCGTGTCTACTGGGAAGGACTCACTGCCCCTCCTACAAGGGAATTCAGTTTGGTTTGCCTGGTGACCTTGGCTCTCTCGTGTGTTCCAGAAAAATTACGGTTTTTCTAGACTGTCTAGCATTTTCGCATTGTAAGGGCAGTATGGCAGTGGAACGCGAGACTGGGTTTGACTTTTGATCTCTCCCTTCCTTTCCTTCCGACCCGATGCTGTGACGCAGGCCCCAGAAGGCCCCGTAACCAAGGCAAGGAGGCCCGGATTTACCCTTCGAGTCCTGGGTCTACAGCTGGCCGGCCCACATAGTTCGATGGCCCATGAAAGCAGATAAGCCTGTTGACCAAAACACAAGGGGAGGGGACTGCCTTCGCAATGGGATCCGAAGACCATCAAGGCTGACCTTTGCCCACTCTTTGAAATCCCCCCATTAAAGTCAATAACGAGCCTGACCACACATCTCTTGAAGTCAGGCCGGCAGAGGAAAGGAACGGTAAACTGGGATGTGGGATATTTGGTTCTTTGTCCAGTTACCAACTGGGCAGTTTATCTTGGACAAGTCACTTCAATTATCTGTGCGTCAGTTTCCTTATCTGTTAAAGAAGGGCCTCGATGATATCCCTTATGAAAATATAAAAATTAAATTCCACGTTTATCAGAGAATTCTTTTCTCCTCTTAATTGCATCGTATTGTTCTGGGCTCCTTCGGGAGATTCCATTTTTACACGGGGCTCTAAGCAATGGGATTGACCAGTTAAGTCTTCAGGAAGGTTAAGAAGTACAGAAAGAAAAAAAAAGTTACTATTTTTTTCCACACAGTTTCCCTGCTCCCCTCACCCCCAACACAGACACACAAGCTTACAGGAGTGAACACATGACCTAGACCCAGATGATGACTTAGTACAACTGGCCCTTGAATAACATGGGTGGGGTGCTGAACCCCTGCAGTCTAAAAACTTAACTACTGAAAGCCTACTGTTTACCGGAAGCTTGACTGATAACAAAAGCACATATTTTGTATGTTATATGTATTATACCTGTATTCTTACAATAAAGTAAGCTACAGAAAGGAAAATGTTACTAAGAAAATTATAAGGAAGAGCAAATACCTTTCCAGCATTTACTGAAAATAATCTGTGTAAAAGTGGACCCATGCAATTCCAGCCTGAGCCGTCCAAGGGCCAGTTGTACGTTAGTCCGTCAATCAACGGCGTCTGGTCTCAGCAGTGGACACCAGAGAGCCCTTGTCTTGCATGGCTGCAAAGGCTCTACAGAAGGCGGTTTCCCCGCCGTTCGCTGAGCCGGGAGCATGTGCCGTGGCGATTGCTGGCCGCCACCTGGAGAACCTTGCTGCAGGATGAAACCAGGCAAGGACAGAGGAGGGCAAGGGGGAGAGGCCTCCGGGAGGGTGTGTCCCAGATCCAGTTTCCAAGACCGATCCCGCCACCCTTAGTCTCTCTGAGCAAACCTAAGACCCTGCCCAGGTATGAGCCCATAAATACAGCTGGCCTGACTCGAGTTTCATTTCCTTGCCACTCAAATGATCCTGATAAATACAAGAGATTGAGAGGACGTGGAGGGAGTTAAAACTAGTTCTACAGGATGGAGAACAAAATGAAAGGCTTCGGACTAGAGTGATGGGACAGTTCAAGACACAGGACGCAGGGAATGCAGGTGAGATGTCCAACTTGATCGCTGTCCAGAGCACAGGGCTGCAGACCACCAGCTCGTCCTTAGAAGGGGGAGAGAGAATGGAGGTTAGTTTTATGCAAGATCCTTGTCAAACTCTCAGGCAATAGGGCATGCTGGGCAAGGTTTCTCTCCAGCTCTATTTGTCCATGAAAACCGATTATTAGAGCAAACCGCATCCACTGAAAGGCCCACCAGGGCAACTCCAGCCGTCTCTAATGTGGGCAGCCTCCGCTCCGGAAGTGCAATGTGGCCTGGAGACAACGTCATGGATGCGATTGTCATGTTACAAAATTCAGGGTGATCAGAGAAGTGGCATCGAGTCAGAGGGGAGCACGGGTGTGGGGAAGCAGGCAAAGTGGAGTCAGACGCTATCCTCTCTCACCCAGTCCCCACGATACGCAAGGGGGAAGGTGACCCGTTGGTTGTGGAGCCACGAGTCACCAGCGGCTCCTGAGCGGGTAGAGCCCATGGCCTTGGCCTTGGCCTCATTAGAACTAAGCTCGAATTCACCAGGTGAATTCATCATAAAAATGGGCACTTGTTTGTATAGCACACACTTTCCCGGGGCATGAGCTTGGGTTTAAAGGGAAGTTACGTTAATAACAGCAATCCGTATTTTGCTGAGTTTTTCCACTCAGCTTGCTGGAATGGAATCTCCATCCCCCAACAAGTTCCCCCAAATGACACCTTTGGACCTCAGGAGATCTTCCTGGGCACAAAAACAAGCCCTGACAGCTAGAGTATGGAGTCCACCTCCATACTCTTTCTATCCTGTCTTCCTCTGCCCCTTCAATGTCACCAAAAAGGACTACCACTGTGTCCTCCAGATGCTCGCAATGCGCCAATGCCACACGCAACAAAAGTACAGAGGAGACTTCCTCTGACTCCTAACACCACCGACAGGAGCCGCTGAGCGCCAGCACTGCACTTTGTGAAGGTACTCACACACACACCCCTAGTAACAAGATCTGTCACCATGGCCCCAAGGAAGCGGTGTGTTACATCCTAAATTGTAAAGGGATCCTTTGGACAGAGCACTCTTTTCCATTCCCATATGTAGTTCCTTTTCTTTTATTTCCTATGGACCCAGAAATGACTTCTTGGTGCCAACGGGAAACACGCTCCGAGACCACTTCCATCGCGGGAGCTTGCACTTCACCTGCACCGCCCCCCCGCCCCGCCCCGCCACACCCCGCCTCCCTGCCATCTAAAATGTTCCCAGGCTCTGTCATCAGTCTGTGGGTCCCAGGCCTGGGCTTCGCTCTGACACTTTGGCTGCACGTACACAATTTCTATTTTGCATAGCAGAGCAGATAATACTGCAGTGGCCACTGGACCCGGCTGTGCTCAAGAAGGAACTCCCCTCGTCTAGTCTTGCTTTGAAGAAGGGGCTCGCATCCCTGTGCTTCACAGGGTACTGAAGGTCAGTGCGACAGGAATCGTCTTAAAATGACCGGCTAGAGCTTTTTTTTTTCTCTGTTCCTCACCAGCCATCTTATGGAGATACATAACGGACTTTAAAATAGAACGTCTAGCTGCAAAGCAAAAGAAAGAGACAGTGGGTTGGGACCCAGGCGCTCCACCAGCCGGGGAAGCCCATCTTTAATAAAAAGTGCCTTAAGTTCCCAGACCACGCAAAAACCTTTCAGATTTGAATTCAGGCCTTAGGTCCCAGGCCCCCTTATCCTCCTACTCCTGTGTTAGGGACTTGCTTACATATTATCCTGTTTAATCTCCATGATTAAACTGTGCCACCTATGATATTTGAAACAAAATACATAGTGCTTTACTTTTTGTTCTCCAAGCAATACGTGTTCATTCTAAAAGAAAAAGCCTGATGAAGGGAGACATTTAAAAATTATCTATAACCCCTGTGCCTAGAAAAAAGTATTTTAACATATTGATATATGTGATATTTATCATTCTACCGTGTTTTTCTGTGCATAAATAATGTTTAATTTATAATATTCCAATTTTTAAGGCTTTTTCTAAACAAGATAATAGTGAATATTTTTTAGGACACGAAATACAATTTTTTCTGTAACACGTTAAGGTTACATACATTCTACATCACAATATATTTAGTGGCTTCCCTATTATCAAAACCTTAAGCTGTTTCTAACTTTTAGTTATTATATGCTTCGATCACATTCTAATAGCAAAATCTTGGTACATAGCCGTGATCAATTCTTTCAGATTGATTCCTGCAAGTAAAATTTTGGGGTCACAGCACATGAAAAATGTTAAGACTTTTCTTCTGTATTGCCAAATATCCATATAGAAAAGCTGTAGCAATTCATATGGCCAAAAGTGGTATAAACCAGGCCTAATTTCCCTGCAACACTGCTGGCATTTTCATTTTTATCTTTGCTGAGTGTTTGGAAGAAAAATTAACGTTCAGTTATTTAAAATGTGCAATTATTGACATTTTCCGGTAGGTTCATTATCTCTTCCATGGGTTTACTGGCCATTTGCTTTTCTTCTTACGTGGAGTGATACTCATTTTTTGTCCCTTTCCTACTAACCTGCTTCTCTTTTTCTTTTTGCTTTAGAAATGCTTCTTATTAAATCTCCCACGTGCGTCATAGGGTACCAAAAATACTATCTCCTAGTTTGCCTTTAATATTACTTAGTATTTGATATACATAAGTTTTCATGATAAATTTTTATGGAGTTATATTACTCCATATTTTTAATGGTTTCTGTATTGTCATACCACTTAGGCCTCCAAAGATTATTTTTAAAATTACTTCCTTGACTTTTAGAGCTGTCAAGTTTTACTTTCACATTTAAATCTTTTCTTTGGGTGTGATCTGAAGTAGAAATCGACCTTGATTAAATGGTAATCCCTGCTCTTCCCACTGAGCTGAAATGCCACTGCCAGCACATAAAAAATTCTGTCATGTTTCAAGTCTATTTTGATTCCATTTCATTGGCTGAGCACACAGGGCCTGTCTGTCATCATTCCCCGCCCTGCCTGTTCCTTTCTGTGTATCCTACTTACCACTGGGAAAAAAAAGATTCCTTTTCCACACAAGAAGTTTTTAGATCTCCTTGAAAAGCAAAGAGTGAAAAATAATGATTAACCGTGAATATTTTAAATTGAAGAGTGTCATTTCAAAGAAAAGTAATCATTCCTAAACTAATGGACTTTAATCCTTGTGTTTTTGTGGCTGTTACCCATTAGAAACTGAAAGAGAAAAAGGGGAAAGAAAGAAAGAAAAAAGCCCCGTTGAAACTCTCGTCTCTCCCTTGATTGAGTCTCATGGCGAGCTGGGAGGTGACCAGAGAGCAAAGCTGTCCGAACCACGTATATGGAGCAGAGAGCAGGGACCTAACCACACGATCATTCTCGTCTCTTGCCGCTCCTTTGACATGGCAGAATAAGAATCCACATACGACGCTGGGCCGTGTGAATAGGCCTTTGACTCTGTCCCAAAGACCTCTATCACTCACTGTTGTGAATCTGTTTCTGGTCAACCCAGTTGGCCCAAATGGAGTGTTAATGAGGCTGAGGTCAGGGGTTCAAATCCAGTGTGGTCTAATTACCAATAAGTCAACAGTTTCAGGGCCTCAGCTTGTACTTCTAAACCAAGGCAGCATTCTGCATATGCCCAGCTTCGGTCGCGCAGGGGACGGGGTGAGAGAGCAGAGATAAATCAGAACAAATCTCCCACCACACCGGGACGCAGCTCAATGCCCTGCTGTCGGCAGGTCAGGAGCAGAGCTTTGGGTGTGAGCCAGGAGGGCAACGCTTTTACACTGGCAGGAGGGCCGTCGGTGATTAGGGCGTCCCCCACCCCATCCTGCAGAGGGGCTGCCAAACTCCTGTCTCCAAGGGCTTATTATCCTAATTCAGAGGATAGAGATGGGCGGGCCAGGGGGAGTCCCATGCTTCAACGGGAATGTTTTCAGTAACCACTGATGCCTAGGGGAGTCTCAAAAAATTAAATGGCGATATCGCCCTTCTTTTTAATTTCATTAGGAAATAAATCAAACATTTTAAAGATAATTTGGAAAACCAGAAAAGAAAGAAAACATCCATTCTCACCAACACAACACAGGCACTTCCAGTCCTCACCCACAGAAGCACCATGTTTTGAAGGACCCCTCATAAAAACCTCTTGGCCCAGCAACTCGGCAAAAGGCCCATAACCAAAGTCCCCCAGGAGACGGAAGACACCTCGGTATTCTTGGTTCTGCTCACACGTCACATGCTGGAGAAGTTTCTAATCACGAGTATTCAGCACTATATCATTTGGAAAACATCAAGAGGAGGAAAAAAGTCCTGCTGCCCAATGCGAACGCAGCAGAACTGGCATTCCCTTTTAGAACAGACTGTAATTTCTCATGGAAACACTTTGCGAAAAGCCAGCCGTATATCGTAGCCCCTGAGTATGAAACCACGGGTCCCTCTAACCACACGAAACAGCTGTGCCCTCACAAGAAAGGTCAACCGCTGCAGCCGGGTTTCTTTTTACTTTTAAAGAAACGTCAGACCATGTTTTATGCGGGCCGTATGACAGGGTGCTGTTTATCGTGTCACCAAGCTGCCATAACTTCAGGATGAGGAAACTGCCATTATTTGGAGAGTATATATCTTTCTGACTTGCAGGAAAGATGAAAATTAAGAACGGCCCTGTTGCGGAGTGGGTCTAAGTAGTCTTTGACAGCCTCCTACAATATTTCAAACATCTTCGTCAGACCCATAAAATCTGATGCTCGCCTTGTTTGGCCCAGCTGAAGCCTGGTTGGAGTCAGGACATTTATCACAAGTGTGGTGTGAATACTGCCACTGGGCAGATGTTTTTGACCAAGGATTTTAAGCCAGCTTGCCTCGTGTCCCTGAGGACAATAAAGCGTACATAACAAAATCATACGACGCTGGGAAACAATAATGATAGCGCATGTTTGGCATGGTCCAGGATCTGTGGAAATCATTCTACACACATTATCCCCATGTATCCTCACATCTAGGAGGATGCCACCGGTAACCCAGATAACAAAATTAAGGTAGAAAGAGAAATAAGTAACTTGCCCCAAGGTCACACTGCTGGAAGCAAGGGTGCCAGGATTCAAACTCAGGTGATCAACATGTGTCAGTCAGGTGATGTACCCGAGACACTGTGGTCCCATAGAATATGAAGGACTGTCTTCACAGTCTTTATAAACTCCTATCACTATCTAAACTGTATCAGAGAGAGTAAGTTCCCTTGGCATGGTAACACAACCACGTGACAGCTTGCCGGTAAAACCAGTTCTGTGTGGCCTCCAACTCCGTGCTCCGTGCCAAAGTTCGTGACCTGGACCGTATTCTAGAGATGAGAACTAAAGGGGACGTGAGACAGTTTCAAATACCGGCTTCAGGTCTTGCTTGTCTGGGATCAGTAGGGGAGGGAATGAGAGTTCTGTTCAAAATCCTTACCAAATTCTGTTGTGATGTATTCTTATGTTCTAGTGTCAGAGACATTTTAGGAGCGCCAGCCTGCTTCAAAAATCAGGATCTGGACCAAGCTTATGAGGAACAAGCAGTTATTAACCTAAAAGCAACCTGTTCGTGTAGGCTGGTCCATTAAGCATACCTTGCCCAGGTCACGCGGTTCACTGTGGCACAGCGCAGTGTGGGCAAGGCCCCCTGGCAACCAGAATTCTCCATGGGCATGGGGAAACCATGAAGTTTAGGTTGAGTAAGTGAAGTAGCCATGAAATGTTCCTCCGCTTAGAGAAAAGGAAGTATAGGGAGGCAGAAAGCTGACATACAAATTTACTCTCTCCTTCCCCTCAGCTCTCCCACCTCACATCCTCCTCCCTTGCCCTCACTCCCTTTCTTCCTCCTCCTTCCTCAGCCACCCTGGGGTGGGAGTGGGGCAGAGCAGCGGGTGGGAAACCACTGAATAGGTGGGCTGGCTTCTAGCCTCTGCTCTGACACTCACTAGCTTTGTAACCCTAGACAAGGCGCTTAACCTATGTCTTTCGACCTCAATTGCTTCATTTTTTTTCAGCAGATTTGTCTTAAATGCCAAACGAAATGTTCATATTTCATCAGTGACAGGAGGAGTTAGGCCAAATGGAGCCTGCAGTCCTTTCTAGGTTTAAAGACTGAGACTCTCTCACCCTTCAACGATACTCTTTTCCCTTCCTTTCTCATTTTTTTCTTCATTCTCTACTTCCTTCCTCTGTGACCTGCATCCTGGCCCATCTCTAAGCCTCTCTCTGATGTGGAAGCAGAGGAATAAAGATAGAGAGGAGAGCAATTCATAGGTGTGCAGGGTCTTTCTTTGTGAAAGCCCTTCCTTCCTTCCTTCCTTCCTTCCTTCCTTCCTTCCTTCCTTCCTTCCTTCCTTCTTCCTTCCTTCCTTCCTTCCTTCTTCCTTCCTTCCTTCCTTCCTTCCTTCCTTCCTTCCTTCCTTCCTTCCTTTCTCCTTCCTTCCTTTCTTTCTCTTCCTGCCTTCCTAACCCCATGGTAATTTTCTGTGTCTTTTCAAGAAAGCATTTCAGGGAATAAAGAGCCCTCTCTCAATTCATCTCCTCATCATAGCAAACATTTTGAGTGACTGCAAGGGCCAGTGTTTTGTAGGCAGGGTAATTACAGGGCCAACAATGGGACCTGGGAAGTGTTTGCCCACTTTGGCTTGTAAACTGTGGCTCCTTGGGGAACAGGGGAGCTGGTGCGCACTGCAATCGCCTGCCTCAGTAAGAAGCACCTGAACCAAGCCCCTGGACTGCCTTCAAGTGACAGTCGCAGGAGTCCAAGGTACCAAAGTCTTTCAGATAAACGTGATTCCAGTGGCCTTTGTGGACAGTCAGCAGGTACCACCTCTGTATGTGTTGAACACACCCAGCCTTCCCGTTTGAAAGGCACTTCAAAGGGCTTGAGGAACAGCTAGACCAGTGCTACCTAATAGAATTTTATGCACTTACGGACATGTCCTCTATCTGTGTTGTGTATTACGGAAGCCAGTGGCCACATGGCTACTGAGCACTTGAAATGTCACTAGTGTGACTGAGGAACTATATTTTAAATTGTATTCTATTTTAATTATTTAAATTTAAATAGCCACATGTGGCCAGTGGCTGCCGTGGGGGGCAGTGCAGGTGCAGAGCATCAGAGGCCCGTGTGGAAGAACACAGGACCCCGAGACAGTCCAGGGTGGACTGTGGGGAACAGGGACCGGGCACGTTATGCAAGACGATGAGGAGGCTGAGGGCGATCCGACCCTGAGTCGTGAGGAAACAATGCCAGGGCAAGGGAACGGGAAGGACCTCACCCTTGGACGGTTTCAGGTGTCCCCGGCCCGTGGTAGCTTTCCGCAGCTTCACTGGGAGGACGGACGGCGGCCCCCGGCCTGGCTAGGCTTGTCTGGTCATCGTGAAGAGCAGAGACCCACCCGCAGTCACTTGGGCAAACGGTGGCAGTAGCTGTGGAAACGCTGCCCTTGTCCCAGACAGCAGTGAGGAGGGCCTTTGGGACCTCGACACTCAACAGCTAAATGGAGTTTGATCTCATGGTGACCGGATGGCTGTGGAAGACATTTCCACAATTTTTTTTTTTTTTTAAATAGCATGATGTTCGATACTAGCAAAAACTGTATAAGCATTTTTCTGGAATTTAGCCCTAATAAGTACCAAAGATAAAATGATTTTAAAAGGCCTTTTAAAGGGTAGATCAGCCCTGACCAGTGTGGGTCTGTTGGCTGTGCATCATCCCAGAAAGCAAAGGTCGCTGGTTCGGTTTCTGGTCAGGGCACATGCCTGGGTTGCGGGTTCAGGCCCCAGTCAGGACTCGCGCGAGAGGCAACCAATCGATGTTTCTCTCCCACATTGATGTTTCTCTCCCTCTCTTTCCCCCTCCCTTCCCTTCTCTCTAAAAATAAATTTAAAAAATTGAAAGGGCGTATCAAGAGCAAGAAGAATAAGGAAGTCGCCGTTCTTGGGGCAGAGGTTGCTAGTAATTGAACTTGGATGAACTAGGACTCTGGCTCCAGTTTATTTTTTTCCTCCTAGTTTATCTCAGGGAGCTCACTCTTCATAAGAGAAAAGATAACGCAAACATTGTAAAAAAAGAAGCCAGGGCTGTGTGTAGCATGTCGTTGCCGTCAGCAAGTTCAAGCCTCGAGATCTGCACAAATCATACCATCAGGGTCTTGCGGAAACCATGAAAGCAGGAAGGCTGTGGGTACTTTCTGAACAATTACAGAGATTGAGAGAAGACTCAGCGGGCTGGAAAGGACTGAACGCTTCCCCAGTTTTCAATAAAGAGTAGAAAAAAAATCCTATAAACTAAAAACCAACAGGCTTGATGATAAGGTGTAGAGCAATCAAAGTGGGTTTTAAAGGAAAGGGTTTGTGGACATACTTGGAAAGGAAAGCAGTCACAGTGGGTTCGCCAAGAACGATCATGTCAGCTGGCCCTCCGTGCTGCTTTGGCACAGAGAACTGCAAGCCGTGTACTAAATTACACCTCGGCCTGGCTTTCAACAGGGTCTCTCATTAGAGACCATCTTTATGCACAAGATTGAGGAATTGGAGCCAAACGCTGGTACCATTAGATGGACCGGTAAGCACTTGGATGGCTTTCCTCAAAGAGCTGTGATTAATAGATGACCGTCAACCTGAAGGGACGGTTTTACACTGTGCCACGGAACTTTCTGTCCTTGGCCTGCTCCTCTAAACATGTGCATGACTTAGATGAGGACAGTGATGACATGTTTAGTAAATCAGTGGATGAGAGGAAACTAGGAGGGACAGAAAACGGATTTCAGGCCCCAAATCTTCTTTGAGGCCCCAGTCTGAGGCGATGGACCAACTTCAATAAATTTTCAGTGTGAGGATCTGCCCTGGTCCACACTGACAACATCCCCTTTCGCTCCTTGAAAGATCAGGCGGGAGGAAGCCTAAAAATGGTGCCTGAGTAATTAAAACCCGGTTTCCACAATGTTCCATGATCCAACCACCACAAACAGTTTGTCTTCCAGTCTCCTGACTTTTTGGTGTTGGGGTCAGTGTAACATCTCTCATCTCACCCCTTGGCACTTGCTAGGACTGAGCCCAGGATGACTCCTCAGTCCCTTGTCTTGGCACCCTGCTCCCCAGGAAGAAGTTTCCAAGTTCCAACCTACAGCCCATGGTGCTTTCTTCCTCTCCTCATGAGGAGCCTCAGAACCAGTTCTTGCCGTCTGCCTTGCGACGGGGCTAAAGGCGGCTCTGTCCTGGACGAGAACCCTGGGCGTGTTGTGTGAAGTTGCGCTGTGTTCTGTCTGGCAGGCTCTGCTTGGTCTCTGATGTCTTCGAAAAGCCTCAGCCAGCCCTGCCTTGTCCCTTAACCCTTTGGGGTGATGGCCCCATTGACATCTGACAGACAATCGAAGTTGGTTACGTTCAAAAGCCAGTGCTGCTGGAGCAGCAGTAGCTTGTGTTCAGTTGATTGTGACCCCAAAGCCAATGTGATTCTGAGCTCTGCTGTCAGGGACAACGAACCCATCCTACGGCAGGCGATCCAGCTGCCCCTCCTACCGCTCGCGAGCCCATACTGGGGACCACATGGAGGCACATGAACAAGTTAAAACTTCCCTGGAAAAGAATAGCCTAGAAGAGTTCAGAGACTTGAAGTCGACTAAAGAACAGAAGAGTCGAAAACTCGGGGTGTTTAGCTCTGGAAAAAACCGTAGCAGTTGCCCGCAGATTTTAGGTCTGGTGTGGGAAGAAAGACTGGAGTTATTCTACCAGACAGAGCAAGCACCAGTAGGTGAAAACTACAGAAAATCGGGTTTCTCACGACAATCTCTAACCATGAGAGCCGTGCAAGGCTGGTCTGGGTTCCCTTAGGACTCCCTGAATTCCGTGTTGTTGGAAGTGTCAGAGAGAGACAATGTGTTATCCGTCATGTCATGAGCCAGCCTGTCGTTAACTAGAAAATCTTCAAGGCTCTTTCCACCCTAGCTTTATAACTTTATAACTGTATATCTGATTTGACTTGGGCTATTTTTTCCAAACGCTCCTTGTCTCCTATTCCAAGAATATATTCTAGGGAAGATATATGATCTCTCCTTTGAAGTTTGCGAGTCCAGGCGGAGGAAAGTCGGGGACAACATGAATCCCTCTCTGAAGCTACAGCTGGTCAGGACCTGCTGGGGTCTCCAAAATTCTCTTCATCGTATGTTAACAACCCTTGCCTTTACCCTCGAGCCCTTGGGCTCTTCGAAGTATGACTT
This sequence comes from Mormoops blainvillei, assembly GCA_004026545.1. Classification (NCBI taxonomy): domain Eukaryota; kingdom Metazoa; phylum Chordata; class Mammalia; order Chiroptera; family Mormoopidae; genus Mormoops; species Mormoops blainvillei. Next base: position 202,174 of record PVJD01002209.1, on the reverse strand, counting down.
CAGCCCTGCCCTGTTATCAGACCCTGGACGACAGGTCAGCCTCCCTCCCAAGCCTTGCTCCTCACAACTGGGAGCCACTCCAGGACACCGCGGCCAAGCTTGGTGGAAGCGCCTTGGTGACTCAGTCACCGAAACCCGCACAGCAACCTGACTGGCTGCTTCTCATCCCGGGATGAGAGAGGAGCAGAGAAAGGAGGGGGTGGTGCCGAGGAAGATGCCGCTCAGGCCCATCCACCTTCCTGCGCCAGCCCGTGGTCGTTCCGGGGCTGGGCCCCTCCATCCCTGGGCTGGTCTCCCTGGCTATGCAGCCTCAAGGTGACTCCCTGCTCCTCTCCATGCCTCGGGCCACCCCTCCCAGGAGAGCACCCCGTCTGCATCATTAGTGATCTCTGGCCAAACCAGACGTTCAGACAACTGCCTTCAGAGAGGGAAGGTACAATCGCTTTCACTGTTATTGCTTCATCCTTATTTCCTGGAAACTTACAGTGCCGATGCTGGAAGGTGCTTCTTTGGACAGATAAGGAAACGGCCAAGGAAAAGAGCACCGAAGAGCTGAGGGGCCCCTGAGCATGCTCTAGGGAGAACCTGTGACAGCGGGGAGGAGGGGCAACCAGGTGGCAGCAGGGGTCTTTTCAAATCTAAGGGGGCACTTTTAAAAGGAAGAAGAAAGAAAAGGAAAGCAGAATGGTAGTGGCCAGGGGCTGGAGGGAGGGAGTCCCGGGGAGTTATTTCATGGTTTTCAATTTTTAAAAATGTTTTCCCATTACCGTTGACCTTTAATATTATATTTGTTACAGGCAGGGAGTTCGTGTTTAAGGGGGACAGTTTCAGACTGAGGAGACGAGAAGGTTCTGCAGACGGACGGTGGCGATGGCTGCCCACCCGTCTGAGCGTGCTGAACACCGTTGGACGGTACGCTTCCAAATAGTTAAGATGGTACATTTTATGTGATGTGTATTTTAGCACAATAAAAACTGGAGGGAAAAGAGATCTTTTCAAATCTCGATCTGAACTCTGTGATTTTCAATTAGAACTTCTAAGAATCAGCACGTAGGTAACACAGTGCAGCCCCAAGCATCTGAGACGCGATGTTAAGGGAGGTGAGGACGTAAGGAGGAAACACACCTGAGCTGGGAAGCCATTTTTCTCACGGACGGGAGAATTTCCTCTCTCAGAAGTGGTTGACTCTCAACAGCCCCCTCCCAGCCTTGGTTTTCTGGATCCTCGACCAACAACAGACTCGGAAGAGAGGAGGGTGCGGCAGAGAGGAGACGCTGGAGGAAGACAGCAGGCCTGGAAAATCTATTGGCGATGATTAAAAGCATATACAAAACCAATAAACGTCAACAGACTGAGGACAGGCAGCGTGGGAGCAAACGGCTCTGCAGCCTGTGGGGCCGAAGGCGGCTCCCCAGGCACGCGAGAAAGGCACCTCGGCAACATTTAGGAGGTGCCTTGACGCCCTGGGTCAGTGCTCTTAGTGAGGGAAAGAAGGAATGTATCGAACGCGTCCTGGAAAGAGTCTCATAAGACGCTTCAGCTTCTTTTCCCGAATCTTACATTTAGGATGGAAAACAGTCAGCTGACTGGAAGACTCACAGAGGCAGAGCCTCCCGCCGTCCACTCATGACCGATACGTAAGGGCTCCGGAGAGCTGCAGAATGTTCACAGAGTTCTTCCCTTCTACGGCGTCCATCTGAGGAGAGGGAAGTAAGTCCCGGGGCGGGGGGGGTTCTTCCCCCTTACGTACGTCATGTTGTGTTCTCCGGTAAGTACACCCACATGTGACACAAGGGACCAGGATCAACACAAACAACAAGCAACCCATCCTCTGGGCTTAAGAAAGGTCAGCCATCCCCAGGGAGGATAGACAGGTAAACGCCCCCCCCGGAAGTGCTCTTGGCTGAAGAGAAGCGACTTGATCCATCCCAATACTCTCTTTCGGGAAGAAAAAAATGATGTGACATAAACAGAAGGGCTGATGAGCCCAGCTTCTTGTTCCAAAGCTGCTGTTTGTGCTGGCTGCATCGCTCAGAATGCTCGACAAGCCCTCCAGCCATTTTTAAGGGGACTTCAGCTCCCAGAGTCCACAAGTGACGGAAGCTGTTCCTTGAGCAAGGGACAGCCTGTAACTGAACCAGAAATGGGCACCCGATCCAAGGCTGGCCAACCCATGCGCTGATCTCCCATCAGCGAGGTGATCAGGCATAAAACAATCCCTCCCCCAGACTATTAGCCAGGTCGGTCTTCCTCTCCCGTCAGAACGTGGAAAGGAAAACAAAGAGAAAATCGACCCACGTTCTTGGGAATCACACCACGTAAGAAGTCCTCCGCTCCGCCCCCCGGGAGCCCACAGAGGAGTGGTTTCACAGGCAAGAAAATGCTACAACTGTTGTGGATGTGAGTGATAAAGGCTGAGATAAATGAAGAGAGGGTGCCAAGCTGGATTTGAGTTTGGGAAAGGCTGTCGAGGGGAGAATACGTCAGCTGAAACCGGAAATATGAGAAAAGAGGAGAGAAGGCAGACCAACCCATGCGAGGCTTGGACCACACATCAAAGGAGAGCTGGTGAGTCCCAGCACGTAAAACTACAATACTGGGTATCAAATGTGCAGGGGAAATGAGGTTAGAGGGATGAGAAATGTCTATAAACACTGTTAAGCCGTCTACTCTTTATACTGAGAGGAAAAGGAAACATTGAAGAGTTTTAAGCGGAAAAGAGGTACAATTAAGTTTATTTTTAGAAAGACCATTTAATCTTTCTAAAGATCCTGGAGGATGGAGAGCGGATAAGAGAGAAGCAATATGGCGTCAGGAAGCACAATTTTTGCAGCAATAGGAAGAGAGGTGGTGGTGACTTGAATTAGGGAGATGGCACTGGGCCTGGACAAAAGGCAGGCCAGGTGGCCTGAATGAGGAGCTGGGCTCAAAACAAGTTATGAAGCCCGCGAGGCGTTGTCACGGAGAAGATTTCTGGGCTCAGCGATTAGGTGCCTAGAGATGGCATTTAATAAGATAAAGAACAGAGCACACGGACAGGTGCCGAGAATCACTAGTCAGGGAGAAATACAAATCAAAAGACAATGAGATGTCACCTTACACCTGTCAGAGTGGCTGTCATTAAAAAGACAAGAAACAAGTGCTGGCGAGGCTGTGGAGAGAAGGGAACCCTCGGGCACTGTTGGTGGGAATGCAGGTTGGCGCAGCCACCATGGAAAACAGTGTGGAGGTTCCTCAAAAAATTAAAAACAGAACAGCCATGTGATCTAGCATCTGAGCATTTAGTTGAAAACAAAAAATAGTGCCTTGAAAAGATAACTGGATCCCCATGTTCATGGCAGCACCATCTACAGTAGCCAAGACATGAAAACAACCCAAGTATCCATTGATAGATGAATAAATTTTAAAAGTGTGGGGTGTGTGTGTGTGTGTGATGCAGACACAAAAAGAAGGACATTCTGCCATTTGCAACAGCGTGGATGGGCCTTGAGGGCATTACGCTCAATGAAGTAAGTTCAAGGCAAATACCATATGATCTCACTAACACATGGAATCTTAAAAAGAACAAACAACAACAACAAAACTGAACTCATAGATACAGAGAAAAGGTTGGTAACTGCCAGACGCCGTGCGGCGGGCGCAGCTGGTGAAACGGGTAAATGTGCGACTTCCGTCACTGAGTCATGCCAGTCCCGAGATGCGATCTGCAGCCAGGCGACTACAGTTCCTAACCCGGACTGTACAGTTGGACGTTGCTAAGAGAGCAGGTTGTGAAAGGTCTCATCACAATGAAAAACCGATTTGTAACTGCGGGTGGTGAAAGATGTGAACTAGACTTACTGTGGTGATCGTTTCGCAGCCTATGGAATTATGTCTACGCCTGAGGCTAACATAATATTGTATGTCAACTGTCTCTCAAAAAATGCATCGCTCCCTGCTTGAAACCTTTCTGTGACTCCCTGATGTAACTAGAAAAGATGTCCACACTTACTCATCCCTCTGATCTGAAGGGCCAACAAGATCTGGTCCTGACCTGTTCCCTATCTGATCTCTTCCGGCCTGTCCTAGAGGGCCACACTGGTCTTCTGTCACTGTACTGGTCTTCTTCACGGTAGGGGACTCCCTCTGTCATCAGGGTCGGCACAGGGTGCTCCCTCTGTCTGGAACATTCTTCCAAATATGACTATGTGACTGACTCCTTCTGCTATACAAAACCGTACAGGAGCCTAACGTGAGGGGAAAGCTATGCTCCCCTATGTATGTTTTCTTGTATCTTTAAATGTTTAATACTTTTACAGAACATTAAAGTAGTTGAAAGAATACTAGACGCTTGAAAACTAAGTACTACATTAAAACACAACATTATTTGAAGTTCAAATATTTTATTTATAGCAAAACCAGAATTTATTGTAATTTTTCATTCCTGGTTTCAACAGAAGCAAACTCATCGATAATGTGTTCAAAGTCTGCTTTTTTGCTTATTTCATTTTCATCTGGGAGAATTTTCGTATTTGGCATCCAGTGACCAAGTGATTATCTTAAATAATTTTGAATTAGCTTCAGCTTACTGATCCTCTTCTATTTAAAATTTTGATATTTTGTTCCTCATGTCTTTTACCTTACTTTTGCTTTTTAAAAAATATCATACAAAAATAGTATTTATTTTGCCTGGTGGGATAGCTTGGTTGGTTACAGCACCATCCCAGTGAACCAAGGTTGCAAGTCATGTCCGTCCCCCCCCCTCCCGTCAGGGCACATACAAGAATCAACCACCGAATGCATAAACAAGTGGAACAACAAATCAATCTCTCTCTCTCCCTCTCTCTCTCTCTCATATCAACAAATAGCTCTGACTGGTGTGGCTCAGTCAGTTGGGCATTTCTGCAAAGCAAAAGATCACCAGTTCAATTCCCAGTCATGACACATACCTGGGTTGTGGGTTTGATCACTGGTTGGAGCGCGTATGAGAGGCAACCAATTAATGTTTCTCTCTCATATTGATGTTTCTCTCATTCTCTTTCTCCTTCCCTTACCCTCTCTCTCAAAAAAATAAATAAATAAATAAAAATACTTTTAAAAATAAAATCAATCAATAAAAAATTTTTAAGTAATGTTTATTTTGATTACTGAGATCTTGGTGCCCCCTTGAATTCCGTGCCCAGTCCTGTGCTCTCCGGCCCCAGCCCCGCTCAGCTCAAGGGCCATCTCCTCAGAGAGACGGGACAGTCCGCCCTGACAGTCTGTCCAAAATAGCCAAGCAGTCTTGCCCCTGCCCATTACGTTCTCTGCCATTGCCCTGAATGCATTTTAATAGCACTACTATTACCCTAAACGACCTTGCTTCACTCGCGAACTCTCCCTTGAGCTTTGTCCTCGGACGCCAGGTGGGAACTCCACGCACAGTGTCGATTTGGCGCGTGGCTCTGGCCGTCAGCCCAGCACGGCAGCGGGCACAGAGCTGATGAAGTGGCCCGTTTGGGGTAGCTGGTCTCTCGATGGTCCTTGAAACTATGAGTTTCAAAGGATGTGTAGTACGGAAAGGAAAGCTGGTCTAGGGCAAAACTCTGGGAGGCAGCAACAGTTAAGGGGAAAATAAAGAGGAATCTAAAAAGGTAACGGAAACGCCAAGTGGTGGTGAGGGTGCGGAGCAACGGGAACTCTCCTGCCCTGCTGGCGCGGGTGCAAAACGGCGCTGCCGCTTCGGGAGAGGGCTCCGGGGTTTCTTAGAGAACTAAATACGCTCTCACCACGTGATCCAGCAATTGCGCTCTTTGGTATTTACCAAAGGAGTTAAACGTTTATGTCCACACAAGAATCGGCACACGGACACTTACAGCGGCTTCATTCATGGTGCTGCCCTTCGTAAGTGCAGGGGTAAGTACACCGCGGCGCACCCAGCCCGCTGAACAGCATTCGGCGCTAAGAAGAAATGAGCTGTTAAGCCATGAAAAGATACGGAAACTTAACGCGTAATACTAAGTGAAAGAAGCCAATGTGAAAGGCTGCGCGCTGTATGATTCCAGCTACAGGACATTCCGTAAATGGAAAAAGTGTGGAGACAGTGAAAGGGCCAGTGGGGCTTGTGGGGAGGGCACAGAGGAGACTTGGTCCACACTGGCCTTCTGTCTGTACACCGCTCTTCCGCCCTCCGCGGGGCACCCAACAGTGAGCTACTCGGCGCGGTGCTGCGGCAGTGAGTACGTATCCCCGTACTTTAGTCCACACCCGCAGAAGGCCCGGCACCGAGAGTGAGCCCTGATGTGAGCTAGGGACCTGTCCGTGCGGGTCCATCAGCTGTAACACGTGTACCGTCCGGTGGGGGAGGTTGAGGAGGGGGGAGCTGCACGAGTGGGGGTTGGGGGAATACGGGAACTCTCTCCATACTTTCTGCTTTGTTTTGCCGTACACCTAAAAACCACTTAAAAAAATTAAAGAGAAAAAGCCTGAAAAAGAGCTGATACAGTACAAAGACGCAGAGAGGAATCCGAAAAGCAGTCCTTGCAAAAAGCAAAGGCGGAGACTATTTCAAGAGGGTATGGCCGTCATTGCCTAACGCTGCCAAGAGTTCATCTAATCAGAACACAGAGCAGGCGGCGCATGAATTCGGCCGCAGACGCCACCCTTCACTCTCGCGCCAGCAGACTTGGTGAAGGATGGTGGTGGATGCCAGACGGCAGGGGACGCGGAATGAATGGGCAGTGAGGAGGCAGAGACACAGTAATGACTACTCAAGATGTTTGGCAGTGAAGGAGCAGCAACGTGAAGAAGCGTCTCGAGAAGGAAGAGATTCGAGAGCACATTGTTGTTTTTAGATTGGGAGAGACATTAACGTGTTTAAATGTTGATGGGGGAAAGCCAAGAAAAAGAGAGAGATAAAGAATGATAATAAGGGGATAATTTATGTCTGATATTTCTGAACAGGTGGGAGTGGGTGAAAGCCAGAACCCTGGTGGAGGGACCCTCGTCTATCGGACATGGTGGGAAGGGGGGAGTCAGGGAGTGGCTGAGACGGCAGAAAGTTGGCGGTGCCCTCTCTGGTGGTGTTCATCTTGCCTGCGAAATTGGGGTGAGATCATCTGTGGAGGTGAGCAGTGAACGGACCAGCGAGGGCATTTTATTTATATATGTATTCATTCATTCACTCATTCATTCAACAGAGGCTTATTGGGCACCTACTCTGTGCCAGGCACTGGCTTGGGTACTAGACACCCATTAAAGAACAGAGCCCCCCACCGTGGTGGCGCTCCTGTTCCAGGGTGGGGAGACTGACCGGAAACGGTGACCGTGATAAGCAAGTTACACAGCGCGTTCAGACGTCCGAAGCACCCTGGGAAGGTGGGACAGGACAGGAGGGCTGGAGGGTGCTGAGGAGGGGGAGATAGGGGGCAGTTCCAGTGGCGGCTGGAGAGCTGCGGGTGGGCCTCCCCGGGACTCGCACGTGGAGCAAATGCGGGAACAGGGTGCGGGGTCCGGGTGGACACCCGGGGAAACAGCAGTTGAGGAGGACGGACTGGCGGTGCACAAGTTACAAGGCAGAAGGACGTCGGACCTTGTGTAAATTTCCTACTGCTGCTGTAACAAATGACCATAAAACATATTATTTAAAACAGCTCAGCTCTGTTCTCTTGCAATTCTGGAAGCAGAAGTTCACGATCGGTTTCACAGGGTCAAGGCGTGGCCAGGGCTGACTTCTGGAGAGCGTGGGGGAGAGCAGAGCCGAGTCCCTTGCCTTTTCTAACTCCCAGAGGCTGCCTGTGCTTCTTTCCTCATGACCCCTCTGTCACCCCCGCCTCTGGCTTCCCTCCTCACATGTCCTACTTCCTCTGCCAAGGTCAAATCCACCTCTGCCTTCCTCTTACAAGCACACTTGTGATTACGTTTGGTGTCCACCAGGATAATCCAAATAACCTCCCCATCTGCAGGTCGAGATTTGACCAAATGGCACCTGTCAATCCCCTTTGCCGTGTAAGGTACTATTCCAAGGTTGCAAGGGTTAGGGCCTGGATTTATTTGGGGTCCATTCTCTAGCTAACCACAGTCCACTACCTGGCCTCCAAAGATTCACCTGCCTCCAATATGCAAAATACATTCACCTCCACTCCCGCATACCTAAAAGTCTCAATCCTTTAGAGCATCCATTCAAAGCCACTCCAAGTATCTTGGATGATCTGCCTTGGGCTCTCGTCACATCCATGAAACACCTCACAGCAACACCGGGATTCACGTTCGATTGACTAACAGGTTGACCCATAAACTGGCCATTGCAGACGTGTTTGAGAGTCGCCCGGGAGGCCAAGGGCTGAACAGGTGTGAGTGAGCAGAGAAGTCGGAGGAGGTAAAGTCGGAGAAATATAACCGAGAGCCTGAAATGTAGGGTATTGTAGGCCACCAAGAAGGGTGGTAATGTTTTGAAATTGTCACTTCAGAGAATTGGAGGGCCCCATTAAGGTTGAAAACCGTAAATTCAGAGCGTGCTGGTCTCCGCGATAATGTCACTTCTGCTAGCCGCACAGCGGTCTGGGGTTAGGTAGGGCAAAGAACTTGATGCACAGTTTTGTTTTTGTTTTTGTTTTTGTTTTTGTTTTTGTTTTAAAGTAGACATAACAGAAGAAGGAAATGGGGGCAAGGACGTGAACCAACAAAAGGAAGGCGGAAACAAGCAGCCATCGTCATCCGATCTCAGCTGGGAAGGAAGTAAAGTGGACACTGGCACGGGTGGCGCTGGGCTGCAAGGTGCTGAGGGGGGATGGCGGCAGCAACGGACCACTCCCTCAAGGGACACTTGGACCCGGAGTAACCATGTGGGGCAGCTGGATGCTACAGAGGTGCTGGTTGCAGCAGCTCTGGGGGACCCCAGGGGGCTTGTGCTTGTGGAGAGGGCGACGGATGAGAAATAGAGTAGGGTCAGGGCGATGGGTGGGACCTGGCGATGACACCTGCAGGGTGCGTCTTACGCCCGCGTCCTCACGGGGCAAGGGGCATTTGTCAGGAGCACCGGGAGCGATACAGTCAGAGGGGTTAGTCCTATGGCAAGTGCAGGAGGAAAGCAGGGCTTTTCTTCTATCCCGAGGCACGTGAGGAGGGAGAGAATGGGAATTACCCACTGAGACAGCCACCCAGGAATGTAGTGTCCTTAGGAGACAACCTGGTTTCAGGGGAGGCCTGGAAGGAGAGGGAATCTTTAGTGAAGAGGTTGAGGGTGCAGAGAATTGCTCGCTGTGGGACCCTGCGAGGCTCAGGCGGACGGGAGAGCAAGGGCGGCAGGAGGGTGGGCAGGGAGGGAGCAGAGAACTGTAAAAATGACAGTCAGAGGATCTGGGATGGTGACCAAGAATAACAGGGAGAGAAAGTGTGGCGGACTTACTGGTGGTGAGTTTATCGAAAGAGTAAGTCCCCGCACTCTTGGTGGATGACAGCAGGGGCGCTTGGACCCTGAGGTGCCCGGGCCCCGAATGGCTCCCACTGCCCAGGAAGGCCAGTCTGCCGGATGTGTGGGTTCCGGCCTCACTGGAAGGAGACAGCAGCGGTTGGACTGGTGACACGGGTTCCAGGTGGGCAGCTTGACTCTGTCCGTCCTGCAGTGTTGGAATTTAAGGAGCTGAGGAAATATATATATGTATATACACACACACACATGTATATACATATATATATATATATGCGCATATATATATGTGACTGACTACTGGGGAGTGATACTGTGACTCCCTCAAAGAGGAAGGTCAGTGGAAAGGTGCGTCCAGCTGACAGTTCAAGCACGGGACAAAGAATCATAGTTATAGAAGCACACATACATGCTTATATTTCTCTGGGAGTGCTATCAACATTAGCATGTGAGTGGAAATGGGAACTGTGTAGAGGAGGAGAAGTGCCATCCAGGGACAGCCATTGATGATGACGATGATGACAATAATGGTAACAGCGATGATAATAATAATAATAATAATAATAATAACAATGGCAGACACTCGCTGAGCACTTCCTCCCCACCAGCCGCTGCTCTAGTACGTGACCTGTGTTTACTCATCGAGGCAGCCCTACAAGCGGCCAGTAATGCTTTTCCCATTCTACGGACCGAGTCCCAAAACGTACCATGACGATCCCAGGATTCGAACCCAGAGCCCTCACCCTTCATCCCAATCTTACACCACGAAAGAGAGAGAGAGGCAGAGAGAGGTCTGGAGGCACAGCTCTGGAGAACATCAGTACTTGCCAGCGCAGAGCAAAGGAGGACGTGGGCAGGGTGGAGACGCATGTCTGACATAGGATCTCGGACATGCTGTTTATTGAGAGCTGGTTTGAAGATAAGCTTCTGACGGTCTCTCGTTTTCTTGCCTTTGACCCTTCTCTTGAAAGTGGAATGCAGAGGGAAGAAAATGAATTCCGTTTAGTTGATTTTCAATTAATGAAAGTTTCGTGGTAGCTGCTTAGTGGCTTAATAAAAGAACTTTGGCACTGGAAAAATTTCCTCTGGTCTTCCCGCATTCCCACAAGAAATTTTTATTTAAAAAATAATAATCACCATAATAATAATAATTTTTCTTGTTTTCCGAAGTGAGCGCCGTGGCCCCCACTGACTACAGCAGTTACCGAGGAGGGATCGGGGTTCATTTCAGTTCTCCTGGGTTACGAACATTGACGTGGGACTTAAGAAAAACCTTCATCCAATTTTTTCCAAATTAAATCAAGAGCATTGATAATTAGTTTCTATCAAAGACATCTAGTGGGAAATGAAAGAACTGAAAAAGCCATAAGCTGCCCTTACTTCTTCATTAATATTTGCTCCCTAATGCAGGTCAAATAAACCACACTCGCAGTTTTAAATGAGTTGCTTTAAAGTTGATGAATTATTTTTCTCTTTGGACTTATACCACCCGCTGCGGCTAATTATTCCCACTACATTCCCTTCTTTTACTTGAGGTTTTAGTCGAACAAAGAAAACAAAGCAAGGCTCCCTAGAAATTGAACTCCGTTTTGCTGTAAAAATCTCTTTCACCACATAGGCAACCCCACTTTGAAGACTGGGGGACTTGTTCTCACCGTCAGAACTCCTCCTGGCTGCAACCGGTAGCCTATGAGGTCAGCCGGCTTTCAGGACCGTCGGCGCAGAAACGCAATTTGAGGCAAGTCTGTGGGAGCTACAAGCGCAAAGACCCCGTGCCCATCGCCGCCACAGCACGTTTCCTTGGGTGCAACCTTCTTTCCTTCAGCCCTGGCCGCTGTGGTCCCGTTGGTTGGAGCAGCATCGTCCCCTATCCAAAAGGTTGTGGTTCCACTTCCGGTCAGAGCATGTACCTAGGTTGTGAATTCGATCCCTCGTCCGGGCACATTCAGTTCCCGGTCTGGGCACGCACAAGACACAACCAGTCAATGCTTTTCTCTCACATCGATGTTTCTCTCTCTCTTCCCCTCTCTCCAAAAGCAATGAAAAAATGTCCTCGGTTGAGGGTTAAAAGAACAAAAACCCTCCTTTCCTCCTGCTATGCCTCCATGGGCTCATCTGTAAGATAAGGAGTTGAGCAGTGCGGGAGAAGGGACTACCTACCCAAAATGTGGGCTTCCCCTCTCAGGGCAGAGTCATCGCTGCGAAGTGATCACTCAGCAGCCAGAAACCACCACCCATGCCCTCCACTGTGCCCAAGTGGAGTGCATGACTAGTTGTCACCAACAGAAAGTCGTGGACATGCTGTCCCTGGGCCTTAAGAGGGGGGCTCCATATCCTTGGATATCCTGAGCCATAGCAGTGTCTTTGCTAGCGATGGGCCTCCTGGGACATGCCTGAGCTCTCCGAGATGAGATGACGCAACATGGAGGCTGGTCCCCAGAGAGCAAGCATGTGACTCGGCCAGCCTGACCTCTGCAGAGGAGAGGGGGCCAGAGGCGGGGCTCACCCCTGTGCCCGGCGACTTGATCAATCGCACGCAGGGACTGAAGCCCCAATGTGAACTCTGACACCAAAGCTCAGACGAGCTTCCTGACCAAGGGGCACATCCCTGTGCCGGGGTGGTGACATTGTGTGTCCTGAGTCTGTGGGGAAAAGGCCTGGAGCCCTGTGTCCAGGACCCTACAGGCCCTCATCCCAGATGTTGCCATTCGGGTGGCCCTGACTTACGTCCTTTATCATACAACTGTCTTTGTGATATTTTAAACAAGTCAGCACAGTTGTGCGGGAGTCGGCCTTTAAGCAGCGCCATGCACTCCCTTCTGGCTAAGACAGAGTACCAGGGGCTAGGCCGAGCCTCCTGCCCGGAACACCTGAAACACCGGGCCACGTGTGCAAAGCTACAGCTCTCCAGACATGAGACATCCAAAAACAAAGGGCGCTGGCCTTGAGTGGGGGACACAAAGGAGGTGAGCCCCAGGGGCTGCCCCACCGTACCTCCTGGAAAAGGGTCTTGTCCGCAGCACAGGGTAGAGAGCCGGAGACCTAGCCCTGCCGTCTCCCTGGCCCGAGGAAAGGAGCTGGGGGCCGCGGGAGCGCAAGCAGCCTGAGCCCAGGGACGGGAGCACAGGCGGCAGAGAGAGGCCAGAGCTCTGCCGAGGTCCCGGCCAGGGTGCAGACGAACACCGCTCAGCACACATGTGAGGAAACCACCGGGGGTGGGAGAAGAGCCACACGAAAGGGTCAGGGGGAACCATGTCCGAAGCTGACCCTTGGCCGGGAAGAGCGCCGGTGCCGAACAGCCGCCGGGGAAAATGCCATAGCGTGCAAGGCATGAGGGCCCTAGGAAGGGTCCTGCCTCCCCCGGAGAAAGGGTAATCTTAGCATAAACACTGCTCGGACCTCGCCTACAAAGGCTGAAGAGCAAGGCTCAAACGGATCGGACTGAACCCTTTATCAGCAATGTAACCACATCCCTAACAAAGCTGAGGGCTGCTGGTTGGCATGCAGACAAGTCCAGCTCCAAATCACGTAAATTCATGACGTCTGGCGTCCAAACAAGGCAGAGGAAATAGGCGGTCCATAGCGAGAGGGAGACATCGGTGGCAGCTGAGTCAGGGATGGCACGGATAACATCAGTAGAAACAGCCAAATAGAGACATAAAAGGTGCTTTAAAAAGAACCAAAGGGAGAAAGTTATTAGAACAAATACAAAACCACTAGAACTAATAAGTGGTTTTGGCAAGGTTTCAGGATGAAAAATTAATATACAAAAACCAATCGAATGCCTACGTAGTAGCAAGAAATAATCAGAAAATGAAATTTAAAGTACCATTTATAATAGCAAAAAATCTGAAATCCTGAGGAATAAATCTAACAAAAGACACGTAGTCCTTGTACACTGAGAGCTCTCAGAATGTACCTTGCGACCAACTCAAGCTACAGAAAACATTTCCCCTGGACAAATTCTCTTTCAACTCCCCCATCGCCCCTGCACATTTCCCCGCTGTGAAACCTTTCCCAAGCCAAAATGGGGAGCGAGAAGAAGCAATTACCATTAATTCAACGCATGCAAATGTCTCCATTTCATTCACTGTTTTGTACAGTTTGACACGGATTGTAAGACCCTCTCTCAAAAAAGCTGAGAAGTCTCTTAGTGTTTTTGATTCCCTAGGTCTCACGTTGCTCATGGATGCACGAAAGCAACTGAGGTAAAGCCCAGATGCTCAGGGTCCCAGTTCACAGCTGCAGGGCTGGGTGCTGAGAGGCGGAGGGTGGCTCCCAGGGAAGGAGCTTGGCGGGGCGCTCCAGCGGCTCGGGGTGCGCAGCCTCTGTACGCGCTGCCGCCAAACAAATGCTGAATGCTGTTTTCGCCTCCTTATTTATTTTTTTCATCAAAGCAAAATCCTCTTTGGGTTTCTTTCTGTAGCAAAAACAGTGTCGGTCTCCCATGAAAGTGAAATGGTGCAATGCGAATTTTCGGAAAGCAGGGATACCTGTGGTCTAACTAGGTCCTCACTCTTGTGCCCCCAGCCTGAAGCGTGCCCCGAGTCCCCCCTCCTGTGGAGTCCTCCCCCACCACTGGAGCTAGAGGGGCCTCTAGCATCCCCCTTTCCACAGAGACTCATGTCTGCACTGCCCCATCTCCTTGGCTCCCCAGCACCACCCTGTCTTCCTTTCCACCCCTGGATCTGTCCCCTTGCTGGGTGACTGATGACAGGGGTTTTCACTCTGAGGGAAAACTCAGCCCCCTGCTTGGGGCCATTTTATTTAGCTCAGAAGAACATCCTCCGCGTGGGCCTTTGCTCGGGGAGCTTTAAGCCTCCAGTGTGGTCTCAGGGCAGGGCCCCTCCGTCAGCACTATCTGGAGGCCCTTGTCCCCACTCTCCCTGCTGTGGAATGGCTTCCTCAAGAACCAGCAACTATTTTTAGCAAGACGGCTACTTAAGTCCATATAAAGGGGGAAAAGCTTCTGAAAAAAAGAAAATCCGTGGAGACGCAACTTTGCCCGCAAAGACGTTTTACATTATTCTGATTCTTCTCGGAGACTCTAATTTATTTGAAATCTATCTTTTCCAAGAAAGTGAGGATTTTTAAATTTGCAGAACTGCGGTTCCACTGAGCTGCTCCTTCCACAACCAAGAAAGATTTGTCCTAAAGTTCTATATTTGTACTTTTTTTTCATGACTGACACTGCAGCAGTTCACGCAAGGAGTATTTCTAAACCAGCAGCCTAAAAGGGAAACGGGCCACCCACACAGAGCCCAGGGATCCCAGCGCGTGCTTAGTGCAGGACACGCAGACATATATGTAATATAATACGCTACACATACATCCCAGGTAATACATAACATGACACGACATGCTACATATCATGTTCACCGGCTTCTAACAGCCTGTACCTGTGAGTGGCTGCCCCTGCCTGTCTCCCTGTACCCTCGAGCCTTCCCTCTGAGTATCTGTTTGTAGCAGTGAGACAGGGTCCCTCTATCCTACTCTGCTCTCATGCATACAATGGGAATCTAACCGACAGAGGGAAGAGTGAACCAACGCCATGTGGACTAAAGTGTCGATGTCTCCGCCAGCACGTGACTGTTAGGGGAGAACCGTGATGAACTGCATCCCCACACTGTGAAACAGCTGGAGGAAAACTCATGTTGTGTTCTAAACAAGTCACTTTTTGCACACAGCCTTTGGTCCTCCAGACGTGCTTATAGCATGCAGTATGCCGTAACATCCCCCCAGGCATGGCTCCTCCCGGCACTTCCCTGCGAGAAATAGCAGGCGAATTGCTAGCTTCGTGTCCCAGGTGGAAGATTTGGGGGCTAGAAAGCAGATAAAACAAAACTGCCTGTGGTCCAGGCCAGATGCCTTATACAGAACGAGACTTCTTGCCTGCACAAGCCAGCCTCCCAGATAACTAAGCAAAGAGCCAGAAAAAGAGAGAGAAAAGAAGAGCCAACCATGCCCACAAGTTGGCTTTTTATCCCCATAGTTGAGCCCTGCAGGCCCAGGAGTCTGAACCCTTCAGAGGTTTCTGCTCTAGCCAAGAGCAAACATTCAGGTTATGCCACCAAGACAGAGGAATAAGAGAAATGCAACACCCCAAGGGGTGTTTTGACTATGTTGCGCTTCTGTCGATCGGCGGAGAATTTCCTGCGGGGAAACGAAGTATCCCGAACCCGAAACTCTCCTGCCTGGCTCCCCACCCTGCCAACTCCGCGGGAGGGCCACCATGCCCTCTTGACGTGCTCCCCCAAATGCTCTCTCACTGGCCAGCTTTTAGGTGGAACTCCAAAAGAAACTGCTGCTTCCACTCCGCTCCGGTCCCTGCTCTCACGGTAATGCGTCCCAGGCGCTGCGTTTCGGGCTGGTATTTATGTGGCTACGCGGGCTCTTTCCAGGCGTAGCTATTACCAGTGAGTGCGGGGACATTAATATGAGTGAATGCAGGAAAAGGGATGAAATAAAACATATCCTATTGAAGGAAATGAGCGCTCCTTAAGAAAGGAAAACACACGTAGGAAAAGACGCGGGCATATCGGAATACAAACGGGGCACCTGGGAACCATGCATTCCACAGGCATGATGTTATTGAAGTGCTTGATACTAGAGTAAGCACCTGCAGATATGAATTACATCCTTGTTCAGACCACTAACATTCAAGTCCTGACATCTCAGGAAGCGCTTATGTTATATTTCAAATCCCCTCGCCCACTGCACAAATATCCAATCAATCAATCAGTGATACAAGACACTAGCTAAAAGGCTTAAAATGCTGAACAAGCCACCTCGCCCTCCTCAGAGAGGATGACGCCCTTCATTTACTGGGGACTCCACCCCCACCGCTCACACCTCAGCCGCGGGGCGCGGGGCGGATGAGGTGGGCTGCGGACACCTTCGCTGCTGAAGTCGGGGAAGCAGTAGGCTGGCACATGGTGACGTGCCCTGAGGTGGGCACCGACTTGGAGAGGGCACATGGAACTCCTCGGTGTCCCTCGGGCGTTACCAACACCTCTCCCCACCCCACCCTGCCCCCTTAACTTAGTTGTCACGTCTCTCCTTGGGGTGAGCACGAGGCTGTGGGGGCGTGCTCACTTTATCTGGTTATAATAACAGCGACTTTCATCTATTCCAGACAGGTTTTCTAATAATGATTGTCGTAGAAGCACAAAATTCAGGGTAGAATGGAACTTTTAGATGCTTTCCTAAGACAATGGGAAATCTCTAGTCAAACAGAGCAGGTGATTCAAAGCTGACCTGTGGTACATTAAAGGTGAAATAAAAAGTGCCAAAACTCAAATAGTGGTTATCTTTGGGTGGCAGAATTTGGGGAGGTTTTCTTTTCTTTTTTATATTTCCCAAATATTCTGTAATATCAGCGTCATGGTGAATTTTATGCACGAGTGTGACGGGGCCACAGCGATGCACCCTGGGGTGCTGGATATTTGGTCAGAAATCACC
Source organism: Mormoops blainvillei (assembly GCA_004026545.1). Lineage (NCBI taxonomy): Eukaryota > Metazoa > Chordata > Mammalia > Chiroptera > Mormoopidae > Mormoops > Mormoops blainvillei. Next base: position 185,328 of record PVJD01002209.1, on the reverse strand, counting down.
CTAGATGTTTCTGTGAGGGTGTTTTGAATGAAATTGATTATCTGAATCGGTAGTCTGGGTAAAGCAGACTGCCCTCCCCAGTGTGGGTGGGCCTCGTTCAATCCGTGGAAGACCTGAATAGAATAACAAGGCTGGATACGGGAGAACCTCTCTGGATAATGGTCTCTGAGCTGGGACATCAGGCCTCTCCAGCCTTCAGACGCAGACGTGCACTGAGCTACCCCGTCAGCTCTCCTGGGTCCCCAGCTTGCCAGCTGCAGATCTTGGGACTTCTCGGTCTCGGGAGTGGCATGAGCCCATTCCTTAATATATCTTATTAGTTCTATTTCTCTGGAGAACTCTAATACAACTAGTTTTGCATTTATACTTTTACTATTTTCTACAATACTATTTCTATAATTAGAAAATAACTTTTAAAATTCATCTATGCAAATTTAAGAAGAATTATGTACTTATGCAAAGACAACCTAACAGAATTAATCCCACTGAGAGAGCATTAGTATTTCATTTCAGGTTTAATTTTGATTTTTATTCTTACCACATAAATCTTAATGCACCTAGAAAGTATTAACATCAATGTTATTTACATAACATTACTCAAGAAAGCCTTTGCTGGTTTTGAAAGTGTTGGTTTTTTTAATTTAAAATTCTGCACTGGAAATGAAATCAATTTTAATTATATGCTTATGATACTCATCTTCAGTGGTTTTTAAATCAATAATAGCAAAAGTCTTAGCTTTGTTCTGAAAACAGATGGCACTCAATAAAAACTTATTTAACCTTGCCCAGTCTTAGGCTCTATAGGCAACACAATGGACAATAACGGACAGTTTAAAAATTTTTATCAAGTGCCGCATTAATTATCTTATTTAGCCGTCACAATAACCTTGTTTTGAGTCCATCGGCCCCCTTTTACAGGGCAGGGTAGCACGGAGGGCAGAGACGCGGCGGCTCGGGGAAGGTCACGTGGGCTCGCGGGCCACGGAGCTGGGCCTCGAACCCAGGGCCTCTACTTCTAAATCTCATGCTCTTTCCTACGGAGTGTGACACCGCCCCCCTGCTCAAAATGCTCGCTGTCAAGATGAGATGGATACTCAGGAAACGACAGAAGAGGACACGATTAAGCATTAAATCTGAGTGGTATTTTCATCGACTTTCATCAATTATAGCAAGTCTCGCCTGACTTGCTCCATTTTAAAAACTGAAGTTCAAAGTTGGACAGGAATTCGCCCCCATAGTCAGTGGCAGCTGCAGAAGGAGAAGCCTGGAATGATGGCTTGTGCTCCCAATGAGGCGTAAACACGGAGCGAAGGAGCCCACCCCGCAGCGCCGTGAGGAGGCCCGCGAAGGCAGCCCGCGCTCCGCCCCACCCACCCCGCCCCAGCCCGCCGTCCAGATGTTCGGAAACAACAGAATGTAGCGATTCAGAGGGAAAAAAGCCTTTGTTTGGTTGTTGACTTTTTACGAAGTCTTTACAAAATTAGTGATTCTCTTCAGGGTTCTCAAAATCATTGATTTCTTCTCTATAGAATGCCAAGAGCCGGATGTTCTTTAATAGTTAATGTCTTCCTTCAGATCATCCAGAATAAGACTGTGGGGGGCAGGGGTAAGGAGGATGTGGGAAGAATGAGAGAAAAACAGGAAGGAGAAAGAAGGAGCAAAGAGAAAGGAAAAGAATACAGAAAAAATTAATTTTTGCCCTACTGAAGTTTATAATTATAAACTATATATATAATAAACCTATAAACTTAAAAACCTATAAACTTATAAACTATATATAGTAAACCTAAACTATATAATAAACCTATTATAATTAGCCACCATTTTTGAGAATTTTCTAAGGGCCAGGGACTATAAGAGGTGTTTGGCTTATTTTAAGCCTCACAAAGACACTTGAAAGGTAGACATTGCCATTGTTTTAGACTATGAACTTGAGATTCACCTGCTCGGGGTCCCACAGCTAAATGGGGGAGCTGGGATCTGAACCCAGGTGGATCGGACTCTAGAGTCTGAGTTCCAGCCTCATGAGAGAACTGTTCCCCATTTCCAAGCTCTATAGGCAGGGACCCCAAATATTCCCAGAGGCTCTTTCTCAACTTGGCCAAACAAAGGCTAACCAGTGGTTCCCAAGCGACTCGGAGATCTTTATCCATTAAAGTTCATGGTCTCTGAATTAAGATTCTTTCCCCACTGAATGATGAATGCAACTGGGAGTCGAAACTGCTGATTAAAACACAGGATTTTATTGGAAGTAGAATTAATGCTGGTACTAGAACGGTCCAGCAAGAATTCCTCTGTATTGCAGTTCTCCGAAGGACAGTCCCCCCCAAGGAGCACTGCTGTTCTCCCTGTCTAAGCGTTAGCACAGTGAGCCAGGCCAATCATGACGCTGAGCTGGGAAAGGAGAGAACAAATGGCGAGCTCTTAGCTGCTCCTGGAGCCTCCGACCAGAGCCACAGCCAGGCCGGTGGATGACAACTCGTTTCTCAAGTCCTATCCCCAAAATGTTTACTATATCGGCAGCCCTCCTGGGAAAATAAGCCTTCATTTCAAAAATAAACCTGACTAAAGGTATCCGAAAATAAAAGAGCTGGTTTCCCGCCAGCAACAAAGCTGGCCTAAAGGATTACGATTTCTCTGAAATAAAGTTCTGGAGAGCTCATCAGAATTAGGAAGAACTGTGAAAACAAACCCCCGCAGCTCAGGCCACAGAAGCGTGTCACACTTTAGTGGAGATTAGCAACCCCGACCCCAGGGGCTCCAGTGACGTCGCCTCTTGTTTTCTTTACAGAATGTGGTCATCCATCTAGAACAAAGAATACCATTTCTGTTAGGAGTGTTGTTTGGGAAGGAACACGGGACTTACCGGGTCCTGAGGGCTGGGTTAAAATCCCAGTCCTACCACTTACTGAGGTCCTTTGGGCAATTTACTAACCACCTGGAGTCTTGGTTACTAGCCAGGCAATCTACTAGCTCCATGAGCCCTCTAGGTTGCTCTGATCTGCAAAGTGTTGTGAATAATGTCTGCTTGACAATGCGGTTGAGAGAATTCACTGGAATACTTTTCAAAGCATCCAGCAGCACTGTGCCTGGGCATGGCACATGCTCAGTAAAAGTTGGTTGGATTGTGATCTGAATGTGGGTCAGGAAAAAAAAGACAAACCATGGGACTGCGTCACGCCTGAGCCCTGGCATCGGACGCCGTGTGACCTTGGGCAAGGACCTCCAACTCCGCGGTGGTCCGTTTTCTCACCTGCACCGCGAGAAGGTTGGGGAAACAGTCCCTGACTTTTTCATCTCTGTCATTCTGTGATTTTAGAAAATTATTTTTATACAGTTGTATATTGCAAGTCTTTACGCACAAAATACTACACCCTGAAATTTTATAATCGGCATTTTAGGGTCTCCGTGCCCTGGGCCTAGGGACGTGTGAAACAGAGTTGTCGTGAAATACAAGATACATTTTTCAGAAGATGATTTCCCAATACCCTAGCAGAAGCTGTTGGGGAAAACAGGTTAGCTGTCCTCAAACTGGGGGCTGACTTCTTTAGAAAGGGGCTCCCATTCTCATCCGTAAATTCCTTGGTGCCATTGTCTTAGCTGGGTAGAGCCAGGAGCTGGAGGGACCCCTTAACTTTCGTCAGTTCCGGCACTTGGAAGGTACCATGCAACTAAATTTATGCTCGGCTCGCCGTCTGGCTATTATCATTTAGTGAACACTCCTTTGGCATGGGCTACCCCGAGCCTTCAGGACAGGCCCTGCGCCAGTGCACCCGCGGAGCTCCGGACACCCACGCCTGCAGCTGCCCACAGCTCAGACAGACTTCCTCCTGGGGCTAAAGTGTCCGGCAAGGTTGAGGGCTGTCTGCGGAACTCAAAGCACCCCAGAGCTGATTTAGGACGGGCAAGAGCCCCGGTGGGAGCTCTGCGTTTTCACCAGACTCTAGTGAAAACCTCTGGCAAGCTTCTTCGACCCTTGGCTAAAAGGCACACCTGACCCCATACTGCGAAACCAGAAGCTGATACATTTTGGGTGGTGAAACTAAACGTGTATTTAATTTCGAGGGCTGGGAAAATGCTACAGTAAGGCTAAGGGTTTTGCATACGATGTATAAAATTTTAGCAAGACCTCGTGCATTCAGTACAAGATTAACAACCAAACACCTTGCTGGATGCACATAACCCCTCCCCCCAAATTTAATACGGAAAAATCTGAACTAGGAGTGAGGTGGTTGAACTTGACGTTCTAATGGGACTGACTTCCTTTTCAAGGCCTGTGGGATGTGGCTCTGGGCGAAGGCGGCGGAGGAAAGACTAGAAGAGGAAGACGCCCCCAAATGGAGCAAAGGGCCGCCCGTCTGAGGTTGTGGGGCAGAGGGCAGCAGCCTCTCCCCCCGCCCCCCCACTCCGTCCAGAGCGCTTCAGATCGCAGCAAGCCCAGCACCGAGAAAATTCTCATCTTCCCTGCCCCGGGAAGATGAGAATCTTCTCTTTCTCTTCTCCTCTTCTGCTCTCTCACAGCCCCCGAGGCGTTGCCTCTCTGGTCAGAGCGTGTTCATCAGGGAATGGACTTGAGATAAAACAGACTGCTAATTCCACCTCCACCAACCTGCAAGCTGTGTGCTCGTGCCAGGTGAACCCCTAAGTCTCAGCTCCCTTAACTGTAACACGGGCCTAATCGTGACACCACGCCAAACAAGGGCACACGGGGAAACACCCACCATAGGGACTGCACAGCAGATGAACAGTGCCTGGGAACCTTTTCTTCTCTAGTCACCCTTTGCCCAAGGAAATGGCTTCTGTAACAAGAAGGTGTAGAAGAGTGCGGGCCGATGACAGCAAGGGGCAACACGGCTGTGTTGCCTGATTTCCACAGCGGCCACACAGATGAGGTATCACCAATATTTTCACTTTATAGACAAGGTAACTGAGACGAACTGACTTTTCTTGTTTTCTGAGCCGTTTACTTTTCTTGAATGTGTGTGTCTTTCTGTGTGTAGCCTTGCTGGGGCAGCAGTGGAGAGAGGCAGGCAAAAGCCCGCAGCGCCCGGCGGGTCCCCGGCGGGCCCCCATCGGAGTGCCAACCAGGCCAACCCCACTTAGCTTCCGAGATCAGATGAGGTTGGGCGTGTGCGGGGTGGCATGGAGGCAGACAGCACTTTACTTTTTAAAATTTTATTTTGAAATAACTGTGGATTCACAGGAAGTTGCAAAAATAGTAGAGGTCCCGTGCTCCCTTTCGGTAGCTTTGCTCGTGCCCGCAGCTCAGCTGCTGCAGCCCCCAGAAGCTGTCATCCGCCCTCAGGTGCACACCTCAGAGGTGGAGCTGACGCTGAGCGGGGCGCAACCGGACCACCGCAGGGCTGTTATTGGCATAAGTAAGGGGATCAATTTCAGTGCCTGGGGAGCCTGTCCTAATGTTCTAATTGGGGACTTAGGGGACAAGACAATAGCCGAGGGTCGCTGACACGGTGAGAACGTTCTCCCTCTGAAAGGGGAGCTGGGCCTACTGGTCTGCTCGTCCATGCCGCCGCCAGCTCAGTGCAGGGTCCTGTAATGTGTTAACTAGGCTCTGGATGCGGGGCGGCTTCCCGGCACCAGCTGGGCACTGAGTGATGAAAGGCTTGCTGTTTTATTATCCGTCTCTCTGGTGCATCGGTTCTTCCCTCCATTCTGTGTACCATTCCAAGAGCGCACTCTCTGAAGCCAGAAGATGTATTTGGCCAATTCTGCCCACCCCTTCCTTCCCTGCTCCAGCCTGTGAACTTGGAAAGGAAAATCGCTCCCACATTCTTTACTGCAGTATTTATTGGAGGGGAGTCATTTCATCAATCACGGACATCCTTCCCAGAGAACGGGTTCCCAGGAAAGGGAAAATTCGGCCCTCCGCCTTCAGCCTGGATGTTGCTGGTGGGGCCACACTGCCCCCAGGGCCGTGCTGGTGCCTCCCAAGTACCGGACAACCGTGGCCACCTCTTCTGATGGCCACGATGCCAGAGGCCGAGAGACCCTCACAGGAAATTAAATGCACCACGCAGCACCCCCACCCGGGCTGCCCCCCTTCTTCATACCGCCCCCTGGGAGACAACGAGGAAACGCTGAAAGGCCACCTTTCTGTGGCTCTCGCCCCCTAACCTGGTCCACGGTCTGGTGGCACACCCCGGCTCATGAAATTGCGGAATTCTGGGTAACAGCAGAAACAAAGAATCCTTGTACTGCTTAAATAAACAAAGGAGAAATGTTCTGTCTGACCCCCTCCCTCCACCACCACCAACCTTTAGAGAAAAAAAGAGCCCTGCCCAGCTGCAGTGAGGGGAAAGGTTAAATGTGGACAGAGTGGTCACATAGGAGCAGTTTCTTCGTTTTCTGGTGGGAATACTTAACAACTTAAGTATGTTTCCCCAGGAGGTAATCTATTATATTTTGTCCAATTTCTTCCTCCAAGAACTGAATCAATTCATGATGTAATGCCCAGGGGAGAAGAGTCTTCTGGAAACAGAGTGTCTTTCTGGGGACAAGGTTGAGGAAAACATCTTAATACTGTTACAGCTCTGGCCTGGTGGTAAGCGCAGAGCGTGGGCCAGGAAGGCAGCGAGGTGTCCAAGGGACACCGGCCTCGACAGTGTCCGGGACACGCCAGGAATGGTTTCCTCTCTCGGAGAAGCAGAGGCCATAAATCCAGCTGGACATTTACAGGACAGCTCCAGGACACCGGGCACGTCCTTCAGGGACCGAGCTGACAATGCTGCTTGTTCAAAGCAGCGGCATCTGAACGCAGATGCCGCTGTGACTTCCAGTTCAAACAGCATTTCTTCTGGCCTCTTGCCTGCTCCCAGTCCCCTTTCTCCCAAAAAAATAGCAGAAAAGAAAATGTAGATCAGCGCTCCTCATCCACTTAGAGAAAACAGATGCAGCTTTGATTATTTGCGAGAGGCTCTGGGCAGCTTCAAACCCCCACTGTAGCTGGTGGTTCCAAGGGCCCCTCCAACTAAGCTGTCACGGGGACTGCCGCAGGGACCGGAGTGGCCTGGCCCCCGGGAGCGCCCCGGGGCCGGGGGGGCGGGGGGTCGCTGAGGCAGGCGCCCCGTCCGTGCTGCCCACACAGGGATCACTCCCCTCTGGTGGCCCAGTGAGACGGCAACAATGGTGTGTCTCCCGGAGACAGAAGACATGACGATACGTTGGAAGGGCCTTTTGTATGTTTTACTATACAAAACATGTATGTTGTGTGTGGGCTGCAAAGAAATTTCAAAAGGTGGAGGGCCAAAGCCTGGATGAAGGGTTATGGGATTAGGTAGGTGGGTCTGGGTTACCTGTTTAAAGGGCAGCTGTGTGGTTTCTCCGAGGACAAAGGAAGCTACAGTGGGAATTAAGAGCCTCCAACTTGCTTCTAAAAGGTATATCACTTTTCATCTAAAAATAAATTTACTCAGCCCCGGCTGCGTTGGGGGCATCAGCCGGTTCACCAAAAGGCTCCAGGGTCCATCCCTGGTCAGGCGTGTATGGCAGGCAACTGGCTATGTTTCTCATATCGAAGGTTCTCTCTCCCCCTTCCTCTCAAAAGTAACAGATAAATAAATGAAGAAACCAAGAAATCCATCCTAGGGTGCGGATTTAAAAAAATAAAAGTGTACTCAGGTAAAAAAGGAACTCTTAGATAAATCGGTGTGCAATTATTCCTACGCTACCTACCCAATGAAAGAGCCCCATTTAAACCTGAAGACTTATAACTTAAAGGAACGTTTAAAATGACAAATACGGGCCAGCTGTTTACCAAGGAGGCCGCCTCCTCTCCCCTTTCCACCCGTCGTGAGCCTCACTCACACCACACTTGCCTCTCTCCAGCCGAAGAGCCCAGGAGAACCCCCACCCGGGAGGCCCGCTTCCGGCCCTTCGGGAACACAAGCTGCAAGAGCAGGACACCCACCCCTTCAGGGACTTCCCTGCACAACGGGCCGGGCAGACTGGCTGATGAGGCTAAGCTGGGCCAGTGAGATGGCCCAGCGGCTGATTTCCGGTCGCACGCCCAAACACTCGATGGGAGTGAGAAGTCTGTATTTCAAAGGGAGGACCTAAAAGGTGGGTTAAGTCTTTGCTGCCATTTTAAGAGGCCGGTGGCTGGACTTAAAAAGGTTTCCTGTATTTCTTGTTTAAGGCACAAACCAAACGCCTAATTTCACGTTAGGATTGTGACCAATGACAAATATATTTTGCCAGGGCCAGGAAGCACGGTGGCGCCTTACACGGCGAATTATCCCGACTGTGCAGAGCACTCCGTCCCCACGGGTCCGAAGGGCAGGAGCACTCGCCAGCCACAGTGGGGGTGGCTGCGGCCAGCACATGCCATCGGACCGGCGTCAGAAGGGGTCCGATGCGCACTAGACGGGCTCTCCGGCGGCCTCCGAAGGCTGCCACCGGGGGGGTTTTACTGCGTGTTTGCACGGTCCAATATTCCTAGAATTCCCAGATTCTTCGTGGTCTTTCTAGATGTTTAAATACTTAAATTCAAGCATTTATCACTCTTCTGGGACCTCTGTAGAATTTATTTACATTTGGAGTTACTATTATTGGAGAGAAGTTCATTTTAAAAATATCAGCAAAAAAGTGGTCTATTTAAAAGCATTACCACAAATGTGATTCCTTAAGACAAGTATCTTTTCTTTTTTTTTTTTCCCCCTAAATGCCACCTGCAAGCTGTAAATATGTGTATTAATGTTTCCCCACAGTATTTGCTTTGGCTGTGACCTACTCTAATGTCCAGATGAACAAGGGCTAAAAATTGTCAAACCACATTCTTGTTTGAGAGCTGAGCTCTAACTACTGCCAGTTTGAGAGAAACACACATGCAGGTTTAGGGAATATGTGTTGTTTGTTTTGGCTGTGACACAGGGCAGGACAGTTTCCATCCCATTCGAACGCATTCAAGAGAGTTTGAAATATTGCACAATAAAAGTCATTCATTATATCTGTCTCCTTTCCCTTCCAAAAACAAAAATGGCCGCCGAGTCCCAAATCTGCACAGGGGGCAGGAAGAAGGGAGCACAGGGTCACTGGAAACCACCCAAGACTAACACTGGGTTTTCCAGATTTGAGTGAGGGAACACTTCTGCAATCTTCATTCCCAACGTCTGCTTAGAACGAGAAAAGGCTGGTCACGCTGGATGACGGCTCTGTTACGAACAATAAGAAAGTGCACACATTGTTTGCGCTCAAGGCATAAAATCATACATTTGACCTCCAAGCGCCTGAGCTAACCTTACTGGAACTGGAACATCCTTTTACTTACTTTCTCTAGAAGATTCAACGGTCTGACGCCAATGTTACACTGAAAAAGGATTGTTTCACTGGTTGGACCGTACACTTGGAAGAGCCTATGTCTGCAAGCTCAGATGCTACCTAGCAGTGACTTGATGGCCCCACAGAGAAAACAATGACATTTCCTTTCTGTTTACCCAGGATATCAGAACACTGGAAATGCAGGTGGTTGTTAAATGACAAAAATAGAAATGTCACGAACAAATCACTACAGCGAACACTGCAAAACACTACCAAGGTGGAAGAAACTTTTCTAAAAAGCAAATTTTATGTGGGTGACTAAAAGCCAAGAGAATAAAAAATGAGATGTAGTAAAGAGATGTTAACAGTTATCTTTACATTTCGGGGCTTTAAAATTCACACAAAAATATACTTTTAGGAATTTGAAACTTTAAAAAATTACATAATTTGAATTTTTTTGCATTACGTCTAAATCCAAAATGCCTGCAGCTGGCGCCCCGCGGGAGGCCACTTTTATTGTAGAGAATATAAATTAAACCGTCTAATCAGACAATGTGTGCGCCACGGACAGATGAGAAGGGGACCAAAGGAAAGCTGCTCTCCACCGGTCTGTGGTAATTTTGGAAACCCAGACCTACCCCTTAGAAGATGCAAACTTGTATTTTTCTTTAATGCGCCTGCTCATTTATTTTCCCTTTTCAAATAAGTGATATAGAAGCAGTTCCAGAAAAATCCTTGCTTCCCGATATCCTAAAATTCTCTAAAACCTTTCTAATAAATCTTAAAATTAAGGTCACTAGAGGTTAAGTATAATCCTGGTTGAAGATGTGGGACAGAAGTATGTATGCATGCGGAGCGCGGCAGGAGTTCCTTCTCTCTCACTAAAGCTATTCTGTTACTGTTTCACGATTTCACAAAAAGCAGAAAAGCATTGGAGAATGTATGAAAATGAACAACACAGTCCAGTATCAGATACACTGGAATTGTTAGGCCAGGCCACATTCGTAATTAGTCCATTCTAGAGCCAAGCCCATGCTATGAAATAATCTTCAAATAAATTTAAGATAAACCCCCCCACTTTTTCATACGTCTGGAGTTTTGTCATTTAAATTCCTGCCAGTACTACTCACTTGGTCTGAGGTTCCCAGCCGAGGGTCAGCCCTTCAGGTACACTACAGAACCTGGCCACACAAAAGACAGCGATTCCTCACCATTTAAAGCGGGGGGGTTCTTTAAAACAAAACATAAGTGTTATATTTTAAAGAAATCTACAATCTCTACTCTAGTTTCAATTTCATGTTTCGTCCAGATGTAGTCACAGGATAGACTATAATGGGAAGTTGAGAAAAATACTTAAAAACAAAAACATGTAGGAGATGAAGCCAACTTACATGGTCTAGTCTCAGTAAGTGAAGACCAAAGGCCACCTGAGACAGACTGTGCATTTGGATCCCAGTCCCGTAAAGCGCCTGTCAGTCAGCTTGGTGCAGCGTCACTTGTTTCAGGGAAAGACAGAACCACCTCACCTGCTCTGAAGGTGGCGTCGCCTCAGAGGCTGAGGGGTGCCGGGTCCTCCTTAGGACGATGCCCCACGGGATAATTCTGCCCCTCAGAGAGAACGGAGCCTCCCGGAGGAGGCGGTCACATCTAGAAATTAATGCCTGGCACACACATCAATGAGTCCACCCTCTGCCTACCTAAGAAGACCTGGTACAGGGGAATTTTCCCACATTAACAAGTAATTCTCAAATGCTTAGCATCTGACACATTTTGTGTGATGACTTTTATACCAAACCAAACTAAAATAAAACCTTAATTTACGGGAAGAAATGAATCAGACCTATTAGATAATATAATTTTTTGGTAAACTTAATTTTGAATCTTACTTTAATGCTACTTACTTCATTTTACTGATGATACCGTACAATGTTCAAAAGACAGTTCTTGCTCAGTGACTGATCCTACAGTGACTGAGAGTGACAACTTTAAATTACGAACTGCAGCAAACCATGGTTTGCCAGAAGATCAGGCCGAATGTACTGGTACCCCAAGGAGGCTGGTTTCCTTACCATCTTTCCGATAGCATGTTATTTACTGACTTTTTGCCCTAAACAGTAATGCAGGTCTGGGTATAATTGGGGGCTCCAGATAAAACTGGTTTGTCAATCCTTTGCTTCTACTGTCCTCTTCCCTCACCAAAAGAACTTTAAACATTTACTATGCTACAAATTCATAGTAAAATTTTTTTAAAAGCTTTCTTACAGCAATCAAGATGGTTTGATGTTGATCTGCGAACAGACCCATCCATCAATGGAAGAGAATAAAGCCCCAAAATAAGGCCAACTGATTTCAACAAAAGGTCCATTGTAATTCAAAGAGAAATGCATAACCTTTCCAGCGAATGATGATTTCCTAAAAAAAAGAGAAAAAACCCCTCACCTTACACAACATACAAAAAAATAACTCGACACACACCTACCGCCTGAGAGGTAAAACTATAAAACTTGTAGGAGAAAACCCGGGAGGAGAATCTTAGGGCCCTTGAGCTGGGCAAAGATTTCTTGGCTAGGACTCAAAAGCATGAACCGTTAAAGAATAAAATTAACTAATTAGATTACAACGAAATTTGTATCTGCTCTTCAAAAGCCACTGCTGAAAAAATAAAAGACTAGCCACTGACTGGGAAAAAATATTTGCAGACACATATCCCATAAAGGCCTTTTATGCAAACATACATAGAGCTCTTTCAACTCAATAGCGAGACGGTAGGAACAAAAGCATGAGCAAGAGAGTTGAACTGACACTTCAGGTAAGAGGCTGTAAGCGGGGCTAACGACAGACACAGGAAAAGATGCTCATAAGGGAAACGCACGTCAAAACCCCGAGCTACGACGCCATCGCATGACTACTGAACAGCTACAAGGCAAAAACCTGACAGCGCCCGGGGCTGGTGAGAACAAGCAGCGGTGAAAACAACTCTGCTGAGGAAAGCATGCAAAATGGCGCAGCCCCTTGGAAAGGCTTGGCAGGTCCTCGCTTTACTTTTAGACAGAGGGGAAGAGAGGGAGAGAAACATCAATGTGTGATTGCCTCTCGCACACCCCCTGCTGGGGACCTGGCCCGCAACCCAGGCACGTGCCCTGACTGGGAATCAAACCTGCAACACTTTGGTTCACAGGCTGGCGCTCAATCCACTGAGCCACACCAGCCAGTGCGCTTGGCAGGTTCTTAAACAGAACATATCCAAATGGTACAGCCCAGGAATCCCGCTCCTAGGCATTTACCCAATATAAATGAAAACAAGTGTCTATAAAAATGATCCATATGTGACTGTTTATAGCAGCTTTATTCGTAACAACCAAATAGAAACAACCCAGATACCCGTCAATTGGCGAATAAATAAATTGGTACATCTGTAAAATGGAATACTATTTAGCAATACACAGGAATCAACAACTTATGACATACGACACTGATGAATCTCAAAAGCATTATGCTAGGTTAAAAAGGACATAAACTATAGGATCCCGTTTATATGAAATTCTGGAAAAGGCAAAGCTATAAGGATGGGTATCAGGTGAGTGGTTGGGAGAGGCCAGGGTTGGGGGAGGGAGAGACTGACTGCAAAGAGGTAGGAGAAAACTTCTTTTCGGGAGATGAAAATGTTCTATTACTTGACTATGGTGGTTGTTACAGGACTGTATGAAGTTGCCAAAATCCAAACTATATGCTCAAAAGGGTGAGCTTTACTGTAGGTTAATTATACCTCAGTAAACTTGATGTAAAAAGAAAAAGCTTTCGATATAAAGCCTGAATCAGGCATTATTAATCAGGTATCCTTGTTAGGCCAAACCCAAACCTGACCCTTAGTCCTACGGCTTAAGCACCTGCGGGGCCAGTAGGAGAAAACGGAAGCCAAGTGGCAGGAGATTATGAGAGGCGGAAAGGACACAAAGACGCTACAATTTTTCTGAAAGGACTTTGCCAGGTGCCGTTTATTAAAGAGAACTTAATAACCATTTTAATTTCAAGGAATTTATCTTACATTTTCGCAGAAGCCCAGTGTGGCATAATTTTCAATAACGAAAAACAAAGACGAGTAGCATGAATTAGGAAGGAAATGACTAAATTATAAATATCAAAACAACATAATTCTGCTAAAGGGGTTTAAAAGACTGAAGAGCACTAGGCCCCCCACATTAAGACCGAAGGATATGCATGGCTTTTGCGGAATAAAAAAAATCAAGCTGCAGAACAGCATGTAGAGACCCCATCAGAAAACAACAGATCTACAGTTTGGCTTACCTGGGCAACCGTCTGCCCTGTGCGTGGGCTGTTCGGTGTTTGCACTTAAGATAGCTGCAGAGAGGACGGTGTAGCTGCAGGCTGGCATGGTGTGCAAGAAGATAGTTTTTCATCTTGTACAGTTTTTTATTTTTTTCAATAGCCACATTACTTTTGTAATAAAAATGAATAAACATAACAGTGAAAGGGAGGTACCCGCAGCAGCAAGAGCTGCCCTGGATCCACAGCACTGGGTGCAGAAGAAACTCCAGATGTCAGGCTGCCATCTCCTGGACAAATGAGGAACGACAGAAGCCCGACAATGAGAAGAGGTTGTAAGGCCAGATGTCAATGGTTACAGCAGTAAAAAGGTAAGGCCAGAAAAAACAAACTGGAGCCAAGTTTTTGGCTGAACCACAAGTGAAGAGAAACTATTAAAAACAAGAACACATATCAAATACAGAAACCATCAACTTTTCACAAATTTCATGATGCAAGCGAGATGAAAAAGATAAAATAGAGCCTAAGTTGCTTTAACTTCTCAGAGCTGATCTTTTTAGGAAAACCGTGTTTGTTCTTAACAAATAACAACAAAATATTCACACTGAAACATTCTGAAACCAACACAACTTGTAAAATGTCTGTATATTTTTACTTGTAAATGCTAGAACATGAGAACAATTTCACATTTGAAAAATCAAGTGGGGAAAAAAAAATCACACACCAAACTCTTTCCCTCATCCTCATCAGCGCTTTTTGAGGAATAAAACAAAGTATGTGAAATTACAAAAATCAGACAACTGAGACTCAGATTACAGGTCATCATACAATTAAAAAGGAATAAAACACAATCATTTTTAACGTGCACATTAAACAAAGGAGAAATACAAAGCCTTAACAGAAAACAAAACCCTCTAACATCTTACATTTCTGAAAGTTTTTTCTTTTTAAATTCCAAAACGAAATGACTTCAGAAGAAGTTAATTAGTCCTTTCTTCTTTTTTTGTGGTTTGTTTTCAGTGGTATACATTTGCCAACCACACTAAACTATAAAAGGGGGGGGGGGTGTCCATAAATAATTTACGTGTAAAGATAAAAGAATTTTCTAAACAATCCACCCTTTAGCAGGAGGAATTGGGGATCACTTTGAGTGTTAATGTAAAACACATCAGTCTTCACCAGCAGGAGTCCCAGACCTGTTGGTGCCAAGAAGGTAACAAACAGTCTCTACCTACGGAGGGGAAACGGGCGCTCGGCGGGAGCTTCCCCCCTGGAGGGTTATTTATAGAGAGCTCTATTTGTTAACAGGCTTCTGCTATCACGGAGAGGGAGAGTTTAATGATTTCAAGGATTCCAAGGACAATGATTTATGCACATTCACAAATTCCAGATATATAACAATTCAGATTTTCAAACTGCTACCACCAAAATGGCTATAGGAAACAGGATATATTGCCATCGGGTTGAGGCATAACTGGAGAGTCTGAGACAAGTGGTAGTTTGTACTTGACATTGTGAAATAAAGTTAGAATTTAGAACGGCTGGGAAATGCCTCGTGGAAATAGAAGCCCACAACCTACCACCACGTTTCCCATCAGTGAACTGATTTTTTAGGGCTGCTCTGAATAAGTTTTTGGACCAAAAAAAAATTTTTTTAAGGAGAACCACAAAATAAATCCCAAATTAGCTGTGACTAATTTGAATAATCTGGGAAACGAGTCTTCAACTAAAATCCACCTCTCACCCTAAAAAACATTTAAGAATCTTGAAGGACAAAATGCTTTCATCACATTAGTTATTTACAAGTTATATTTTCATTTTATAATGACACATTTATCATATAGGCAAAGGTGGGTTTACAGTTGCAAGTACACAAAACTCAGAGTTTATTCCTGTTTATTACTTATTATTGTTTAATGTTTTCTATACAACTTTAAATCTACTTTTACCCCACCCTGTACTTCAATGACCAGGTCGTTGAGAGACTTTTCCAAAATTACATGTAGGACATTTGATTTTAATGTAAATATTAAAACTTTCATTTCAGACAGTTTAAGCTTCTCTTAACTTCGACCCAAAGAGAAAACAAGTTTTATAATTTCCATCTACCCTGACTGTTAAAACATTTTAGTTTTTTTGCAGTATTTTTAAAATAAAAACACACTTTTTAAAAACAGCTTTCCACCTTGTATTAATGTCCATTTTCATAGTTACATTAGTTGTATCATTTTTTTAAAGAAAACCCTTCTCATCCAGTTGTAATGAGTCAATTCTTAAAGACGAATTTTTTCAACAAACACTAAACCTTCAGTGGTAAATATGTACTGATGTAAAACAAACAAGAGACATATTTTTGGGTCTACAAACAATTCTTTTTAGCGAAATACTAATAAAGCATTTACTCTTTGGGGGGAGGACATATTGAATAGAATGTTGATTTCTTGAATGATAAAGAAATTCACTTATTTCTACTTAAAAGTAGGTTCAACTCACGTGACTTTATTTAAAACTTTTAAACACTGAAGTTGAACACACGGGCTGGGATGAAGGAATCTCTTCGGCGTGGGCGGTTAGCGCCCCTCTTGCCACACGTTCTGCGGGAAACGTCAGTTGTTGCTGTAGTTCTGGCTCGTTCTCTCGGCATCCACGTCGGCTGGAGAGCTTTCTCCCTTCTGGCTGAGAAAGGGTCTCCTTTTTTAGCACTTTGGCTTCGTGTCTGCAGTGTGTGCAAGTGCAGACGTACAAAAGCTCTTCCTCCTTTTCCCAGACAAACAGGAAGAAACGGCCGCAAAGCCCTCACTGTTTTCTGGATCTGCTACGGAGCAGGGTATCCCCAGTTTCTGTCCAAAGGACACAGCTTTTTTCCTAGAGGACACGCTTTCAAATCCTCCGCTGTCCAATGTGTGCATGGTTCTCCTTCTGGTTCTCTGGGAGGGGCAGGAAGTGGAAGGAACTGGAAGTGAAATCCACACAAGTCCTTCACTTTCCAAATCTTTCTGCAGCCTTGTGCTACGGCGGACTTTTGTTTCCCTATTTGTTCTCTGAAAGGTTTGTTCTATGGAGTCAGATAAATCTTTATACAGTTCAGAATTTTCCAAACTAATTTCCACAGAGCTGCCCACACTGTAGGAAGTTTCGTGCATTTCATTTCTTTCCAAAGGTAAACTCTGACCATGGACACCGCACACAGAGCGCCGTTTCCGCTTCCCTTCACAGCTCGCACCACTGCTTCCTCCTGTGGAGCTTCTTCCCAAACCCTCGCTCTGGCCTTTCTTTCTCTGTCTGTGGTCAATCGAGACATCTTCTGAACGCTCACACTCCTCCTGTGCGCTGGACACTGGACCCTTGCTCTGCGGGTCGCCCTCCGTAGCCACTAAGAAGGCGTCGTGCCGCTCGCACCTCACGAGGTCTCCTGCCGTCTTCCAGCCCTGAAGGCTTCCCACCTGTGGATCGGCAGCAGCAAACTCCCGGGCCTGCCTGGTAAGGTCAGACTGCGGACCCTCTGATGCAACGGGTTTTTCAGTCACGGAAGCACAAGGAAAATGATTGTTTTCATTCTTGGTCCCACTTTTTAGGTCATTTTCACTTTCCAGTTTAATTTCTGCTTTTGTAATAATTCTACTTGCATGGATTCCTATAGTATTTATATTTGAATCTTGATCGCAAGTGGCATTAATAGGCGACAAGGACCTTTTTATGTAAGAGCTGCAGAATTCAGACACATCGTGTCTACTGAATTCTTGTGAGTTCTGAGGGAAAAGATTCTTTCTTTCAGGAAGCTTCCTCTCTTCAAGTTCACCATCTGAGTTGCAATCATCTGTGGGCATGTAAATAAATTTGAATCTAATTAAAAAGTAGCCATAAAAATAAAGTTCAACAAATCAAACAGGTGCCACACTGCAGTGTTCTAACCTTTCAAAAATCACAAGACCCACAACGTGTTACATTGTGCTCTCCCCTTAAGTCATCGTCCTCTTTCCCTTGTCGTAGGAAACAGGTAGTTAGTGTGTGAATTAATAAAGCCCATAGCTGCAGACCAAGAAAATAAGAACTGTACCTTAAACTGCTTCCTCTATTCTAATATACCTCTCAGGCCACAAGGCCGATTAGCATGAGGCAGCTACATCTCCCATTTCCCTAAAAATGAAACACTGAAAATGGGCAACGTTGTGCTTCTGAAACTTTTCCAGCAACGTTTCCCCTGAAATAGAGGGAAGAAAGCCTGGAGTTCTGGGGGATTTAAGGATTCTGCCAAAAGGTTTTTCTACCTGAAGACTTCAGATCTTACGCCCTGTGTTAAAAAACTAACATGGAATGCACTGTGCTCTCAAAGTGAGCCACGTTCGTTCCAATATTCCAAAAATCTCCCTCCTTCTGCCTTAATCGCTGACTAAAATTCATCCTCCAGGAAATTCATGCCCCGTGGAGCCTGTCACATGTTTTCGGCATACTGTGTGACATTGTAGGTGAAAAGAATCATAGGTGAAAACACGGTGAAGGTTTTTAAGTTACACATCACAGCCTAAATGGACACAGGCTGATGTGTCACATCCCAGCGCATGATTCAACACGCCTCTCTTGTCACCTCAGATAAGAACCTTCTCAAGTGGCCCAATGAGTATATAAAATGTTCTAAATAAAACCAAAACTGGCAGAGATAAAGCATAAGCTGAACAAAACACCTAAAACTCAAGGTTTAGATCTGAAAGGTCCATGTCCATGGCTGGGGTAATTAAAATCATGTCGTGGGAAGCTAGGGATGAACATGTAGGCTCTACAGGGGCCGCCCAACTAACACGGGCTCTTTGTACAACTTCAATGAGGGACACTTACGCATTGTTCATGAAATTAACATACAAAAGAATGAAGGTAGGGGACAATGATGGAAGGGGAGATGGAGCAGAACATGGAAAGAAGGCAAGCAGGGAGGGAGGGAACTGCTTTAAACCCTTGCAACAGCTGGTTATAGATAAAAAATGCTTCAGGTATTTTAAAAAAACAAGTTCTCTGATAAGATGCAAGATGGGAAATATATACTAACATTAAACAGCTTTGGGAAGAAATCGCTAGGAACTGGGGAGATAATGAAAATGAGCGTTCCCAGTCTCTAGGGGACCGTGATTTGCAGGGAGTGGAGGCAGCCAGGTCACCATACGGCGGCGGGAAGGTGCCAGGGGGCCAGTTTTCCTGAAGAGGCAGCAGGCGCAGTGCGTGTGCAAGGCAGCAGCATCGGGCCAGGTGAAAAGCGGCGAGGCGGCCACCCCCACCCCGCACAAACCACGTGAAGGGCAGGGGCCGGAGGCGCCTGCGTACGGCTGCGGGGCGGTCCCGTGTTCGTTTAAACTCTTGTGCTTTCCCGAAGTTTAGAAGCACGTAGAGAGAGGCCAGTTTACAGTGGCATGCATCGTCATCTTTTGATCATAAGTTTAAAAAGGATTCCGTGCAAAATTAACCAACCAAGTGAACACACACCCTCACTATCTGTGACGTGATTTAGTCGATTTAAAGTCCAAGCATTACAAACCGGATGCGACTCCAAACCAATTTTTATCGAACCAGGATATCAAGAAGCTTCATCTTTGCTTGTTAACGAAGCTTTCAGGGGGACGAAGTTCGCTTTACAAATGTCACTTTTAGAAGACACTTAGTAGTGCCAACTCTACTGCAGCACAGGGCAAGTATTTTTTAAATTTTTGCCCTTAATCCATATGCGATACCCCGAGCGATGAGCCAGCACCGCAATCACTTGTAGGGATGAACTACGCCCCCAGACAGAATTCAGTTTACTTTAGCCAAATGCTTTAAAAAGGAAAAGGAAACAGGATAAAAAAAATGACTTCCCCCAAAATTATATGCAGTATCTCATGTCCGAGTTTCTCTGTGGGGAGGACCAGGGCTCCCATCAGAGTCTGAGAAGGATCTAGGGGCCCTGAAAGTTTCACTACTGCTTCCTTAACACTCTCCTGGTAATGTGAAAGTTGTTACCTTTCATGTATTTACAATGTACACGGTGAGTGGGAAATGGGAGGAAGAGAGGAAAATGGCAACGAGGGTAAAGAGAAGAGACAGAACGTGAGCAAGGGCAAAGGGATGAGCACCTGATGGTGCCCTGCGGACACGTGGGACTGATGGTGCCCTGCGGACACGTGGGAGTGACAGGGGCGTCTCGGAGGCCTCGGGCAGCTCCGGGATAGGACTTAGAAGTGGCTTCTTAGAAGCAATTTCTCGTTCCCCATACAAGTTCTTCTGAACGCCTTTCTTTCTTCTTCCTTTCTTCTTTCGGGAGCTTTTTAAAACCTGAGAAAATGTATTAAAAACACGGTGACTGAGAAAGATGTAGTACCATATATTACAATTTTGACCCTTTAACTTCTATAGAAACATTTAGGACCGATCGCGTCATTTAAGACTCCAGAAATCTGAGTCAGGCGTTGAGGGCCAGGCACCTTACACGAAGCCAAACAAAATGCAAAGCAGAACTCAAGTAGCAAATGGTAGCGTAAGTTTCTGATTTGCCAAAATAAGGTCTGGATCAGTCAGAAAGAGATTAGATGCAGAGCCCGGACAGACTTAGGACAGGAGGTACCTGGAGCGAAGACGCAGCCAGGAGCTCCCACCGGCAGCTCGGGCGGGCCGCGGACGAGGCGGCAGGAGGCCCGCACGCGGCAAAGAACGCAGAGGCTAAGCCAGCCGACTCATGGCAGACGATCTGATCGAGATTCAGATGAGTGGTCAAAATAAAACGGACTTTTAACAAACACAATTAGAAGATGGGGAGCAAAGGCTGGTGATAACTGATAGAAAACATGCAGGTTTCTATAAAAATCAGAAACTGCCTTAACAATATCTGGAAGGCAGTATTAAATCTAGTTCTGACAGCCACTTCAGTAACTGAGAACTAGTGTTCTATGTTAAGTAAATGCTGTACATGGAAAAGACTCAAGAGAAACTCCAACACTGTATGGAAATAACAGATGATGAGCAAAAAGAAATATACTCAGTGTGGTAACACTGGAGAGTCCAGAGTGCAGGTCATCATATGGGTCACACTTTTAGTGAAGCTTCTCAGGAAATGGCACGTATGTGAATGTTTACGGGGACACTGAGCGGGCAGGGAATGACCTGCTGGGCGTGAGACATAAACACACTGGACGTGGTCGTCAGGGAGCTTGCGGTCTAACAGCAACTGTAACGGTAAGACGTGCAGACCATGACAGATGGCACAGACGAAAAGACAGCTACCTGGCCTAGGGAGGCGTTTTGAGGCAGGCTCCGTGGAAAATGCGATGGCTGAGTGAAACGTTACACAAGCGGGAGCTGCTCTGGTCAAAGAAGGGAGTGGGGCAGAAGGGCTCACCGAGACGGGCGCCCAGAGGTGTGCGGTGGGTGGGCCCATGTGGAAGGGGCGGATGAAGCTAACAAAGTGAGCAGGGCCCTGTCTGCACTAAGAGCTCACTGCACAGGGATCCGGGGAGTAAGAACATCTGATGTCACATTTAAGAAGTCATTTGGCGACAGCACAGAAATGAGTGGTGTGAAAGAGAGGATGATTTTCAGGGTACAGAAGAGGTCCAGAACTGTGTGTTCCCTGAAATGTCTACAGATAGCCTGTACAAATGAAACAAGACGTTGCATGGAAAAACAATTTTATAACACTACAAGATAAATGTTCCTCTGTGTGATTTACAATATATGTTTAACATGAAGTTCTCTGAGAAGTCCTCAGTATAAATAATCTCTATATACATTAGGAAGATCCTGGGTTAAATACTTTACCATGAAACATTTTTTTTCCATGGAATTTCTGTTGACTTCCACACAACAGCTGGAGAACTGATGGCTTGGCCAGTGGAGGCGGAAGGCAAGAGAAAAACTTAACTCGGCTCCACAGATCAGCTGCAAAAGACAAGTATTCCGCCTCGGGTGCCAAAAGCCTCCTGTTCAAATCCTGACTCTGCCCCTTAACTGCATTATAACCTCAGGCACGTCTCCTCCCCTCCCTGTACCTCGCTCTCAGCTCCCCTGTAAAATGCAAATCACAACAGCACTAGTGTTCAGTAAATTCACTTAGGTGGGATGGTGAAAACAGGGCTTGGCCGCATGCGTTAGCTCTTCCTGTTCTTTTAGCCTCCTCTGCTTTGTGGGTTGACATGGGGGAAATATTTTTAACGTCAAAAATTATGCTCCTAGTATTACTGTGTGACACAGGCCCTACATGGTCGGTTAATATACTATGGTCAATCTGATAACCTCTAGAATGTTTGATTCATATGTGGGGAAAATCCCCTTTTAGCTGGATTTTGAAAATCTGTTGGTATAAAAAGTCTCCAGCACCTGGTATATAGTGGCTTCTCAACAAACGTGAACGAAGGGATGAATGAATAAGTGTAAAAGAAAAAGAAGTACAATTAATTAAACTTCATAATATTCGCTAAACATGGTGAAAGACGTATATTGTTTTCTCAAGGTCACGGGTCAACAGAGGTAAACCACCCAAAACGACAAGACTAAAGCACCTGTGGTCTGCCATGAAAATGCATCTATATTGTCCACGAGGCGGCTTCGCCTGCAAAGGCTAGAACTCGAACAGAATTTGAGTTTGAGCCAATACAAAAGCCTGTGATCAGCGGCAGCCGCCACCCGTGGCTAGAATCACAGGGACGCCACGCGATCCAGAAATGGCGAGACTGGTGCATGACCTGGGGCAAAGGACAACTGAAAAGGGTC
Organism: Mormoops blainvillei; assembly: GCA_004026545.1. Lineage (NCBI taxonomy): Eukaryota > Metazoa > Chordata > Mammalia > Chiroptera > Mormoopidae > Mormoops > Mormoops blainvillei. The sequence goes on along the minus strand of PVJD01002209.1, from coordinate 163,041 downwards.
ACCCCTGCAGTGCCTCCATGTCCTCCAGAACCCAGCAGCGCTCCTCACACAGAGGCGGCGGCCATGCAACGGAAGCAAACACTTAACTTTTATTTGCACAATTAAGATGTATACACATGGCAACAAATCGAATGGCACAGGAAAGCTTGTGAAGACAAGCACACACTCCGCTACCCCTGCTGTTTGCTTTGTCGCTCCTTTCTCAGTGTTGTATGGAAGCTCCACCTCCTCCAGTACGGGGCTCATGTGGCTATATTTTTAACTTATGTTTATAATGAAAAATGCGAAATACAAAAAGTAGAACAGTGTACTGAATCCCAGGTGCTCATCAACTACCTTCAACAACCACTGACACAGAAATCAAGATTCATTTATAATGCCCCACCCCGGTTATTTTCAAGCAAACCCCAGGCATTCCATTTTATCAGAGAACCTACAGTATCTCTGAGAGGGAAGGGCCCCTGTTTTCCACAGTAAAATAAGACATTTTATTACCTGACACTATTTTATTGATTTTTCCACCCTACTTTACAATGGAGTTTTATTTTTCCCAGTTTTATTGAGATATAAATGACACACAACATCATGGAAGTTTAAGGTATATGTACAATGTAACCATTTGGTCTGTATACAGACATACACATATAAACCAAACGAGTGTTCGGTTTACACACACACCCACACATTGCAAAATTACCCCTTTTTAAAGCAACAACAAATACTACTCAGCAATAGAACTGGGTAACTTGATACAGGCAAAAACCTGGACAAATTTCCAGAGAATCGTGCTGAAAGAAAAAAGCCAGTGCCAAGAGTTCCACAGCGTGACTCCATTTCAGTGACGTTCTTCCAAGGACAGCAGGAGGGAGCCTTGGCACCTGGACGGCGTTTTGACACGGCCCTCCCATGATGCTGTGCCCCAGTGCGGCAGGATGGCACCAGCGACGCTGGGAAACACTAGGCGCAGGGGACCTGCCATCTCTCTAGCTCTTCTTAAAACAGCATGCATTTCTATGGTTATCTCAAAATCAAACATTTAAACACTGAGAAACAAAATGACAGCAATTTTCTCTCACGTTTCCTCAGAATTCAAAGTTCTCCAATTGGTCCATATGCATCTTTCCAGAATCATTCAAATCGGGACCTCCAGCAGGTCTCCACACATCCCATGTGGCTGACAGGCCTCTTTAACCCTACGGTTCCTTCACTTTTCCCTCTTGCCACTCGGGGAATAAACTGAGACATCTTCCCCCGCAGGATTAGCCAAATGCTGGGTCCGGTTCACTGTGATGACGGTCCATGTCTTCCTGCATCTCCTGGGTTGCCCACAAGCTGGTCATTAGATCAGGGCATGATGAGACTCAGCTCTGAGATATGGACACACGTATTTTCAGAAAGAGTATTTCACGGGCAGCTGCAACCCTCCTTACAGCCTCAGGGGCTACTCTCCTGCAGCATTAGGACCTGCGGGCGTGGGTGCTCGACTGATCCATCCACTGTGCTTCCTGACCACCTGCTTCCTAACAGTCGACAGCGTTCATGAACATGTCATTTTTACACATTATTTACTTGAAAGAGAGCTCAAACTTTATTTCCTAATTTTTAGAAAACTTAGTTGATGTTCTAGACAGCTATGGTGGCCCCCAAGTTATTATTTTTAATTATTACGAACTTAGGTGTTTTTTCATAGGTGACGCTTGTGTTTCAATCTCTTACGTTCATTGTTTCCGACAATCACGCTGCCCAACCTCTAGTCAGCGGCAGCCCCTTCCCGACAGTCTCGCGTCCTCTCACAGGGCCCCTCCCTGCCTGCACACTGGGACAGACCTAGGTCAGCTGCCCCTTCTGCTGCTGTGAAGCTGAAGGCAGCCATTCCACCAAGGAGCCCCGCTCCCTTTCAGCGGCATACGGTGTGTACAGGGCTACCTAGGTCCCAGAGGCTCACGTCCAACCTCCATCAACAGAGGGAGAAACACCCACGAGGGTATATATAGTAAGAAAACTATTTGAAGGGAAAACGCATGAGTTCATACTGATATTTCCCATTCAGATTTTGTCTAGCAAGGTTTCGAATAAGATTTAAAACTGTTTCTTTGTCTCATAGTGAAGTCTTGATTCCTAATGGCAGTTTTAAAAAACTGCTTATTTTCTTTATTCTAGATTTAGTTCCCCTGCCCAGATGAGTGCTTCACACTGTTTAAGCCTTCTTTGCAGTTATTTTTGTCCTTAGGATATACCCCACTGGGATTTTTCAGATTTCTAAGTTTGAAAAATTCTTCGTCAGGTGAGGCCTTCAACTTGATATACAGTGAGATAATTTGTTTCATTTCATTTTGTTTTTAAGTTTTAGGGGTGGTTCTTTATCCTAAATTTGATTTAATCATGTTTGATAGCTACGAGAAAACATTTACACTGTTCGATGTCAGAAGGTGAAACACTCCAGGCCGTCAAGCTCTCATTCTCGCACATGCCCTCTGGTAGCCCCTCCCTGGAGGTTACCGCTTGTGAGCTGCCTTATTCTCCCACTTTTATTCATTAGAAGATTTTATGCGCTTGTGCATATACACACACTTATATTATTTCTTCATGTTTCCTACTTCCTTAGATAAAAAGGTAATATATTAGTTGGCCATATGAAGTGCCATAACGAAACACCACAGACTGGGTGGCTTAAACTATGCTATTCTCTCACAATCCCGGAATCTGAAAGTCCAAAATTGCGGTGCCAGTAGAGCTCGTTTCCTGTAAGTCTCTCATTGGTCTACAGAGGCCACCCTCCTGTTGCCCCTTCACATGGGCTTCTACCTGTGTGCCCCTGGGGTCGCCTTCCATATCTTTTTTTGTTTATGTAAAACCTATGGATATTTATTTTTAGAAATTTTTATTGTATTTTTTTCTTATTACCATCTATCCCCCTTGTATCTTCTTCCATCTTCACCCATTCCCCTCCCCTCTTAAAATGACACCAGTCAGATTGGATTAGGGACCAGCTCCATGGGCCTTGTGTTTACTTAATTAACCCCTTAAAGGCCCTTTCTCCAAATACAGTCACACTGCGAGGCAGTGGGGGCGAGAGCCTCAACCTAAGGATTCTCGGGGAATGAGCAGGGAGCCGCGGCCGAGCAGGGAGCCCGCTGCACACCATTTTACAGCCTTTGTTCACTAGCAGTGAATGCTTCCCGGTATCATTCCACGGCAGTGTTTGGAATTCCTCTTCACTATTTTCTGCAGCTACAAAACGCTCACTTTGAGACACACCATGGTTCAGTCACCATCTCACTGTCAGAAATTTGGTTTGTTTTCAGTCTCTGGCATTAGAGAGTGCCGCAGTAAATAATTTCCTACAGTGCCTTCTGGTCTTGTTTTGTCATTGCGTCTTTGTGATGAATTCCTAGAAATGGAATTGCTGGGTCAAAAGGTAACTGAATATTCAATATGGTTTGACACTGCCGAACAGCCCTCCACAGGGCCTTGCATTACCAGGAAATGTAGGGGGGTGCCCGTTTGCCACCTAGCCTCGCCAACGCAGGTGTCACCTTTGGATTTTTTCCTAATCTAAATTGGTAAGAAATGATATCGCAATGCAGTCCTCTTATTATGATGAGCAACTCTGAACTTTTTTTTTGCGTTTAAGGGCCATTTTTGATTTTGTGAAATTTGAAACACATCGCCTGGGTATTTCTCTCTAGTTCTCTTTTTACTCAATTCAGAAGCGTTTTTTTAGTATCAGTGATCTCAATCCTTTGTTTGATATGAACTGAAGATACTTTTCCCATGTTTCTCCTTTTCTTTTAAATTTTCTTAGTTTTTCCCATGCGTGCTCCATGTTGTTTGGGTCAAATGGGATGAAATTTATCAGTCTTCGATTTCAGTTTCTGGGTTTCGATTCAGATTTTGGAAACTTTCTCCATTTCTAGGTTATAAAGAAATTCAACATTAAGAATTCTAAAGCTACTTCCAAGTTAGTAATGCTATTTATTTTCAAAATTTTCCCAGTTTTATTGAGGTGACTGACAAAAATTATATATATTTAGGTTGTACTACATGATTTTTTAAAAGGTGTACAACATGATTTAATATACATATATATTATAAAATGATTATTACAATCAAGTTAATGAAACACACCCATCGCCTCAGAGTTACCAGACAACATTTTCTGCATCTGCGCGCAAGAGCTGCGCTCGTAGGGCGCTTCGAGCACATGAAGCAGAAGAAAGCCCCACTCGCCGCCCCGAGACGAGGCTACTGCTCACGTAAAGCGAACCTCCCTCTGCCCTGTTAGCTCTGGCTCATTGGCTACTTTTGAGTTTACATCTGCATTTCTTTTCCCCAACTTTTAAAATGTATCTTGATTCCCTAATCTGTAAGATGATAATCATAGTAACAGCCACAGTGCTTGCTACGGCCAGGCATTGTTCTAAGCGGTTTGCAGGTATTAACTCCTTCACGACTGCCCACGAGCTAACAAAGCAAGTGCCAGTAATACCTCCATTTTAAACTCAGCAGAGGGCTCACGTCTCCCGCCCACCACCGCAGGGCCAGGAGGCCACAGCTCCCGGGCCTGCCCTCTCCCGCCACTGTCCTGTTAGTGTTAAGCCCTCACCTCCATCCCTTCCAGCCACTTCTGCTTTCTGCCCTTAGCTACATCTAGAGTATCTTGTACACAATCAAGTCGTTGCTGAAGCCAAACAGCCTTTCCGTCGTTAGGACTGTCTGTGTTTCCCAGCGCCCTGCCCAGGACAGAGACTCTGTCCCCTTCTCTTCTGCTGGCCCCCTGCCCCCACGCCACGATTACCAGCATTATCACATATCCTCTTCCTCACTTCCTTATTCCTTGACATTAAATTTGTTTCAAAACTTTTGTATACAGACTTTTATTTGAAAGGATATATGACCACCTTCCATTTTCTCCATTGCGGACCTTTCCACCCTTCCCCGCAGAGACCTCCGCGAGCACCCCTTCTCTTGTACAGGCGTGCTGGGGGCTCAGGCTGGCGGCCCAGCTGTCATCAGAGGGTCCCCTGGCACCGCTCTGCCAAATGGGCAGATCCACTGAGTCCTGCCCACTCAGCTACTTCACTCTGCCTGAGCAGCACCCCCAGTAATACCACAGAAACACTCTCAAAGGCCTCAAAACGTCTGAAAGTCTTTTTTCTTTCACACTTAATTAATTTTGGCTGGGTCCAGAAACTGGGTTGAAATCAAATTTCTTTCAGAGTTTCAAATGTCCCGGTGAATTATCTTTCCGCACTGAGACGGCTGTGAAACCTGATACCACTCTGATTGCTGTTTCCTGGTAGGAAAAGTCCACTTTTCTCCTTATTCTTACTGTTCAATTCATTTCATCAGTTCAGAGAAATCCTCGTTTTATTTTGACGATGTCTTCCATGTGACTTTCTTGTCCCGAGATCCCCGTGTGGTCTCCTAGCCTGGTCTTCCATCTCCTCACTGGGCTGTCTCTCTGCTGCGCTGCCTTCTGGGAGGCATTCCTTAATCTCATTCTGTGGTCCAACTACTAAATTTTATATCTTTGCAAATGCTTTTTCTCGGATCCTTTTTCATAGCATATCCTTCTTGGCTTTATGCTTTCTTAAATTTGAGTAGATCAGAATATTTATTTACTTTTAATAACATTTCCTACCATTTCCTGAATAGTATTTCTCTCTGAGGTCAGTTTTTTAGCTTTTTAATATTGGTCTTTTCACGGTCTTGATTCTACTCAGTTGTCTGACTCTTGCCTAAGAAAAGATTAGAAATGGGTACGGGTTTCCTCAGCTCTCCAGCTCAGTCTCTCTCCTGCATGGCAATTCCACTAGGAACTCTGTGTGGGACAGGGGGATGGGGAGGGCGTCAACTACAGGCTTTGCTCTAGGGCAAGAGCTGGCTGTTGAGACGGTGGGATTTTCCAAATGCCAGATGAAGGCTTTCACCTAGATGACATCTGCTCTGAGCTTCAGGGTGGGAGAGGGGGTGGGGTGCCAACTGGTGCAAACTGCTTCACAACCAGGACTTCAATTACTCCCTTCTTCACCGCCTCTTCTCACTCCCACCGCCTGCGTACCTGTCAATGCTGGGCCCGGTCTCTTGGGATTCCGACAGGCTGGCTCCCGGCGCCTCTCTAGCTCCCTCCTAGCACATTCTGGGCTGTAAATCTTTCCACCTTTTATCTGGCAACACACTCCCATCTGCTTTGTCTTCCAGAAATTCATTGAAGGCAGTCATCTGTTGGTTAATACCGTCCTCATTCCCTTCCTCTTCTCACTGTTACTCTACGCCTACCCTACGTCTTACGTCAATATTTTGATGCAGTGGGGTCCTGGGAGGGCTTGGAGCAGGATGTTATGCTCAACCCTTCTTGAACTTTCTGGCTATTGATTTTATGTGAAGAAGCGGGTGTACATTCTTTGTAACAGTGTTTTATAAAGAGTGTGAGGGAAACCAATTTCTAATGTACTAATTTAAGATGAATGCGAATTTCTGAATTTATGTGTATTTTTTTTTTCAGCAAAGGGATCTTTCAAAGAGCCACAAGACCTAAAAAAGGGACCGAACCAGGAAAACATTCAGATTCTTCTGGTTTTGCTGACTTGGGGGTGACTGTGCCAAGGAAGACAGCAGTTTTTGTTTTACGAAACATAAATAAGTTTACTGACTATTCTGGGTAGCTGTGTGTTGGGCTGAAAATGTTAGTTTTAAAACTGTTGACTTTTTAGGTGTTTGTAGGATGGTTAAAGAAGAGATGTCCAGTGGGCAGCCGAACCGAATGTGCACAGATCAGAAAGATGTGGGAGTCATCAGCCATGTCACCTAAGAAATCCACCAGAAAGCCTGTGATTTGGAAGCGTGAAGAACAGAACTTGGGGCGATGCAAAGAGCTAAGGATTGGCGGAGGAAAATGACCCTTGAACAGGGGCTGTAAAAGCGTGTTCCCAAGATGATGAGTGACAACAAGACGTCAAACAAGGCCCTGGACTTTGGCCACTAAGTTACTGCACAGCTCGGAAAAACAATTAAAGCGAAGGGGCGAAGAATGAGACCGCAGGTCGGCTACCATGTGAATCACCTGGGGTCTCTCCAGGAGCTGTCTTAGGTGGGAAAGGGGTCGTGGTTAGAGTGGTCCAGAGTGGACGTAGAATGAAAGGGATGAAGAGCCAACATTAATGAGGGTGGCTGACAACAGCTCGCGTGGTTTAGGATAAACAAGGAAACATGGGAAATTAAGAGATATGTGAAAGCTGAAGAGTGAAGAGAGGTGCCAAAAGGTTATTAGTACCAGCAGAGGGACACGAGCAAGGGAGAGCGAGGGCTGAAGGACAGAAGGCTGGGGTCATAGGGTGGGACACACAAAGGCATGTTAGTGAAAGTGGGAAAGGCCTGGGTATTAACAAGCTGTGGGGTATCACAGAGGAAGGTACAGTTCAGGGAAGGGGAGTTGGGAGGTGGCCAGGGAGGACCAGTAACTGCGTTAGGGTGCCAGGATTGGTTACCCACAAAGAGACCAAGAAGTCACCGGAGCTGGGATGACACACGGACTGAGAGGGGTTTCTAAATCCTTTCTTAAACACGGGGAAGAGATCCAGCCACTGGCTAAAGCAAGCTCAAACAAGTGGCAGGTGGTGCACCCGTCCCCACCTAGGAAATGAGAGGGCTTCCCAAACACGGTGCGGTTCGATTCAGAGAGAAGAGCTGATCTAACACCTAAGTGCTGAGGACTTGCTGTGCTGGATCTATGTGACGCACTAGAAGAAGGTGCAAAAATGGCCCTCAGGTCATTGTGAATGGAGTATATAATCTCTATGGCCCTTTCTTTAGTATGATAAGATGATTTTAATACTCTTGGTCTAACGTTAACGGAAAAAGAAATTGTTTCCATGTTTCCCTGACCATACAACAAAGAAACGCACCACTTCTACTCTGTATTATGTCTTTAAACACACACTCACCGGATTCTTCTTAGGAGGTGCTCTGTCGAGGCGCTTGCTTTCTTGAGATTTCCTCCTCTTACTTTTCTTTTCTTTGCAAGGCTGAGTTCCTGTATTCAGTATGCTGCAAACACTCTCTTCTGCAAAACTAATCAATTGCTATAAAGAAAATTTAAAGTAGGAATACCATATAATGCAAGCAGTTACATTTTAATGTATGTTCTCTCACATTTATTTTCTTTCCCATGTTGCTTCTCCCATTCTTATATCCCACTTCCTCTAAATCTACAAGTTCCATTATATGTATTTCAACCAACTTAACCTCAAATGGGAGAAACAGTAATTACTAATTTCTGATCTATCGAGCATGAATCCAGAAGCATATACACGTGGCCCAATTATTTTGAGAAAGAAAAAAAACTAAAAGAATTGGTTGATTTATTCATTCATCGAAATATTTATTGAGCATCTACAAGTTAGCACCTAACTGCTGCTGGGCTATTGGAAGAAAAAAATCATGAACTATTAGATTATCTGAGTTTATCATCCAATAATATCAGCTAAAAACCCTGTCATAGTATACTTATATGTTTATGCACTGTGATGTCACAGGCAAAAATCCAATTTTATCTAATAAAAGAGCAAAACATATACATTCAATGAAAATTAGGTTCGTACTGAAAATAGCTGAAACCCTGTGTTAAAAAACAACACAAAGTATAGTTTTTAAAAAGACCATATTTATGCCATTTTCTGACTGTGCTAATTACATGCTACTCTTCCCCACTTTGTACCTCAACAAAATTCATGAAACCACATAGATCTCAAATAAGCTTTTCAAACAGATTATCTTCCACATTAAGACACACCTGAAAGCTTCTTGTTTTATTGGCTTTTTCTTCTAACAAAATTAAATAAAACCAAAGCAGGGAAACGTCATTACCCTGGGTTACAAGATAGGCGGGATGAGGGAATAACTCTTAATAACACTGTCCAAGCCAAGATTTTAGCCATAATCCTGAGCATGAAAAATGAAGAAATCTACTGCAAGATTTAAAAATACATTATGCCAAATGCAAACACTTACACTTCTTCTGTTAGAGGCCCGTGTTCTCCTACCATCTTTACAGGAGGGTATTTCCTCGTGGTTATTTGCAGAGCTAAAGGCGTCAGCGCCTGAAGAGCGAAACACAAGCAAAATCAGGGCAGCTAACTAGAAGCCGTGAGACCTGCCGTCTTTCAAATTCACCGCATACTCTTCTGAACAGCCCCCTCTGCTCTTACTGCCTTATCATAGCCAAGCCTAATTAATTGCCATGAGGAACACAGCTTGAGATTCAAAAATATTAAAACTTCAAGTTTACTGGATACCAGAAACTTTTGCCACTTTCCATGGAGGCTGTGAAACATATGTTATCTTGCTAAGACAACACAGATTAAATCGCAGAATAAACACCCATATTCTCACTCATGTCCATTTATTCCAAGCGACGTTTTGTACAATCAAATTGCAATAAAGGGCATTAATATGATCATGAAAATACTTTATTTTACAAAGTTCAGGAAAATTCAAATTGATTACTTTTAATGGTATAAACTGGGAGAAGCAGTCTAACATGTTAAAGAGCACGGGTTTCGGAATGTGAAAGACGATCGCTTCCGTCTGGCTCTACTTTAACAGTGCTCGTCTTGGATGCAGTGCTACCAAGCTCGGCTTGTGCCCTACTGCCAACCACAAGCCATTCAAGGATTTCAACCAGGAAAAGACAAGGATAATGGCTCCCATCCTAAGAGACTGTCCCACGGCAGGCTTGCCGGCCAAGTTGTGGTTTCTCAGGAGAGTACAGCCATGTTTGTTGCCTTGTCATGATCCTATCAAAGCCAGAGACCTCGGAAGGAGCACGTGTGTCCACGGGGTCACATTAATGTTGACGAACAACTTGGATATTTAAGAATGACCCTTCCAATCCATAGCATTTCAGCTGTGCTAACTGGGAAAAGGAGCTGCCATCTAAGGAAGAAATGTGGATGACTATAAAGTGTGGGACCTGGAATGGAAATGGATGGATAAGAGACTTCTTATATGCTTTTCTATACTATTTGGTTTATTAAACCAAGCATGCATTGTTGTAATAAAATTTTAAAAGGAATTTAGGGCTTTTAAAATAAGGGCTGGGCGGAGGAGGGCAAAGGAGGAAAAACTGGGACAACTGTAATAGAATAACAATAAAATTTTTTTTTAAAAAGAAGAAAATTAAGTTTCATACACACAGATATTAAAAATGACATTTACAACTATAAAATAAACAAAAGTTACTACCTGAAAGAGTCTCGGAGACTGAAGACTTACTAAGAGGGCTCACGACAGCAAATGATACCTGAAGAGGCTCTATGTTTTCCTAAACAAATAAAAAAAAGTAGAAATTAGACACCTGTAAATTCAGCGGACATGTAAATAATGTGTTCCAAAGAAAAAAATATGGATTTATTTTTTTAAGTACAATTGTAATAAGTATAAAGATGGGAAAGCTATAAAAGACTGAAAAGGAAAAAATCAAAGCAAAACAAAAGATACTGGATATAAAAATAAAATATATTTTATAATATTTACCAATCATCCTGAATGAAACCATGTTTACTAACTACAATCCATCAAAACAAATAAACAAACACTTGAAGTGAAAGTAGCCATAATGATCCATCATGTTACTTTTTGGTTTATTTAAAACCCCGTGTCCTAACTCCTATAAAAGTAAGTAAGACAATCCGTTAATAAACACAACCTAACATTATAAATTATTCAGGGGAACCACAGAGTAAAGTGGCAAAATAAACAGAGATGCCAAATATTTTTCTTTCCCAAGTAATTGCCATTATGATGGTAACTTTGATTTTTCATAGATAAAATTTGTTAGGTTGAAGAAAATTTCTTTTTTCACTAGTTTGCTCAGAGTGTTTATCAGAAATCAATCCTGGATATTGTTAAATGCTTCTTCTACATCTACTGAGATGAACATATTGTTTTTCAGTCGTAGTCTGTTAAAATGATGAATTACATTAATTGTTTAAATATTAAACCATCCTCGCATCTCTGGATTAAATCTCATTTGGTCATGATGTATTCTTTTCATATATTCTTATGATCATGAGGCCCGTGTTATTGGTGTGTACCCTCTTATACTGTCTGTCTCTGATTAGGTATCCCATAATGCTGACATTAATAACTGGGAAATATTTCCACCTCCTCAATTTGTTTGGGAGAGTGTATGCAGAATTAATATTATATTTTCCTAAAATGTTTGGTAAAATTCATTAGTAAAATGACGTGGACATGCAGGGCTTTTTGGAAGGTTTAACTAAAACTTAAATTTCTTTCGTTGATATAGAGCTAATGAGGTAATTTATTTCTTGAGTGAAACTTGGTAGTTTGTGTCTTTCAAGAAATGTGTCTAGTTTAAGTTGTTCAAATTATTGGCATAAAGTTGTTCAAATATGCCTTTATTAACCTTTTACAGTGTTAGCATATATAGTTTCCTTTCACATTCCTTACTGGTAATTTGAGTAGCCTCCTTTTATCCTGAACAGTCTGATTAGAAGTTTACTAACCTTATTTCTTTAAAGCACAATCTTTTGATTTCAGTAATTTTCTCTATATTTTTAACTTTTCTATTCCAGCGATTTCTGCATTTATCTTTTTTTAAGTATATGTTATTGATTATGCTATTACAGCTGTCCCATTTTTTTCTCCCCTTTATTCCCTCCTGCCCTGCACCCCCTTCCCACCAGCATCTCCACCACCCCTTTAGTTCATGTCCATGGGTCGCACACGTAAGTTCTTTGGCTTCTCCACTTCCTATACTGTTCTTAACCTCCCCCCTGTCTATTTTATACCTATCATTTATGCTTCTTATTCCCTGTACCTTTCACTACATTCTCCTCCCTCCCCCTCCCCACTGATAACCCTCCACGTGATCTCCGTTTCTGTGATTCTGTTCCTTTCTAGTTGTTGGCTTAGTTTGCTCAGTTGTTGATAGTTGCACAGACTTGTGATTTTACTGTTCAGTTTTGATCTTCTTCTTTTTCTTAGGTAATCCCCCTTAACATTTCACATAATAAGAGTTCAATAATTTTCTCTATTTTTTAAAACTTTTCCAGCGATCTCTGCATTTGTTTTTATTACTTCCTTTCCTCTGCTTACTTTGCTTTACTTTTTATCAAGTTTCTTCAAGTGGAAGCTGAGATTAATTTGAGACTTCTCTTATACTGAAGTCAGGCTTTCATTTTTAAAAACTGGCCTCTGCTTTAGCTTCATCCCACACATTTTTGCCGTCCTTCTAAAGTGGATTACGGTTTATATTCTGCATCTCTAACTTACAGAACTTTGCACATAGCCTAGGAACTACCCCCAGCCTTTATGCCATGGTATTTTTATTGTATATTTTATTTATATGGCTTACAAACCAAATCACACATGGTTGTTACTCTTCTTTTGAATGATCGTCTTTTATGGAGATTAAGAAGAAGAAATAGTCTGTGACGATTGCCCACACGTTTAGCATTTACAGCACTCTTTGTTCTTATGTCACATGCAGGTTTCCATCTGGAACTGCTCTCCTTTTGACTAAAGTTCTTCCTTTAACACTTCTTCCGGTGCTAACCTGCTACAGTGATTCATTCTTCCAGCCTTCACATGTCCGAAAGAGCCTTTAATTCACCCTCGTTTTGATGAAAGATTACGTTTCACTGGATATAAAACTCCAGGTTGACAGGGTTTTTTTCCCGCTGAGTACACCAACGGGAGCTGCTGCTGCACTTCTTCAGTTCGTTCCTCTTCATGTCTAGTGTCTGCTTCTCCTAGCTATTTTAGGCCATTTATCAGTGACTTCAAGCAATGATGTGTCTTAGTGTAATTTTCTTCCTGTTTCACATGCTGCCAATCTGTTAAACTTTAGAATCTATGGGGTTATAATTTTATAACATTGGGAAACTTTTCAGCCGTTATTTTTCAAATATTTTTTTTCTGTTCCCTTGGATCTCTCCTCTCCTTTGGGGTCTCTAATTACACTCATATCGTGCTGCCCGAAGATGTTCGAGCTCGCCAACTGTCTGCTCCTTCTTCTTTAGTCTCTTTTTCTGTTTCACTGAGAATAATTTCAATCGTTACATCAAGTTCCTGAATCTCTCCTCCTCGTTCTGGGGCATCTTTTCCCACACATCCACTGATTTTTCATCAAATGTCAGAGATTTTGAATCTAACGTTTTTTTGTACTGCGTAGTTTTGTTATGTTATTCTTGAGCTTTCTTATTCAAAGCAGTTAAGTACTTGAATACAAGCTGGGTCCTTTTGTAGCTCACTTTTAAGTTCCACTAGACTTTTAGTCTCATTAGTGAGTCTCATTAGTCTCATTCAACTACTGAGGTGACACTCTCCTGCGTAGCCGACACCGTCCTGAATCACAAGATGTTTTGACCCAGGTTGGTGGAAACACTGTTCCTGCCCCAGTGGATATGAGCTCTAGGCTTGGTTCCCTCTGCTCCATTTGGGTAGTTCTCTCCCTGCCCTCGGGCAGTTTACTCACCAGCATGTGTTAGCCGGCACCCAACAGAAAGGACTTAAGTGGGACCCTTTGCAGATCTCAGAGCTTTCTGCGCAGCTCTCTCCTCGCTGGCACTTTGCCCTGTGACCTCCCGCCTCCTCTGCTTTCCCAGACCCCAACCCCACCCTCCCAGGTCACTAGAGGCTGCCAGGCTCCGCTGCGGCCATCGCTGCCCGATGCAGCCCAGGTGGTGGGCGGGGCCCCTCAGGGGCTCCGCTCCTCGGTTACTCTCCCTCAGGGGTCACTATACTGTGCTGCCCGAGGCTACGTATCTGAGAACCACTGCTTCACGTACTTTCTCTAGTTTTTTACTGTTTTCTCATGAGAGTACAATTAGGTCCCACTTACTGCATCCGAGCCAAAAGCAAAATGTTCTATTTCAAAGTGTAACGGTAAGAGAGAGAATGAATGATGATCTCAATATCAAAATAGGTAAGGAAGGTCAATAGGCATTTCTCAAGACTAGAAATTCAAAAGGCCTAGAAACATGAAAAATGTTCAAATTTCACTAAAAACTAAACATTTTCCAGTCATCTTTTTCTCCTATTAAGCTGTTTTAAATAAGCATGGTTAATGGCCAGGATTTACAATGGTATGGTAAAATATAACCATTTATATTGTAGTGAGTTCGAATTTGTACCTATTTCCTGGAGGAATTTTAGCAATCTTCATCAAAAAGTTCATATTCTTTAATCCAGTAATTCCACCTGTAAAAATTCACCTTAGGGGAAAACCAGTTTATATTTACTGTGTATCAATTCTCAGTCTGATGCTCTTCCACATTTTAACGCTTCTAAAATCTGAGTATAGCGTTCCCTCCTGTCCACACGGGGGTAAGGTCTGAGGCCCCCCGCCCCCGCCCCACGGGAAGCCTGAAACCATGGGCAAGGTCGCACGGCACAGGGACTATGTTAAAGTTTAACCCATAAGTCAGGCACAGTAAGACGTTAACAATAATAGCAAATAATAAAATATAACAATTATAACAAGACACTGTAATAAAAGGTATATAAACGTAGTCTCTCTCAAAATATCTTACTGTACTGTATTTCCCCCTTTTCTTGTGACAATGCTGAAATGACAAAATGCCTTTGTGATGAGATGAAGTGAGGTACCTCAGAATGGTATGCAATTTAAAACCTATGTATTGTTTATTTCTGGCATTTTCCATTTAATATTTTTGGACCACAGTTACCCATGGGTATCTGAAATTGCAGATAAGGGGGAACTATTGTACATCTTACGGTTTATGGCGTATCACAGTTGAACTATCATATTGTTTTAAATAGGACAAAACTGGTAATAACCTACCTAGAAAAATACATCGATTTACACACACTATTACACATCATTTAGTCAGCTTCATAATTTCAAAGCATAATTACTGCTCATGCAAAATAAGTGAGGTCTGATTAAAATATACACAACTCTGTTCCACATTTTTCACACTTACAAGATCTTCCCCCTTGTCATCAAAATCCGGCTGAGGCAACTGCTCAGGACCTAATGACCGCTCCGGCAGCTCAGGACTGGCCCTACCGCGGTCCTCTCTGCGGACAGGTGTCCCTCCTTTCCGCAGTGGGGTGTTTGCTGGCAGAGACTCATCAAACACCTCGGGGCTCAGGTCTTCACCAAAGGTCACCCTCTTCCTCTTCCTCATATTTACAAAGGCCGGCACTTTGTAATTTTCTTGACCTTCCGTAGGTAATAAATAGGAATATATTACAAAATTAAGCTCAATTTCTTACTTAAAAGGCCTATCCTAGAATCCTTCCACGTGATTAGATTCCATTATTATTTACATAAGAATTTGTAGAAAAAATTCAAAACGAAACAGATAAGCAGTATTTCTAACTAAAACACTGTAGATTTTAAAGTAAACCTTACGTGAGTACCTTAGAAGTTTACAAAATTGGAATGGAATATCAAGTTCACCATCAGGTGAAAATGGATAGATAAAATGGACAGACCAATTCTGAGACCCTCCAAAGAGGTTCCATCTCTCCCAACTATCATCAAGCCATTAGCAGGTCACTGAAAATACCATATACTATATCCGATTTTATTTTTATACCAAGACAATGAAATCCTTAGGCTTCACAGTAAACATGAATTTCGTACCTGCTTTTTGTTCTCTGCCACAGTTTGCAAGACGTGAGGTGAAGCCGGGCGGAGTCCCAGAACGACAGAGGTTGTCACAGTGCTCCTGCACAGAGGGAACGTCAGTGGATATGACACCCCTGAACGTACACACGCCGTCATTAAAAATGGCAACTCTGAATTTTTTGCCGCCAAGGGTGGTGACTATAACACCGCAGGTTACTTGCATCACTGCTCTGGCTGAAACATCATGATTAGCCACAAAGAAAAACTCAGTTCCCTAAGTATAACTTTAATAAATAGTATTTTAAGCCAAAATCGAAGAACAGAAATCCGTAATGTGGACTAAACTCCTTCCCTCATTCTTGATCTGCCAAGCTAAGTTCTGGGGGCTGTGAGTGGGTGAGGGAGACTGACCACATCTATGGCCTGAGGCGTAAGAGTTGCATTAAAACACGTGAAAATCAAACAGGTAAACAGCATAACAGGGTGTTGTCTTTTAAACATGGAACCACACCTCTTTTAAGTGTATGAATCTCCTGTCTACATTAGTATATTCTTGCATTAGAAATAAGGAACGACGGCAGCATTCGTCGTCCCTCAGTGCCCTTCAGGAGGACACGGACGGCAGGCATGTTGGTGAGGATGGGACAGTGTGAATCTCAAGAACAAGATGTGGCAAGTCTACACACGGGGCCACTGGAGCAGAGCAGGGAGCCAGGACTGGGGCTGGGGCTGGGCCACCTGCTCGCCCAGCGCCCCTACCCCCGCCTCCCCCGGACCGACCAGCCTGCTCTCCGGAGCTCCTCCTTCCCTCCAGTCCACCCCTTCCGGGGGCAGCGCCATCGCTAAGAGAGCGTCTTGCCTCAAGCAAACCTCCCTGACCGAGTATCCCCTGAGTCAGTTTCATCTTCCTGACCAGGAAAATGCCCTGATCGATAGTTGTGAATTAAGTGAACTTATAAAACAAAGCTAATGTTAATTTTTAGATTTATTTTTAATTAAAACAACCATGTGAGTCAGCAAAAAACTTCAGCTGCGGACACCTCCAAACTTTGGGCAGCTTAGTAAAAAGATCATCAGGTGTGTAAGTTCTGGCATGATCTTTTGCCATGTAACACTGGTCACCAATAAAAGCTACACAAACCATTGAAAAGAAGATAAAACAAAGAAGATATGAGTGAGCTGATATACAGAGATCCAAATCAGGTCTTAGCCAGGAAAACTGTTAACATATTTAAAATAATAATTGAACATCTATTCATACAGATAGAAGGTAGCCTAGTTCACTTCAGCTTTAGAAACAGATTTGTAGGCATAGTTGGATGTTAAAATGCCTACAGATAGGAAAAAAAAATGTACTTCTCATTTGCCAGGTGCTGGTGCTAATTTCACA
Source organism: Mormoops blainvillei (assembly GCA_004026545.1). NCBI lineage: Eukaryota > Metazoa > Chordata > Mammalia > Chiroptera > Mormoopidae > Mormoops > Mormoops blainvillei. The sequence continues at coordinate 146,023 of PVJD01002209.1, read as the reverse complement.
TTATTATCCCACTTAGTGCTCAAATTACCCTGTAAGTTCATTACTAATACTGTCCTTTTATAGGTAAAAAACCAGGGTACAAAAGGGTTAACTAATTTGCCCAGCTTGTAAACCGCGGAGTGAGGATTTGAACCAGCACCTTGACTCCAGAGCCCGTCCTCTCAGTCTCCCACCGCATCTACAGTCCATCACGGACTTTAACATCAGACTGTCCAGGGGGGGTTCATTTAACCACCTCCAGCCGAAGTTTATGTAAAATGGGGCCACTGCCTTTCCTTCGGACGACAGCTGCATGCACATGACACATGCCAGAGGCGCACAGAAAGCGCTCGGGGAACGCCGGTTCGTTCCCACCGGCCTCTTGCCTCGCGCTGGCCGAGCTCAGAGGAAGGTACGTGCCTGTGAAAGAGGCGTCTGAGGCCAAATCGTTGAACAGACGCACATGTTAGGAACTATGAAGCTCTTAAAAAATATAGGCCACCTACACTCAATTCTACACGCTATATTCCGTACTGAGTTTTTTCAAACATGAACAAAAACAAACTGCACAGCTTTATGAGAAAGGAGGGGAAAAATGGGTGAGACGTTTCCTTTTAAGCCAGCATGGCATTTAACATTTCAGAGGCACTGCTTGGAACTAAAGGAATTTTTACTGAATTTGCTTTAGGAAAAGAGCCCTAAGCTTACCTGCAGGCTTTCTACACACAGCCTCACGGAGGGCTTCTTCAGCACAGAACGAAGGACACAGGTCTCGGAGGGCAGAATGTCCCTCTTGCACAGCGGAGGGACCAGGGACCCGACCTCAGGAGCTAGGCCTGTGCTCACTTCTGCGGACTTGTCGAGTGAAAGAGCATCTCCTGATCCTTTCCCCTCCGCACGGTCAGCAGCCTTGGTTCCTTCAAAGCAACCACGTAAACATGAGAGGTGGAAGACACCTAAGCCAGCTGGTTCTACACCAAAAAGATGCAAAGGGAATAACACGCTACGAAGAAATTCAACCCTAACAATATCTGGGTTTTCATTTAGAAATATAAAGAAGAGACGGAGAAGTGGCACTGGCTGCAGCTCTTAATTCCGATCTGCCTGCTGAGGCGGAGGCGACCGGGAGTTCTGGCTCCCGTGGAAATCTAGGCGGGTACCCACGAATCGGCTCACAGCCGCCCGTCTGCCTCTACTCACGACGCCTGTGACTCGCACCGTAAAGCCACCTGGGCTCACAGCGACTGATAACCCACTGTACTGCTTCTAAGGGTGATGGGAGGGAGAGGACAGAATGCTGAGAAAGACTACAAAACCAAAAAAACTAACATACTGTATATGCCCCCAAACCGAGCAAACCCCTGCCCCCCACAAATTCTTTCTCCCAAGAGTGCCCTGCCTTATGATCAACATTTAACATATATTGTGCATTTCCGACATGACAGGTACTGCAGAGACAACGGTGAACAAAACACACAAAGCCCCCATGAGGGGTCCCTGTGATTAAACTGCTCTGCTGTTGGCTGCAGTGTGGTCTTGACTCCACATGGGATATAATGACAGGGAACCGAGTCTACACACAAATGGGTGCATGTGAAGCTGGTGCAGTCTGAAAAAACCCAGCCAACCGGACCAGCGTCAGCCCCCGGGCGTGACACTCCGCCACAGCTATGTAAGATGTGCCGTTGGTGGGGGGGCGGCGCAGGGTGCACTGGGGCCCCCTTAGGTTATTTCATGCAACTGCACATGAATCTACGGTTTCCTCAAAATAAAAAGTTAAAGAAATGTACACATAACAAGTAGTAATACCTGCCATCAAGGAAGATGAGGCTGAGATGCGAGGACAGGGTACGGTGCGGTGCGGGGAGGGCGTCGCTGCTTTGGGGAGCCCAGGGACAGCTTCCTGGGCAGCCGTCTGACTAGAGTGAGAAAGTGAGCCGCGCACACTCCAGGGAGAAGCACTACACGCACCCAGCCGAGAGCAGAGACCTGAGAGAGGAATGACCTGGCCGATGACAGCGAGAGGCAAGGCCTGTGTGATGGGAAATGGCGACAAGGAGGGTGAAGAAAGAAGCCTAGAGGGAAGTTAAGGACTGGGTCGGGTAAGGGCTAGCGGAAAGGGTGCTGGGTCCTACTCTACGTATGCGGGGAGGCCAATGGAAGATTTTAAGAAGGGCAATGACACAGTGTGGCTTCCATTTAAAAAGGAGCACCCTGGCCACTGCGTAGAAGGCTAAGAAAAGGATGGAGCGATGGCAGAAACAGGGAAATCGTTAAGGTTTCCAGGCAAGAGAAGACAGCAGCGTGATCCACGCAGACAGCAGTTAGGTCCTCAGAAGTGGTTAGACATTCGAAATATGCCGAAGGCCACACAGCATTTGTTCATGGGGCTGGAAGCTGAACTTGAAGAAGGGAGGTGTCCAGGTAACTGCAAGGCTTTTGGCACAGACAGATGGGTGAATGGCAGTCTCGTTTCCTGAGAAGAAAATCAAGACGAGTGGACCGGGGGCGGGAAAAATCCTCACGCCCTGCCGAGTGTGTTCAGTCTGAGGTGTTCGTTAGACATCCTCGGGGAGGATCAGGAAAGGCAGGCGGGTGCTGAGTTTAGAGCCCTGGGAAGAGGTCAAGGACACACACAGAGATCAACAGTAGAGACTGTATTCACTGTTGGGAAGGCCTTTAATCACCTAAGGAGTGAGTTTGGGGGGAAAAAAATCAGTACTGAACCCAGGGCATTCCAGTGTTTTTAAGGTCAGAACAGAAGAGGAGGAACAAGGAAAATACACAAGAAATACACAAAGAAAAGGTCCATGAAATAGGGGAAACCACAGGTGAGTGGTGTCCAGATGCCCAGTGAAGGGACCGGCCCTCCCGGGAGGCCGAGGCCAGCTCAGCCGCTGATGCCCGCGAGCCCTCGAGGCCAGGGACACACTGAGCGTGACCCCGGGGTGGCCATGAGGTGGCTCCCGGCTACCAAGGCCTGGGAGCTGGATTTAAAAAGAGTGGGAGGCAAGGAGACTGCCAAGTGCCGGGGGCCCACACGATATGATAAATTTGGTGAGGATATCGGCGCACAAAGTATTAGGCTCAGGCCTCCCTGAGAGAGCAGCTGAGCAGGCAGAGGGAGTCACCGGGCTGGACGTCGCGCAGATGGGTAAAACGGACAAAGCGGAGAGGCCAGGGAGCTAACGGAGCCCTCACACGGGCTCGCCCCTCTCCCAGGGCTCCCTGAACTACAGTCTAGGCCACTTTACAAGAGCTCTTCATTCTTCCTAAAGCTGTACTGTCTGGAATATAACGACCTCTGGGGTACCACCAAGTAGCCAGTTTAAAACACTGAAGTGAGCAGTAGGTTCTTTTCACCAAGGCCTCACATCTACGGTAGCTTTATCTTTCTCCGTCGTATGCAATATTTCTGTTTAGGACCTCATGAGGTGTGAAATGGGACATGGTGGCTCTTGTGATGGTCCCACCGAAGGCTGTAAGGGAGGTGTTTGGTGTGATGACAGGCTTTAATGACCACGCTTCACACATTCTATGACGACGGTCAAAGGGTATGACACTTCTAAGACAAAGTCCTATGAGAGCAAAGCAAAACTATTGGCACGAAATGTTGAAGGCAAAAACACCTTACTTCACCGAGGTAACAAGCTCACGACTGAGCCCTGTGCCTTAGCCGTCTGTTGTATGATTAAGATTAATAACTCAGAGCAGATGTACGCTATAAAAAGTGCTATGAGACGTTCTTTTTCAGGTTGAAGGGAAATAATATCAGAAGGAAACTTAGACCTTTAGGAAGGAATGAAGAGTGTCTAGGTCGCTAACTACAAAAGACTATCTCCCCTCAAATACACGATTGCTTAAAGGAAAAACAATCTTGGGGAGTTTAAATCAATATAAATGTAACACAGATGACATCAATAGCGCAAAGGACCATAAAAGACAGGCATGGGTAGACAGGAAATAGATCTGTGCAGTGTGCGAAGTTTCTACACTTACATGAAGCTGTATGATATTATTATAACTCCAAGGAGGCTGTGAAAACTTATGTCGCAATACCTAGGCTAAAATTAAAAAAAAATAAAAAGATGCAATGAAGTATAGTTTAAAAGGTAATGAGAAAATAGATTTCTAAAATCAAAAACAATTCAAATAAACCTAAAAGAGACATGAAGAGGGAAACAGAAAAAGGATTAAGAGAACAAACAAATATATCATAAAAGAGTAGATTAAATCAAACCGTATCAATAATGACCTGAAAGGTTAAGGAGTCAAATACAGAAGGCAGAGAGTGTCAGATGGGTTAAAAAAACAAAACAAAACAAGACTTTTACTTTAAAGAGAGACAAAGATAAGTTAAAAGTAAACCTAATACTTTACTGGTAACTTTCATTCCATACAAGCATACTGGTTTTGGAAAAGGTTAAATAAATTTTGAATGCCGGTCCCTTTTCACACATCTTAAAACAAACAAAACAAACAAACAAAAAATCATCTGTGGTATTTTCTCTGATAAAATATACCTGTGAATGCATTCAGAGATCCTATTCTTTATAATACATTTTATTGGCTTGGAAATATTTCACTTATTCTTATTCAAAAAAGACAATGTCATTTCTCACATAAAAAGAACTCTGAAACATTTCTATTAGGCCAAGAGCTCCTAAAATGTAGGGGAATATTTTAATTTTCCCAAATTTTAGTATCTAGGTACGCCAACCATGAATGCCTACTGAACAAATGTGTCAATGGGTGAGCCGGCAGATGTGAAAATTGCTTACCAGTTGAAGCCTCCGTGAGCTCTGGGAGGGGAACAGACTCTTTCACTAAACATCCAGACTGTATTAATCCAGGTTCGGAAGATTTCTTGGGGAGAAAAGTTTAGAATAAAAAATTATTAAACCTTATTAATTATAGGATTACTAATATCTTTATAAAGGTTTGAGTAAGCATTACAGATTACCTAGAAATATAATGTTAAACCAATCAATCAATGAGGTGATTTCATCATCTTCATTATCTAATCACAAAAGCATAGCGGAATCTAACTAAAGAAGAATATTCAATATAACTGCGTTCTAAATATTCTACCAAGCAATATTTAGTCTCCCAGGAAAAGTTTATAGGGCACATTTTTGTTGCCTTATTGTTTGAAGCCCAGTAACTATGTTAACTGAAGTCATTAAAGAGGAGGTTCTCCAAACGACAGAAAGTGTTATGTAATTACTAATCAAACAACAAAGGGTATCAATAGCTAGGACAGGAGAACCGCTAATGGCTTGGACGTCGCCGTGGGAGCCATCTCTCAACCACGGTGCACGTCCACACAATCACAGTTCTGTTGAGAAACGATCGTCACTGGGTCTGTCAGATCACAAGCGATTCTGAGATAAAAATGAACCTACTGGCCCCTGAAGAATCTTTAATTGGCCATCAAACATTTATACCAGTCCAAATAAAATCATTAGGACATGTGCTAAATCGATGCACCAGAGACGGTACAGGAAAAACGTGTCCATTGTTCCAGCGTCACGTGCCTCTCCTCGCTAAAGGAATGGGAACTTGCTGCACCAAACCCAAGCTCACAGCACGAAGCAGGAAGCACTCGGGACAGAACCAGCCCCTCGCTCACTTCAGAGTGAAGGTCAAGCACAGTCTAGTATCGTCTGACTTACGTCGGTCTTTTGATCATCTTCACAGGACAGGCTTTGGATGGTCATCGGCAACGAAAACTCCTCCAGTTCCCTCGGGCGAGCGAGCAGAGCAAAGGAGCAACTGCCACGCGCGCCCTGCCTCCCGCCGGCCAGCGCTGTGCGTAAGCGCACCCCTTGGCTGCCTCCGTCGGCAGCCTCTACGACAGCACCCCACGAGCCGGAGACACAGTGCCTCATCTCTCCACAAAGCCTCTTCCAAAAAGGTTTTGATCGAAACTGTCTCTAACAACCGATAAGCCAACTAACGCCACCAGTTAACAAGTAGGAAATACACGCACACGCACGAGAGGCTTACAGCTGCCACGCCAGGAAATCAAAGCTTTATTGTCCTATGTGTCCAGTAAGGGAATTACCTCAGAAAGACCTGCAAGGGAAGTTTCAGCCGCGCAAGTTCTGGTATTGGGAGGAGGGACAACGCTGAATGTCTGAAGAGCAACCGCCTTCGTGAGGCTGTCCTCCGAGCTTCTCTGCGAAGACTGTCCCCGACGTCTGGGTGACCGCGCAGGGGATGCGTACTGTCGACTCTCGCCCAGACTCTCCTTCCGGGCTGTGCACACAGACAACAAAATCACCGGCATGAGCATTTTCTTACAGTATCATTTTACAATTTGTGCATCATCAAATCTAGTACAATTTTTAACTCAAAAAAGGCAAGAGAACATCACTACTAAAGAGGTCATACAAATCTAACTAAAATTAAGTTAGAATTCAGCCTTTAAAATGAAGAAGGATATGCTAAAATACATTTGCCTTGGTGATATAGTATCTCATTCTGTTTCTAAATTTACATTGAAACTTATTCTTTTGAACATTTCAAAGGATGTGGTTATGTTCTAATACTGGTCCTGCTTTGATCACGTATCATTCTGTGAAAAATACAGTCACGATGTGACCAAGTTTTTTAGCTACTAAAAATAATTTTACTCCTTGCAGAATTATAATAATCATATTAATATTTTAAAACCCAGGTAAATACTGAGAAACAGATGTTACAAACTGCAACACAAATGAGCACACCGGCGGGGATGCACTGACGGGCGGTCTGGGTGCAGTGTGCTGTACCAAGGGGGTGTCGGCACGGACTTGAAGATGGCTCAGGAAGCCCAAACAAGGTTATCTGGAGCCTCCCTTAGGGTGCAGGGCACTAGAGGTATGACTATGGCGATTACAGCAAGGCCGCGGTTTGTCTAATTTTTCTGTTTGAAACGCTTTGTGATCGGAAAATCAAAGGTGACAGAAAAAATATAACTAGATGAATTACAATCTAAAAGTTATGATAAAGAACATGGCAGGCTATTAAGGTGTCAGATTAGAGAGATTTGTTTCTAATATCGGGTATGGGTGTTTGGTATTCACAGAAGCGCTTGCCGAACTTGTCAGTAACCCTCTAAAAATCAAGTCTGTACACTCGAATTTGCCACAGGCCCTATTCTAAAGATAAAATGAGTGAACCATGTGGCCATGTAGAAATGGAGGCTCAGAAATGTCCGATATCAGGTTTTTTCGAGAGAAACCAGAAATGCAGGTTATTGCATAAAATGTCCTGGTTAAAAATACAACTCTGGGCCCTGCCGGTTAGCTCAGTTAGTCGTCCCCACACACCAAGGCTGTGGGTTTGATTCCTGGTCAGGGCACATGCAAGAATCAACCAATGAATGCATCAATAAGTAGAACAATAAATCAATGTCCCTGTCTCTCTCTCTAATCAATAAATAAAAATTTAAAAAGAAAAAAGAACCAACCAATGAATGCATAAGTGGAACAACAAATCAATGTCTCTCTTCTCTTTCCTCTCTTTCTAAGATCAACCAATCAATAAAAATAAAAATACAGCTCTGCTCAGAAAGACTGCTTTTGCATGGGGGAACTAAATCTTTTTTTCTGAGGCATGTCTAAATAAATACAGAAGTCCGAACTGACTGAATCCTTTTTACTCACGCGAGCCTGTTTTCTCGAACTCTCCTTCTGCCTCTGAGAATCCCAGACAGGCAGTAGTTTTTCCCTTTTCCTTTATGGCCTGAAAAGCCGACTGGAAGGCAGATATTCGCTCTTTTAAAGAACTGACATTTCGATGCAGTACAGGGCTGCCCTGTTAAAATACAGAGACATACAGGGTATTATATTAATAAATCAAATCAAACATAGTTTCTAGGTTCAGGGTCTAAAACCACTGCATCTAAAACTAAGTACAAAGGCTTTCGGAAGATGAGAGGTAATAAATTAGTGCAATAGAGCCTCTTCTCCCTTAAAGCACACGTGTTTGGTCTGAATATTCAATGTGCTGCCATCATCTTAGTTTCTCCCTCTGCCCCTCCCCCAGTTTTTGGCAAAGCCTGAATGAGGAATAGCTATGTGGTATGTACATGCGTGTAGCTACGAGCTGGTCAATAACGATACCAGTAAGTCTATGGACCAGATAAGAGAAGCCTGGAGTAGCTGGAAAACGCTTTAAAAAGGCTCCCAGACAAAGCACACTCCTAATTAGTGGAGGGCTTAACAACTCTTTACAATATCCACCGAAAATCATCTGCACGGTGGCTTTGCCATGTGTCTCAGTCCTAGTTTAATCCAGGCTGGTCTTGTTCCTCATCTTCATCCACACGCACCCCCCCCCCGGGGAGGCCAGAACCACACACAGGTGCCCTGGGGGCTCAGGTACCCACGCTCACATTTACCCTCATCTCTGGCTCTCCCCAGCTAACTTCTTCCTCATGTCATGGGACCCCACCTCCTTCAAGCTGAGAGCCAGCCATTCACTTAAAATACCACGCTACGTGGCGAGATGGTGCGAACACAGGAGCTCTCTGCACACTCGGCTGACAGGCCTTCAGCCAAAGATTCAAGAACTGAAACTGATACAAGCAGGGATAGAAGTGCCAGAAAAATGCAAGTGATGTGCAATTTAAGAGTTCTGTTTGACCATGAAACAAATGACTAAGTTCTCCACCCAAGATCTTTTTTTCCCCTTTGTCATTTAGACTACGAACATATTTTCACTGCTTTGGAGCTGTAGCAATTAATGAAATTACACCAATGGGCAAATGTTAAAGTAATAATGCACCTCCCTTTAGGATAGTGTGTGGAGGAAGATCAGTTAAAAGTCTGAAGCCATGTTCGATGCTAAATCTGCTCACACATTCGATTCTATTCCCAGTTAAGTACATTCACAAAGCAAACTGTTACACAGTAACAAAACGTTAAGAAGTTCCGATATGACTGATGATGTAACCTTTGTGACAGGAACAGCACACAGCCGTCATTAAAAGCTGGTGGTCAGCCCTTCTATTAGACACGGAGAAAGGAAGGGGTTATCCCAAAGTCCTAAAGTCTCCTCAAATATGTTTTTGGCACTCATATTTGAGCATGGTAGGGGTAGGTTCAGTATCCTAGGAATTTGGAGCACTTTGAAATGCTGCTTAAAACAAATTTTAGGTATCCCATGTTAAAATTTTTTTTCCTGATAGAGAACAACAATATACAAAGTAAATGAAACATTCCAAATGTACTGCTTTTTTGATGCTTTTATCTTATGAACTGTGCAAGTCAACAACATTCTTCCATGTTCCAGAAACTGTTGCAGGGGCTTAAGGGTGAAGGGGGAAAATTACATTCTAGAGTAAAATTCTGAAAACACATGAATATAGTTTCAGGGACAAGAAGTGCTACTGAAAAGATAAAAAAGGAATGGTGATTCAGTCACTAACAGGGCTTCTACCTGAAGAATTACTTGAGTTGAAACCAAAACCATGAGAAAGTGGCAGTGGCCCTGACCGCTGCGGATCAATGGGTTGGGTATTGTCCCACAAACCGAAAGGTCGCCGGTTCGCTTCACGGCCAGGGCGCATGCCTGAGCTGCGGGCTGAGGCCCCAGCTGGGGGCGAGCGAGAGGCGACAGATGGATGTTTCTCCTGCACATGGGTATTTGTCTCCCTTCCCCTCTCTCTAAAAATAAGTAAATAAAATCTTTATTTAAAAAAAGAAAGCAAGTGTCAGTGAAGGGAAGGCAGCGGTGGGGGAGGCATTCTGCAAGAACAGGCTGGACCAAAGCAAAGGCCCTGGTGGAAACTGGGTGCAGCAGAAGGAGCACCCGGGCGTGAAAGGAGGCAGGGAGTTGAGGCCAGCGGTGGGCAAGGTTCGGGTGAGAGAGAGGGTGAAGGTTTCAAGAGGGGCTTGGCTGAATTCAGGTTATCGCAGGAAGCGATGAGAAGCAGTGTGAATGATCTGACTCATACTTTAAACGCGTCTCTTTGCTCTGTGAGATGGCGGATGAATTAGGGAAGGAGGGAAGGAGGGACAACAGCTGGAGTGAAGTTAACCATCAGGCAAGGGGTTGGCGATCTAGGTGGGAATCACATTACGGTAGTAGCCAGGGGGCTGGGGGGGGGGCGTGAGGGGCTTCACATAGGCTTCTGACATGTAATGATGGGCTGCACGTGTTAGATAAGGAAGGAGGGAACCAAGGAAGACCGACAGGTAATTGCACTGAGCAACTGAAAAATGACGGCACGCATTTTTCAGTGAGATGGGGAAGCCGACTGGAGAGTGTGATGAGGAGGGAGAATCTGCAATTTGGTTGTGGCCACGTAATGCTTGAAACGCTCATTTTAAAAAAACCCAAGTGGAGATGTTGAACAGGCCACCTGCCAGCGCGGCCTGGAGTTCCAGGAAGCCTCGGGCCGGCGTTGACATTTTGGAGTCAGGAATCTCTAGGTGATGTTCAAAGCCATGGAGGAGATTACAATGTCTGAGGAAAGCCGAGGAAAGCCGAGGAAAGCCGAGGAAAGCCGAGGAAAGCCGAGGAAAACCGAGGAAAGCCAAGGAAAGCCGGTAGAGGAAAGCCCTGGGACAATGAACTGTTTTTGAGGGAAAAACTAAAAAGGAGATGAATCAGCAAATGAAACACAGAAAGAATGACCAGTGACACAGCGTGCTAGTCCCAAAACCCAGTAAAATGTTTCAAAGAAGGAGTGGTGGCACATTCCAAAAACTGAGGGAAAGGGAAAAAAGACGGGGGTAAGGCCGAGTGAGATGCAAGTTTAGACTGTGTCTGTCTTGGCCGCTTGGGACGAATGACGACGAGCGCGTCCTTGACGGGGAGGCAATAACAGAAGTCTCATCGGAGGGGTGAGCAGTGGCGGGGACGGCAGGAGGAAGGACGGGGAGCAAGACGAGACAGACAGACAAGCTGTTCAAGGGTTTCGCTGGATGAACCGGCACAGAAACAGGACACTGTGAAGAGTTGGAGATATTAAGGTTTATTTGTGCTCACATAAACTGACACCCCTCCAAAAGGGAATGTAAGATAATTACAGAAGAAAAACCAGTTCCGAATAACACTCCTGGTTGCAATAACATAAACATTTGTGTACTGATGTAACCACTCTATTGGGAAGTTGTAGAGGGTGGGAAGCACACAAATGTGTGTGCAATGATAGGCATGAGGAAGAAAGAGGGCTAGGTTTCCATCTTCCATGGTAGGGGGTCAACAGCCAATGCCGTGACACTGAAAGATTAAGGAGTAGCAATTAAGCAAAAAGAAATAAAAGAATTCAGTAAAGTTGCAGGATACAAAATTAACATACAAAAATCTGTTGCATTTCTATATATTAACAACAAACTATCTGAAAGAGAAATTATGAAAACAATCTCATTTACAAGTGCATCAAAAAAAGTAAAATACATATGAACAAATTTAACCCAGCAGGTGAAAGGCCTGTATACTAAAAATTTTAAGAAACTGATGAAGATATATATAAGGGGAAAGATATTTTGTGCCCAGAGACCGAAAGAATTTATATTGCTAAAATGTCCATAGTACACACAGCAATCCATGGATTCAATAGGGTCCCTACCAAAATTCCAATGACATTCACTGCAGAAACAGAACAATAAAAAAATTTGTGTGAAACTATAAGACCCTGAATAGCCACAGTAATCTCAAGAGAGAACAAAGCTGGACGCAGCATACTCCCTGACTTCAAACTATATTACAAAGCTATAGTAATAAAAACAATATGGTACTGGCATAAAAACAGACACAAGGATCAATGAAACAAGAACAGAGTGCCCAGAAACAAACACGTGCGTATATGGTCAATTAATTTATGACAACAAAGCAAAGAACATACAAAGGAGGACAGTTTCTTTAATAAATGGTGTTAGAAAACTGGATAGCAACATGCAAAAGCATGAAATTGGACCACGATCTTCTACCATACACAAAAATTAACTCAAAATGAATTAAAGACTTGAATGTAAAACCTGAAACCATAAAACTCCTAGAAGAAGATACAGGCAGTAAGGTCCTTGACATTATTTTTGGCAGACTTTTTTGATTTGACAACAAAATGAAAAATGAACGAGTGGGACTATATCAAACTAAAAAAGTTCCACACAGCAAAGAAAACCATCAACGAAATGAAAGGCATTCTACCAAATGGGGGAAAATATTTGCAAACCCTGTATCTGATAAGGGGTTAATATCCAAAATATACAAAGAACTCATACAACTCAACTGCAAAAGAACAAACAATACGATTTTAAAATGGGCAATCTCACTAAATATTTTTACAAAGAAAATAAACAGATAGCCATCAGATACATGAAAAGGTACTCACTATGACTAATGATCAGGGAAATGCAAATCAAAACCACAATGAGATATCACCTCACACCTGTCAGTTTATTAACAAAAAAACAACAAATAAGCATTGATGGGGCAAAGAGAATAAGCACTGTGCACTTCTGCTGAAATGGCAAACTGGTACAGCCACTGCAGAAAAGGTATGGCATTTCCTCAAAAAATTAAAAACTGAGCTGTCACATGATCCGGCAATTCCACTTTTGGGTCTATCCAAAGAAAACAAAAACACTAATTGGGAAAGACACCTATATCCACACTCCTGTGTTCACTGTAGCATTATTTACAACAGGCACATATGTAAACAACCTGCACACACACACACAGTGGATTGTCACTCAGCCACAAAACAGAATGAAACCTTGCCATCTGGGACAACATGGATGGACCCGGAGAGAATTATGCTAAATAAAGATGGTAGAACCAATACCGTATGATTTCATTTATACTTGGAATTAAAACAAAGCAAACAAACAAACTAAATAAAACAGAAACAAAAGCAGACCCGTGGACACAGAGGTCAAACTGACGGTTGCCAGAGGGGAAGGGGTTTGAGGGAAGGGCAAAAAAGGTGAAGAAGAGTTAAGAGGTCCAACTTTGCAGCTGTAAGCCAGCCATGGGGACGTGCTGTACGGAAGGGAGCATGCGGTCAGTATCGGCAGTGACTGCTTGGCCAGAGTTACCAGGCATCGTGGTGATCGCCTCCTTGGGCATGTAACAGCTGCATAGCTAGGTTGTAAATCTGAACCTAATGTATTGTATTTTAACTACTTTTTAAATTTTTTAAAAAGCAGGCCACATAAAGGATAGGGAATCAAAATATGTATTAACTGAATAAATGAGCAGGATTCTTCAGTTCTGTAAGCTAAAATACGATGGAGCAATACCTTCAAAATTTTGAGGGGAAACATGCCCAACCTAGATTTCTGTCATACTAAGACAATCCATAACTCAATGTGCTGGTAAACTCTGTCAGATATGCAAAGGCTCCAGAGAAACGAGGGAGTGAACCAAGGAAACAGATACATGATCCAGGACACGGGGAATCCAAATTGGAGAGGAAAAGGGAATTACCACAGATGGTGAAAGTCGCAAAAGGACAGCCAGCTAACAAACCCAGTGGCAACCAGGCCAACAGGAGGAGGAAGACAGAGGACGCAGGAAAAAAGAAAAGGCAGGCTCCTATGGTTTACAACTCTTGTCAAAGTCTGGGATGGGATTAAATGGTAAATTAAAAGACTAAACAACAACAACAAAATTATTAACTACAGGAATAACAGAAGTTGTGCAAGAAAGGAATATGACCATAATACACTACAGAGCAGCTTGTAAAAAATGTCTACATGGTTGAATAGGCACGCTAAACCCTAATTAACAATTTTAAACAAAAAGTTGTAATTGACTATTGGAAGAAAGGGGAAAGGGGCAAGTGTCGGAACGGCTACGGCTGGAAAATGTGAGAAAGCAAAATCCTCATTCTTCCCAGAAATAACAATAATAAACCTAAGGCATATCACATTCTAGGCACCGTTACCAGTGATTCATATCTACTAATTTATCCATGCTCATAAAACTGTTATCAGCCCTATTTTATACATGAGGACACTGACACAGAAAATTTAACTTGCCAAATGTCACAACTAACAACAAAGCTAAGAACGAAGCCCAGCAACACAGCTCCACTGTCCATATTCATCTCTACTCGTAACTGGTCCCAGAAGTCTTTACACTCTCAAAAACTATTGCAAACATCAGACTCAGTTTATGTTTGTTGTATCTATCAAGAGTATTTTAGTAGTCTTTTCACAACTGTGGACAGTCTTCAACAGAATACAAAACTTAACAAAGATTTCATTAAGGTTAGTTGCTACGTCAAACATGAAATCCTACCAATGAACTTCTCGTGTTCTCTTACGTTAAAATTCATGGGTCTATCTTGTAATTTGAAGGTGTATTTTGCATACACTGGTCATGTGAAAAATACGGGTTCACTCAGTAATATGGATCTTCCAAACGTTGATGTGTTTTATGATGCAATATCAAAACATCACATTCGTTGATACTCCCACTAATCTATCAAGAATTATCAAGCTAATGGTGGTGAATTTTTTCCAAAATTCTACTTTTCTCTTGAAAACTCAATTTTTTTCACTGGTAAGCAGTCCCTGGTTTTCTTTGAAGTGGCACATTCATTTTTGAGAAAATGTCAGTTCCATTCCCAAGTCTGACTAACCTTCATATATGTCGGTCACTTTCAAGGAAAAACTATGTTCCATGAAAAAATGTGGTTAGTTCAGCTCACAGCTCAGACAATTACACACAATTTTTCTTGAAACAGTACTTCCCATTTCATCACACGTAATACCCACTGCTGAGAATTAACAAAATTTATAATTTTTATTGCTTCATCAAGGACCTTACGTGAAAGCTGGCATTATTATTGTTTCTTGTGACTCCTTATCAGTGGCGTATAAAATGACAGCTTGAGATCATCAGTCACCCCCCACTGCTTTTGCACCAGGGACATAAACATCCAGATAGTGAAAAAAGGCAAACAGCATCTTAGCCCTATTACAAAAAAGAGTTTTGGCCTCCTGAATGGAACTCAGGGATCCCCAGGGACCTGCAGATGGACAGCCTCTGAGAACCACTGCAACTGCCCATACAGCCTCATGCGCACGCACTGTCTAAAACGGAACAGTAAGGAAGTGGCAACGTAAGTACATTTCTAAATACGAAGGTCAATGGCACAAGAGTGAAAAGCAGTTGTCCTTCGAGATGGATTAACTGGGGAGTGTGTCTTTCACAGCAAGACTTGTATGACTATTTGACTTTTTAGAAGGCTGTTAATTCTACTAAAAATCTGCAAAGCTACGTAAATAGTTTGCCATCAGCAGACAAATAGTTTGCTCCCTTCCACAAGCTTATCCCGAATACATTTTGTCCTGGGGGAATGCTTTCATTTTGTTTAAATTTATATATATATATATATATATATTTTTTTTTTTTTTTTGGTACATTTTATTGATTATTCTATTAGTTGTCTCATTGTTTTTCTCCCCTTTATCCCCTCTGCCCTGCAACCCATCCTATCAATCCCATCAACATTTTCCCCCACCGCCACTTTCCCCAGCCCCACCCTCAATCCTTCCCCCATTTGGCTTTGTTGATGCGTCCTTTATGCTTATTCCTTGATGACCCTTTTCCCCGTTATCCCCCTTCCTCCTCCCCTCTGGTTACTGTCAGTTTGTTTTTTATTTTGATGTTGCTGGTTATATCTTGCTTGCTTGTTTATTTTGTTGATTAGGTTCCACTTATAGGTGAGATCATATGGTATCTGTCTTTCACCAGAACTCTTGCCCTATATGCCAACACACAGTACTTGCAAAAAATTACACACTTAGAGATGAGATGTTAAAAGAAGAAGACTGAAAAACACTGCCTCACCTTATTACACCAAAACAGACATTAACTAGGAAAAAAAGCTGCAAAATAGAAAGCTCCTCTAGAAAGCCATTTTTATCTAGAATTTTATCATTTTTAATACAGCGGTGGGCAAAAGTAGGTTTGCAGTTGTGGGTACGCAAAACACACAGTTTATTCTTATAGTATTATTTATCATTACTGTATTATTTTCCGTATGAACAACTGGATATACATCATCATTTCCGTTAAGTACACACTCTATAAGGCAGAGAAAATGTCATCTCTCCAGGTCCAAAACAGGAAGGTAGGAACACTTTACAAAAGCTTTGCAATGGAAGCAAAACGTTCTCCCTAAAAGAATTCATGGCGGAACTTAACACTTACCGGAAAAGGGAAATTCTGTGTCAAAGGGGACTTCTCTGCACTCTTTATACTCCGCTGCTGGGCAATGAAGCGAATAAGGTTGTTCGTCTCCGGAGAGCCCCGGATGCCAACTGTAGAGCGTCGTCTGGTTTTTTTAAGGTAGGATAATGACTTTCCTAAAATAAAAACTGTCTTTTAAATTGGAACAAAACAAGGCAATCGTCAGTAATCATGTCCTGAAGATCTGTGATGTACCCGCCTGAGAAAGAACACGATCAACATGTGTTTCACCGAACAGAGAATTACCAGTAAAATTGTTCATACACGACCAGTTGGACAGGAATCTTTGTTTTGTCCACCGATTTATGCCACAGTCTTGAAACAGTGCCCACTACACAGGCGGTATTTATTAAATCGATAAATAAATCGATTTATTTATTGTGTGACATGAATGCATGAACATATTTATAATTAATAGTTACCGTTTTTGTTTCACCTATTCTGCACACAAAGGGGGTCATGGTTTGCTTTGGACCAAGAGATTCTCTTTCGTCATTAGCCAGTTCTGTCCCCATGGGCTGGCAGGAAAGATCTCCACCGAGCCACACGCACTCCCCTGTTCCAACGCTTGCTTCGAGGTGAGTTGTTTCTCTGAGATGCCCATCTACTTTTGGTATGCCGCCTGCATCCCAGTCCGGACCCAAGCACAGCAAATAAGTCCAGAGTGTTCAGGCCTAGGAGCTACGCTCCTGAGAGGAAACATGGACCCATGCGCCGCTTCAGTCTCGTCTCAGTCGTGTATCGGTGCAGTGCCCTTGACTTTCACGTCCCCCGTTACCGTCCATTTCTAAATCTAATTCCCCTCCCATATTCCTCCTCCATCTAAGTCAGACTCCACAGGCGAATTTCATTTCTACCACTTGAAGATTAGTGGGAGCCAATTTTCTGTTTGTGGTTTTGAAAGAGGCGAACTCCAATCCTTCAATGTAATACTTTTTTTTTTATCCTCATCTGAGGACACATTTTTCATTACATTTAGAGAGAAAGGGAAAGAGAGAAACATGTATTGGCTGACTCCCACACCTGCCTGGACAGGGGATCAAACCTGAAACCTAGGTATGCACTGTGACCAGAATCAAACCAACAACCTTTTGGATACAGAATGACGCTCCAACCGAGCCACATTGGCCAGGGCATAATATTTTCTTAACTGCTCTTCAACTTTCTCTTATTTTTGCCATATGTGACCGTAAAATGTCTTACTATTTATAGTACACGCACTCCTGTATCCCATGTGTCAGGTCAAAAATTGATTTCCACACATTCTTTTCCAGTTTGGGCACAAGGCATAGCTCTGGTTTAGGAACATTATCATGCTTGGTGGCCTTGGTGCCCTGTTCATCTCCTGCTGTGCTAGAAGAACAGGGCATGTTCACAGAAGTCTCTCTGACCAAACAAGTTTGCAGAGTCAATCAATTTAGATATGCAGAGTAATAAGATACATAGGATAAGTGAACAAAATTAAGTTATATTAAAGTTATATTTAGCCCTGGCTGGTGTGGCTCAGTGGACTGAGTACCAGCCCACGAACCGAAAGGTCGCCGGTTGGATTCCTGGTCAGGGCACATGCCCGAGTTGCGGGCCGGGTTCCCAGTTGTGGGGCTTGTGAGAGGCAGCCTATCGATATCTCTCCCACACTGATGTTTCTCTCCCTCCCTTTCTCCCTCCCTTCCCCTCTCTCTAAAAGTAAAAGTAAACAAATAAAAATTTTTTTTTTAAAGTTACATTTAAACTTTAAAGCACTGTGATAGAGTGACAACTTCTCTTACCTGAAGAGTTCTTTACAAAGCTTTCAGGTGTAATTCCCAATTGCTCCACAGTTACTGTGGAAAAATCCAAAGGTGATTTAAAATTAACTGGTGTGCAAGGATCAGGAGTTGCTGCAGCTGCATGATTCTGAGGTGTTACAAGGCTCTCATTTTCCAAATTGAGAGAGGGAGTTTCTGAAACAGACAACATGTTGAGGGGGCTAGGCATCTTAATGAAGACAAATATCTAAATGGTAAATTTCACAGAGAGGCAACAGATCACACATACCAGCATTAATAGCAGACTCCTTGGTTTCAAGGAGTTCTCTGTCTTTTGAATTGGTATCCATCTAAAAAAAAGAGAAAAAAGAAAAAGAACCCCATTCCCCAGATTAACATGATTCTATGAAGATCCTCGTTCAACACTGAGTACAATATATACTGGTATGTCAAGAGTACTTTTGGAACTCCAATTAAATGGAAATGGAGGAAACTGCTGTTTGGGATGAAATAAAGCAATCCCCATACTATAAGTCAGCAATTTTCAGCCCCTGTGCTGCAATAATTTTCTGCACATGCAATACCTGACTATTTAGTCCTGAGCACTGACCTCTTTTCCCTTAGATTGTCAAATAAAAAAAAAAAAGACAACAGCCAATACAACAACAGCCAGCTGGTGTGAATGAATCAAAATTATAGCTATTTTTTGGTCCGATCGGCAAAAAATGCATTTTTGGTGTGCCAGAGAATTTTGATAATTAGTTTACGCATGCAATGAGATGAAAAACATTGAAAGCCGCTGCTATGAGCCAGCGCTTTTCAACCTTAGCGAACACCTGTATCATCCGGGTACCCTGCTGGAGGCCAGCTTTGTGGATTCCCAGGAATTCTAACTCAGGATGTCTGGCTGGGCCCCAGGAATCTGCATTTTGAAAAGCACAGGGGTGATCCAGCCCAAGCCGCGGGAGAACCACTGTCCCCGTGGAGCAGGCTAAGTAGAACACACTTCTGGGAAAGAGCACTGCTGTACTCTACCTGGAGTCGAAACCAGGGCACTCGTCCCACCTCTCACTCCCGCAGCACGGCTCTCCTCCCGCTCGGGTTTATTTCGGACGCCCCGCAGCACATGAGCGTCGGAGCTGTCCTGTTTTTTAGGCCTTGGCTCTTCCGTCCTGAAGGGCTACTGGAGAGTCAGTAGCCCGAGGTGCTGCCTCGTCCCGAGCCGCCGACCCCGCGACCCCGCAGGCCGCGGTACCGACTCTTCAGCTCCCCACGGCCGCCGGCGCCCGCCGCCTGATTCAAATCGCCCGCCCCGCCTCCTCCACACCCCGGCGTTACTCTACGAACTCTACGCCGCCACCACCCGCACGTGTCCGCGCGCACCCCGAGCCCACCCAGGCCTCTACCTCGCCGTCCCAGGAACACGAGTGGTCTCGGGAGCTCGGGGAGAAGCGGCCGCTAGCTGCGCGTACCTCACTGAGCAGAGAGAACACCTGCTAACTTGTGTCCGTGGGGACTACTTCCCGTGAGAGTCTCGCGGAGGAACCCTTAGGTTCGACCTTTGAAGTCGCCCTTTGATTGGGGGCTACAAACTTCGAAAAGAATCATTGGACCAATCCTGAGAGAACGACCGGATGTTCCTAACCCAATCAGCCAGCTCCGACGGCAGCCGTTTCTCCTGTGGGTTGAGCGATGGGAGGGGTTACAGCTGGAGGTGCTGACTTCTGTGAATCACTTCTAGTGCCTCCTTCCTCAAACCCCGCCTCCGTATGCAGATATGATCTACCTGGTGTTGGGTTTGCGCCTGCTCAGTAACGCTTTGAGGCGCTGTTGGGCTCCAGGCTGTGCTCTGATTGGCTGATAACCCTTCCCGTCTGCCAGACTGCAGCCTCTTTTGCCTCCCCCCAACTGGGCGGAGTTAGTATGAGCCTACCCAATACAGGGTGATGATTGGCTGAGTACTGGACGACGTTGCCGGTTCATTGGTGGAGCTTAGAGTCACTCTGGAGGAGGTTGGGGGAAGGGCCGGAGGCCGGCTGAGGAGCCCAGAGGCGGGGTGGGCAGAAGAACCGGCCAACCCTGGGGTGTGGGACGGAGAGTGCGTGCGGGTGTGTGTGTGTCCATAAGAGAAGGAAGGTGGCGAAGGGAGGAGAGTCCGAGTGGGTGGAGGGAGGGGAAGGGCGGGAGAAGAAAAAGGTGGGAGGAGAGCCAGGTGGGAGGGTGGCGACTCACTCAGGACCCAGTGAGGGCAGCGCAATGAGGCGGGTGACCCTGTTCCTTAACGGCAGCCCCAAGAATGGAAAGGTAAGGGGGTCGGTCGGGAGGAAGCGAGGCGGGCCCGGCTGCTGGGGGCGAGGGCAGCGGAGTGCGGAGCGGGCTCGCAGGGCAGAGGGCTGAAGTTGGGGAGAGGGGCTGGGAGGTGGGCGTGCGCCGGGGTGGGGGATGTCCAGGAGGTGATGGTCGGGTCCCCGCGGCCTCTTCCCACCGCCCGGATTCCTACTTGGAGCCTGCCCTTCGACTCCGCAGCCGCCCTGGTCAACTTGTGCTTAATGGTTCCCAGGTCCAGGTATGGGGCCGAGAGAACAGAGGGCTTGGGAGGGCCGCTGTCACCTAGGCGCTGGGTGCTGATGCTCGTCTTCCACCTCCTCCCCGAAGACCCCGCTACCCGCCGCCCCTGGCTAGAAAAGGCGCCTGTTTCCACCTTCGTGCTGACTAATGGTCTGCTCCAGAAAGTGGTGGTAACAGCTACGGCATGCTAGGTCGATCGGGTCAAAAGAATTAAACTCTATCAGTGAATAAATGAAATACTTTTCTATCGTACGTCGAAGAGAGGCTCGAAAATTAGGGGCATTTTCTTGATTCCCTCTCTCAGATGCCCCAAGCCCCGCTGCCGCCAAACTTTTGAACTTTTTTTTTTTTAATATGGCTTATTTTAGTTCTTTAGGGGACTGTGATAATAGGCCAAAGGGATCGATTTGCCATTACTCCTTGCTGGGTTAGGCCTCTGTTGAGGGTGTGGTACTAAATATTGTTCGATCGCCGGAGCAAGCCAAAATGAATCCTTTTCCTTCTGAGCTCTCGCCCCACCCAGGAAAGTTGTTCGGCGGCTTTGGAAAATTTGACTGTTCATGGCAGACATTTATGGTGTGGCTAAATGACATTTAGAAGTAACTGAGCCTTAGAGTCTAAGATTAAGGGAAATTAGCTGCGTGTTACTTGCGGGAATACTGTGTCTCCTGCATATTTTGGAAACATTCTAAATTTCTAAACAGTGTAATTGTGCCACGGTATAAAAAATGATTTTCCAACTATTCCGCAGTTTTGAGTAAACATGCTCTAACAATTTGAACCACAGTGTAGTTTGTTGACTATAATTTTGTGTTCTTCTAACATAGTTTGTGTTAGAGATTTAATACCCACATAAAACAGAACGGGCATAAATGCAAGTTTTTGAGTTTTCATAAATGCCTCAAAAGATGTTTGCCAAGACTTACATTATTTCTCATCATTATTAACTGTTTCTCAGCCTGTTTTGTCTCTTAACTACATTCACAATCTAACACTTATATTGTTACTGGAGGAAAGATTAAGTATATCCGAAGTTACAACTGTGGTATGTTCTCAAAAGCAGACCTCTGATTGACCTTTCCATCCAATATGTCTCCTGTGTTATTCCATGAAAGACAAGGTGTTTAGACCCAAGCATAAATATTTAACTATGCTATAAATTTCTTGTGAAACCACTCAGTTTTGTTCTTGTCAAAGATTGGCTGGGTTAGTGTTGGCGTATTATCTTTTAATAAGTTTTTTAAGCTATTTACTGTTGACTCTGTTAGATTTTTGGATTTAAATTTTTATTTCCTTTAAAAATATTTTGCTAGAGAACCTCATAAAATTGGAAAAAACACATCTCATTAAAGATAATTAAAGGTAAATGTTAACATTAAAAAGATCATAAAAACCCAAACTGAAAAATAATAGTATGAGTCACTATTAAAAATAAGTCATGCTATAATCCTTACCACTCAACTGGAAAACATATTTTATGCCAAAGTGTTTCCTCATCACTGATTAAAAAAAAAAGTATTAGAAGCACTCTTATTTGACAAAAGAGAGGAGAATAATACATAACGGCCTGCAATTTTATAGAAAGTGACTGCATTTAGCCAGGATGGCATAATCATGGTGGTCATGAAAAAGGTGCTGGAAAAAAGCATTTCCCATCCGCTGGTCGGAATATCTGTGTCGCTTCCATTGTCTCCTTATTTACCTAGCTTGTGTTTTTGTTTTCTGGTCATAAGAATGTCTGTTTTTTCAAATAAGTTAATGTCCTATAAAGCATATTCAGTGGTTGCCAGACAGGGCCATGAAGCCGGGGGCTGGGAAGGCACAGAGTCACTGCAGGGGACAGCGCCATATGCTCACCATGCTTTTTTCTGTGTGATTAGTGAACAAACACTAAAGTGTAACTAGCACATGTTTTGACGCAGAAGAGGGGGCCGCCACTCTCTGAAAGACTGCTTTCCACGATCAAGTGGTGCGCCGCAGAGGCTGTGCCAGGGGATCCAGTGGGGTTTAAGAGGAAATATTATACCTTTGACTTACAGTTTTTACTCTAAAATATAAAATAATGTTAGAACTTGATTTTTTTTTTCATTCCGGAAAGACGCAGGTGCTTTCAGTCACCGAATTTGTCGCTGGTCCCAAGTCTTCTGAGAGAAAGGAAGTATGTTCATTCGAACGCTTCTTCACTGGTTGGTTCGCTTTGGCACGTTGCGAAGGACCAGGTTAAGATTTGTATTATCCATTTTTAACTAAATTAACCCTCACCCAAATGCCAAGTGGCTTTAAAAGATTCCCTCAAAGAAGCCGCAGACTGAAGACCGTATTAACCCTGCAAGCCCAAATAAGCAACGAGAAAATGCAGAGCTGCCCCTTCTCCTAATATGAACTACGAGATTCTTTAAAAATAGTGGCTCTCTCTGACTCTGAGAAGTCAGAAAGCACCAGATTTTTAAAAAGACTGTTTGAAGTTTTATAACTTGATATATTTTTATAAATTAAAAACATAGAAATATATTTTTGTATATTAAACTTTTATATATAAACAGTTTAATAACTTTTTATATTTTTCTTTGAAATATTAGCCAGTAATAGGATGAGGACATCCCAATTAGCAAGCATTTAAAAGTATTTTCCAGCACATGAAAACAGTTTCAGAAAATTTTCCCTTATTATCTTTGTTTTATGTTTTTTTTTTTTTTTGGTTTTTACTCTTTGATTTTAGAGAGAGAGAGGAGAGGAGAGGAAGAGAAACATCGATTTGTTGTTTCACTTAGTTATGCATTCATTAGTTGATTCTTGTAGTTGCCCTGCCTGGGGATTGAACCTGCAACCTTGGCATATTGGAATGATGCTCTAACAAACTGAGCTGCACGGCCAGGGATGTTTTTTTCTTATATGTTTTAAAGTCATTTTTGGCCCTAGCTAGTGTAGCTCAGTGGATTGAGTGTTGGCCTGTGAACTGAAGAGTCACAGGTTCAATTCCCAGTCAGCGCACGTAGCTGGTTTTCAGGCCAGGTCCCCATTAGGGGGTGCGTACAGGCAACCAAACATTGATGTTTCTCTCCCTCTCTTTCTCCCTCCCTTCCCCTTTCTCTAAAAATAAATCAATTAAATCTTAAAAATAAAATAAAATAAAGTCATTTTTGTATTTGGCAAAATTTCACTAAATTTAATGGTAAATATTTAGGGGATTTCTTTACTGGCTGACTCAAGTCTATAAAAGTCCTCATACTGTTTTGGAAATCATAGTCTTTTAAATATTAGTTTTAAAAAATTGGTCCAAGAGTCAGTTGTGCCTGAGACTTTATCCTTCCTCCGCATGCTCAGAATTCCCTTGTTCTCTTTTTAATATTCCCTGTGACATTTGCATCTCTGATGGCTAGCGATGCTGAGCATCCTTTCATATGTCTACAGCCCTCTGCATGTCCTCCTTGGAGAAGTGTCTGTTCAGGTCCTTTGCCCATTTTTTAATCGGATTGTTTGTCTTCCTGGGGTTGAGTCATATGAGTTCTTTATATATTTTGGAGATTAAACCCTTGTCCGATGTATCGTTGGCAAATAAGTTCTCCTATACAGTCGGTTCCCTTTTCATTTTGATGATGGCTTCTTTAGCCGTGCAGAAGCTTTTTAATTTGCTGTAGTCCCGTTTGTTTATTTTTCTTTTATTTCCCTTGCCCTAGGACCCATGGACATGGACAATGGTGTGGGGATTGACTATGGGAGTAGGGGGTGAGCTGGCCAGAGGGGGCAAAGGGAAAAATTAGGACAACTCTAATAGGTAACAGTAAAAACTAAGAAATTTTAAGAAAATATTCCCTATAATAGTTGGCATTAGGGAAAGTGAAATGAGGACTCAGACATCTGAATGTAGCCAGTGACTTCTGAGCAAACTGGTGGCAATTCAAAGTTTCTGTATATCTTGAACACAAGTTGCTTTTTTTTTTTTTTTAACTTCAGCATATTCAATTATGAGCTGTACAAAGCATAGACCTTTTGGATACCTTACTCATTCATTCAGTCAGTGACACCAAATGACACCAGTGGAGTGCCATCTCTGTATGAGGAACCACGCCAGGCTGCAGACTTAGTGATCCCATGAAATAGATCTTAATTCTGTGCTGATATTTACGGTCCTGGTCCAGGAATTGGCTGTTTTCTTCTGGCTTTGCTGTTAGGTCAGAAATATGTTGTCGATATTAAATATCCAGATTTGAATCCATTATATTGTTAGAGTTGAAGAAAGGTGAAAATCTATGTGAGCCTTTGCCTATTGAAATCTAAACATTAATAGGAACTTTGTGAGGGATTCCTCTTCAAGTTAAATGGTTTTAAAACATATTATTTGATGCATGTAAGAGAATATAATAAGGAATATTAATAGGCATAAAAATTAAAAGGCCATTACTGTAACAAAATTCAGTAAGGCTGCCGCACAACCCAAGAAGTAGCTTATTACCAATAACTTAATGTGCTTCCTTTCGCCTGCCTCTCCCATTTTCCTGAATTTTGCGTTTCTCGACCAAGGATGTTTACCGTGTTTTTTAATAGTAGTTTTGCCACTTATGTGTGTATAACTAAACTGTATATTTTTTGTCGTTTTTGTGACGTAGATCCTAAATTGGTGTATCTCAGTGTATGTGGTCTTTTTGGACTTGCTTTTTTCATTCAGTATACGATTTCTAAGACTCCATCCATGATGCCCCACAGAGTGATAGTTTCACTTTTTTGTAATAGCCTGTCACATAAATACGCTACCTTGGTTATCCATTATCCTGTCAATGGACAGTTGAGTTGTTTATTTTCTTTGTAGTTTGCTATTAACAGTGTTCCATGAATATTCATACGTATGTACATGTAAGTATGTATGTATGTATATATGCATTTTGATACACACACACACACACGCATTTTTCTCAGGCATGATTCACAAACCTTAGCAGGTGTTGGAATTACCTGAATTGAGAAAACACATGGCTGGACCCCACCCCTAGAGCTTCAGTGTTAGTAGGTCTGGGGTGGGACTAGGAATTTGAATTTCGAACATACTTCCATAGTTTCAGGCTGCCTGTCTAGGGACCACACATTTGAGAACCATGGCTTTTATGTAAGTAAGTTGTAGTTATTGTGTGTTAGGGTGTGTGAGTGTTTAATTTTACAAAACAATACCAAATTATTTTTCAACGTCATTGCCTTAATTTCTGTCCCACCAGCATTGCATAAACCTTCCCATTGATCCACATCCTCTTCAACACTTGATATTTTCAGTCTTTTTAACTTTTAATATTTTAATATATGCCTTTTTGATCTGGAGTTAATGTCATTTTTAGGAATTAAATCATTGTTATTTTATAAATGTAGTAAACTGAAAATGTCAGTAAAGTGAGTTCTACATGTAGTTAGTAATTATAAACCGTGGCTTGGTTGGGTAAAGTGGCCTGCATAAATTCAACAAGAATTCGTCGATTATGTATTACGTAATAGATTACATAATGGGGGTATGAAAAGGTTTTAAATACACATGCAGGTTTTAATTTTTGAATTTTACTAACATAGGCTACAGTTTGAAAATGGTGTTTAAAGGCAAATTTAGCCCTGGCTAGTGTGGCTTGGTGGATTGAGTGCTGGCCTGCAAATAGGGTTACCGGTTCGATTCCCAGTCAGGGCACATGCCCGGGTTGCGGACCAGGTCCCCAGTAGGGGGCACACAAGAAGCAAGCACATATTGATGTTTCTCTCTTTCTCTTTCTCCCTCCCTTCCCCCTCTCTAAAAATAAATAAAGTCTTTAAAAAAAATAAAAGTAAATGCAAAATTTAAAACTTCCATTAAGCTAAAAAGTCCTGCTATGTATAGTGTATCATTTACTTTCCCAATTGGTCAATAGCTTTCACTTGTCATAGGATCTGAAATTTAGAGGAGATTAAGTGAATAGTATATTATAGTGATCATAAACTTTAATAGACGTGCTTCTCAATTTACTCCACAGAATGCCTCCCTTCTATAGTATCGTGCTGAAGTTAGTAAAGGGAGTAATGACAGCGACATGGAAATTTCAGGTCCACACTGGGCCGTAAAACACGCAGGAAGCAAACACCCACCCTAAGCACGATCATTTTACAAACGTGGGCTCCCCACGGGCACTGAAGGAGACTCGGCGGACGGCCGTTAGAGCTCACGTCTGTGACATGCGAGATTCCCGCCGCTGCTTTTCCCCGACAGGACCGTTAGGTAAAGAAAGGAGCAGCATGCACCGACCAGGCTGTTTGAAACTTTTTTAAGCACACTCTTTTTAAGTCTGATATTCTGATTACTTTATGTAAAAGAGCTTCAGAATGTTAGTTTTGCAATAAAATTTCATTTCATTTGTTAGTGTTAATATGCCCAACAGAGTCAAAATAAAGTGATATAATTGAAAAACAAATGCTAAGAATCCCCTCCAAGTAGAAAATAGATATATTGGTCCAATTTAAGAGTAATATTCAAATATACAGAACTATAAGATTCTTTGCATTAATTTAAATTTTATTTTCTCTAGTTGATGGACCTTTGATTGTCTCACTTAAAGGAAATTGTCAATTGCTAGATTGTCAACTGCAAAAAATAATTTTTATTTCAAAAACAACTACCTAGAGCAATGGCGACCTTACAATAAACTATAACTTTTGTCTTTATCAAATAAGTAACAAAAGTTTATTTTAACAGAGCTGGAAAAGAAAATAGAAAAACTCATAAGAAAATAAGTCAATCCATTATCCAAAGTCAGCCACTTTACGTAGTTTTATGAGTATCAGGCAGAATTGCATTTATACTATGAACTTTGTGTTGCAATTTAGTATGTCAGTGGAAAAGACAAATAAATATAACTGACACACAAAAAGGCAAGTCCTAGTTCAACACTCTGAAAGCAATGAAAATTTCTTAGAAATTTTTAAGAAATATTTGTCAAATGCCTATCGTAAGCCAGGCGATGTAACATTCAGTCACGTGGATCCTTTTTAAACTGGTTATGGTTGTTTTCTGGCTACAGAGAGGAGGGTAGCGCTTGGCTTCTTTCAAATGAAAACTTTCTCATCAAACCGTTACAGTCTAGATAGAAAGTTAGATCAGGAAATATTTTAGTCAAATGACAAATTGTGTTTGATACTATATTAGGGCTGATTTTAGTGATCATAAATTAAAAATTAAACTCAGTTGGCACCTAGAATGTGTTCCTGAGTAATTTTGCAGCCTCCAAGGGATCGCCTATTGTGCTTCGGTTTCCCTGAGAATCGCAAAACTAAGTACGGGGTTTCTCCCCGTCTTGGAATCAACTCTGACTCAGCGGGGAAGAAAGGAAAGACTGCAGCTGCTCAACCCCTGGCATAAAACAACCAGGCTGCAGAGTTGGGTTCTCTCACTTTGTTGCTGTCCGTCGCTGTGGCGTGGTCAGGTCTAGCAGAATTAAAATAGGTACTACTTTGTTCTTCATTTTACTCTGCTCTTTGGAACAGCGCTGTCCAGGAGAAGTCTCTGTGGCGGTGGAAATACGCCCTATCCGCGCCGTCAGCATGGCACCCACTGAGCTAATGTGGCCTGTGGGCACTGAAATAGGGTTAGTGTGGTGGGGGAACTGACTTTTAACTTTTAATTAATGTTAATAGGTTAGAATTTAAATAACTTCTTTTAGCTAGTGGCTTCCAAATTGGACAGGGCAGTTTTAGAATGGGTGAGTGGCCTTATTTTCATTAGGAGACAACTGACCCCCATAGGGGGAAAAAAACAAGCCAATCATGTGGAAGTAGAAAACAATTTAATTTTATGTATTTTTGAAAAGTCATGTAAAATGTTACACTCTAATATTTAAATAGAAGTGCTTTATATAGACAGATGCATTAAATTTGCACCCATTTTATGATATGGCCAATTGAGGGAGAAGTGAAAGGAAATGCTGAAGAGAAAGTTGATGTGAGTGAGGGGAGGGAAGGGATAATGTCAGGCTAAAACATGCCATTTAGAGATGTACAAGAAGCAGAGGTAAATAAGGGGAGAAAGAGAAAGATCTGTCTAGAAAATTCTAGTATAGTGACAGCTGTGAGAAGGATGCTAATATTGAAAGGGAGGGTTTTCTTTCCTCCCACCCATAGTACTTTCCAGACTAAAAGTCTGCATTTGCTTTGGTCAGCCTCTTGCTCCTTTGCACTTTTTTATTATTTTTCCTGTTTTCTCTCATCACACCCTGTACCGCATGCCTTATGTACTTTATTTCTCTTCCTTGTCTCCCAGGAACATGTATCTGTAGTAACGGTTATGCTCCCAGACTCTGTTACAGAGGGGAACGATGACAGGAGTTACGGGGGACACGTTTCATTCAAGCTTTTGACATACGGTGTGTCTGCTGCGTGCCAGACACTGCCGAGTGCTTTGGATTCTTATTGTGGAAAAATAGAAAAGCTACCATTTTAGCCACTTTTAAGTGTGCAATTTATTAGTATTAAATATATTTACAAAATTATATAACCTCCCTACTATTTATTTCCAAAATTTTTTCATCATCCCAAACAGAAACTGTGTACCCATTAAGCAATGACTCTCCACTTCCCCCTCTACCCTAGTAACCTTTATTCTACTTTGTTTTTATGAATTTGCCTGTTCTAATTCCTTTATATAAGTGGAAGCATACAATATTTGTCCTTTTATTGTCTGTTTTATTTCACTGAGCATAATGTTTTCAAGATTCGTCCATGTTGTCGCATGTTGCAGAATTCCATTGCTTTTTGTAGCTGAATAATATTCCCTTGTATGTGTGTAACACATTATTTATCCAGTCATCTGTTTTTGGACCCTTGGGTTGCACATTATTTTAATAATCCACCTAGTCCCCTTTAAATCATACCTACCTACAGCCCTTCCTCAAAATGCCCCAGCTTGCAACACTTCTGGCTTTTTATCCTTATGATACAAGAGATAACAGTTGGAATCTGAGACTCCGCTATTGAAGGAGTGCACGCTCCTTATTATAAACGAATCCCTCCATCCACCCCGCTAATCACTTTGCTTATTAACTGAAAATTCAGTGTCCGCTGTGCTCCAGCCACTGGCGAGAGGAGGACCAGCCCTGGTTCTCATTTCCTCCGGCACATGTAGCCAGTACCCTGCGGGGAGTGAGCTGGCTGTCAGTGCTTCAGTTCAGCTCCTCACCTGCCTTTTATTCGCAACTTTTGGAGATCCCAGCTGATGACCCTACAGCTGCACAGCTCGGCCTCTGCGAACTCCTAGTCGCCATTATGACTGGAGCAGAAATCCACTGCCCGTGGAGACTCTCAGCCCCTCCTAAGCAATGGCATACACCTTGCCCGTGTGTTAGACTGTCTGACCGGACGCAGGGTGAGTTGCTTCGGCAGGATAGGTCAAGCCCCGCCTCTTACCTTGTTTAGAATGTGAGCTAAAGTCTGGCTTTTATAAAGTAAGTAGTTACTGAAGAATTATATGAGGTGGGAAGTTGATACCTTTCATATGGTAGTTGATGTAATAAATGTTTTAGCAAGCAGCAGTAAATCGTTCCTGTTTTAAGAATAAACTATTCCTATGACGAAAGAAAAGTGTAAAAGACTTCCTAGGTCTCAGGTATTTACCAAGGTCTTACCATACATCAACCCATCTCATCCTCACGATCTCCTTCCGGTGTGGATGATACAGTTTTCTTTATTTCTAGGGAAAACAGCAGAAGCATAAAGAGGTTAAATGATTGTCTCAAGTCAACAGACAGCCGGAAATGTCAGACTCTGCAGCCAGGTGCGGGTCTGCAGAACTGGAGCGCTGTCTCACGCACCTCGAGACTGCGGATTGTTTTCAGTCAGACGCAGTGCCTGATTCTCCAGTTTCCGATTGCAGCAGGGTTAGGCACTAAGTAAATAACTGAGTCATAGAAGAAAAAGGGACGCTTAAGAACCTCTCAGAATCTCCTTTGACATGATAATCTAGTATTTTAGTCCTGTTTTTAGTGTGATGGCTTATAATTTATGAGCGATGAAATTCATTATGTAAATTGTTCAAATTAATCTGGTGTGTTTTACAGGTGGTCGCTGTTTATGGGACTTTATCTGATTTGCTTTCTGTGGCCAGCAGTAAACTCGGCATAAAAGCCACTAGTGTGTATAACGGGAAAGGTGGACTGATTGATGATATTGCTTTGATCAGGTAAATTTCACCTTTTTACAAGCTTTCTACCCTGAGCACTTAGTTTCTTGGTGCTATGCTAATTTCCCTGATGCAATGGTTTAATCACTGTTAAAGAATTTGAGATTTTGGCAAATGATTTCCTAGAATTTGCTCTTTAGAATTTAAATCATTTGAATTTAGGGTGTATCGATTAGATAGAAAATCCTCAATACATTCCAATATATTGATAGTCTTTCTGCATAGTTCATATATGGTTATGAGAAATTTCCTTAAGATACTAGAGATGGAGCTAATAAGACACGCATTTTTTTAATGTTAGAAATCTAATTGATCTCTTTAATTTATGTGCTACTTCTTATTGTTCGGTTGATTTCCAATAAATGCTTTGAGTTTTACAAAAAATACAGAGATCTACTTGGGCAAAAACTTGCTAAGCAGAGTTAACTCATTAGTGATCTACCACAATAGGAGCTTTTGGTGTGCGCTTTGGCTTTGGTTTTTAAATATCCCGGGCAGAATTAATCTCTTTAAAACAAGCATCTAGTTCACATCATTCCATCCTCATAGGATCATAGAATTTTGAGGCTTAACACAAATTACTGACAGTGTGGCAGGCGTGTTCTGTTTGCTTTGCCCATGTTGTCTCGTTTCACTGGCAAAGCGTGGTTTTTTTTTAAACTGATGGTGTGAAAATAATGATGCTCTTTCTTATAATAGCATACAAAGTTTCATTTTCATTTAACTCCAGGTCAGAATGGCCTTTCAGTGTAATATACGTGCTGCCTTTGCAGTCAGTCACTTTTAGTCCTTCATTTTAGAAACAAAGCAACTCAGCATCCGAGACGTTAATGACTTACAGGTCATACAGTTACCAGTTGCTTCGGTGAATGACAAGAAAACAAATTTTCATACTAGTTGTAAAATGTTAACTGGCATGGTGAGCAGGTAGCAAAGGTTATAAACTTAAGATGTACAGATTTAAAATTCAAATAAAGTAGAAGGGCTTCTTAGTTTTTCAGTATCGATCTTCTGGATTCTTTCCGTTTTTATGCATAATTGAGTCACATTGTTGAATGATTTACATCAACCTAAATTTCTTAACGAGCACAGACTCTGCTTCTAAGGAAAATTCAGTGTGTTGCTGTGATGTTTTACAGGAAATAAAAATTTCTGCAGCATAGAAGGTCATAAGCTTTCCGCACTGTGAAATGCCTGCGTGTTGGATAGTGGTGGTGGGATGGGTTGGGGCCGGCGGGAGGATGCATACTGGTAATCGAGGAGTTCAGATTCTGTGCGGCCACTTGTGTTTGGGGGATGGGGTGGGTGTAGAGTAGGTGAGTGTTTACAGTAGTTATTTCTAGTTATATTCTTCCTGCATTTAATACAAAAGTTTATTTTCATTTCCAAAACACAGAGCAGCTGATGATTTGGGAGAAAGCCCTAGTAATTTATTTAGAATTACAGAATTAAAGTAAAAAAAGAAGAGTTGGCTCTGGCTTTAATCATATCCTTTGAACATAACAATTCATTCTTCAATTGATAAAGCCAAATTCCAATAATTTTTATAGTGGGTTTCGTTTTATTTATTTGTTTGTTTTCCATTTCAGAAGTACTTTCATGTGCAGGATCATACTTGAATTTAAATCCGAAGACGGTTAAGTCAGGTGGTCAAATAAAGAAGGCGCTGGGAACTTACATAGTCGATTTCGCACTATAGCTTGATAGCAAAACCTGTCTAATCGACATAATTCTAAGGAACAGTCCTTGTATTCAGAAGATAATTAATGTGATTTCTGGATTTTGATGGTGGCTTTTTAAATTTTGATCTCCCCTAGGGATGATGATGTTTTGTTTGTGTGTGAAGGAGAACCATTCATTGGTAAGTGACTCTCTTAAAAGCCAGTTTTGTCTGCCAAAATAAAAAAGATGGAATGACATCTTTTCCGTAACTTAACATTAAAAAGTATTTTGTGGTAGTATCCAGCTTTCCATACCCTTTTTGACTCTGCATTGGGTGTGCGTGTTACATTTTTAATTTGAATTGTAGATTGTATTTTACTGCAGGTGCCTTATGTTTACGTGCCTTTACCGTGCTCTGGATGTGTGCAAATTCGTTAACTATGACATGGTTGGGTAGTTTGGGTTGTAGAAACTACAACTGTTTTGCAATTTTCTCTGTCATAAAAGTTGTCACAATTTCTCTGTTCTGTTTCGTATTTGTAAGCATGTATTGCAGCATAAGCAATGTTTGACAGTCCGTCAGAGTGGTCATATCGAATCAGCCAAAAATTACTGGGTGTCGATCCCACACACGTGGGCACATGCATCAGAGGGGAGTTCCCACAGTTGTGCAAGGCTCTCAGGCAGCAAATATTCTTTCATGAGCGTTTGGTGTATTTAGTTGCACACACTCACACCCTGAGTATCTCAGTACTTTTTGAGCCATCACAGCAGTTGTGGTGGGCGAGTGGGGGTGGTTCTCTGGGTCCCCGAATGGGTAGTTTCTAACTTAGAAGCAAGCATGGACTCTTCTCCGTCTCTCCTTGGGAGCAAGACACTTTCCCTGCCCTTTTGTTGGCAGGCACTGGTTACTGAATTGGTTCTCTGCACACATACAAACGACAGAATAAAAAGTGATCAATTGGTGTTAGTTTTTGTTTTATCCTTACGAACTCTTGGATTTAAAAATATCTGGTATATTTTCATCATCTGCATTAATCGATGCCTGGATTAACCTGCTGTGGGTCTGGAGAAACCTCTTCATGTCCTTTAAATACAACCTCGTCAGTCTCTTCGAGCTTCCTTACTGTCTGGAATAGCAAGGTGATCGTCTTACACGTCTCCGCCCTAGATCCTGATTAATGATTTCTCTGAGAAGCCTGGATTTCTTTCAGTGAGGTTCACCGTGGCGACTGGGCTTTTTAGTGGACAGAGTTGGAAATACATGCTAGCCAGATAGAAAATTTAAATATATCTTTTATGATATAAACCTTTATATATAACATAGGTCATATTATGCCACGGGCTCATGCTAATACTTTCTGTATGTAACCGGGATTATAAGATGTTTATTTAACTTCTATCTTACATCTCCTTTCTTCCATATCAATAATCTTGATTTTCAGGGACATTGGGAACAATAGAATAATAATGTCACATAATTAATCATTTACTTAAGGCAATATCTGTTGTGTTTATTTACTCCTGTGTGTCTTCTAGTTTAATCCGCATTTCCAAAATTGCTTTTCTTTTTATTTTCCATTGTCTCCTGAGTTCTCACCTCATTTCTGAATTCTTTAATTCTGGTTTATGTTATTTTTTTATATCTTCTATTATTCATTTCTTTTAGAATGTTTTGGACTACTAGGTTATAGTTTTTAATCTATTTTGTAGGCATTTCTTTCTGGCACATTTCATAGGAATGTAATTCCTCTTAGCCTTTAAAAAAACTTGATATGGAATTTGATCTCAATCCTTTTGCTCCGTTTTATGTGAGGTTAGTTTTCTATGGCTTGAGAAGGAGGGAGGGCTGACTTAGGAAATTTTTTCTCATGTCATGGCTCTAGAGTTTCCTTTTCTGTGGTTTTTACGAAGTGTTAAAAAAAATATGGAACTCACCTGATGTATTCTGGTTCTTTAGTATATAGGACCTTTCTGACCTTCAGCCTGCAATCAGTCCTTTCGCTTTGTCTTTATTCCATTCAACCTGGATTCATTTCCCAACGGCTTGTCTGCAGTCTGGGCCTTTGTCCTGAAAGGGAGTTCGCCAGTGGGCTCTGCGAGTTCATTTCCGACCTCTTCAGCTCTGACTGCATACCCTCCCACCCTTAGTCTGCATTTCTCAGATGCACTTGCTGAACTGTGAAGTGAATATTTAGGGATTCCTTTGGAATTCTTAGGGTCTTCGCCATACCCTGTTGTTTCTCTCAGCTTCTTCCCTCAGAGATGCTGATCCCGTGCTGCTCTCCAGCTGATAGTGTTTTGGGAACCTTATCACCTCGGTTTGTGTTGAGTGTTGTCTGTGGCTGTGGGTTTTCTGTCCTAGTAATTGCTGGTATGCCTTTATGTGTGTTAGCGGTTTTAAAAATCATGCTATTGCCACCTTCCCCAAATACCAAATGTAAGTCTCTCTCTTCTTTTCTACATGCCATCAATAGATCCTCAGACAGAGTCTAAGCTACCTGAAGGGTCGTCAGGATCCCACACAGACTGGCTGACCCTAAACGTTGGAGGGCGGTACTTCACAACCACACGGTGGGTGCGTGTGCCTGGGTCGGGGGAGGGCACTGTGCACCCTGTGTCCTTCGGTTCCCTCAGCAGACACCAAAATGCCGCTTCAGCATGCTGTGTGACTGGACGCCATTTCTTAAAAAAGTTTCTTTTAAAGAGAAGAGAAGAAATGTGGTTTACAAGTCACTCCAGAGAAAGCATGAAAAACATGACCCCAGTGTCTTAGAACGTGCATTTTAGGCTTTCACTAATATGTGCGCAACACAAGTGCAAATTAACAGTACTGAAATTCGTAGAGGCTTCAGCGGCTTACCTTCATAGGGGATAAGAAAATACAAGTTTGGGTCAAGATTATTGTGATGTAATAGCTTATTAGATGCATAGATTCGTTTTTAAATTAAAGGAAGTTAAACAATATGTAAGTCAAGGGAAGCGTCCTCTTAGATGGGATTCTGATAAATGGCAGCTTAGCGCGTGTTTCTGTCCCCCAGCACCAGCCCCGCCAGGGTAGAGCATGCGCCTTTTCGAGAGGGCGGCTGGGATCGAGCGTGCTCTTGACTTAACTGTGTTTGTTTGTGAAGACAAGTGGAGAATCAGTTTTTCCCCTGACCCCTTAGGAGCACGTTAGTGAACAAGGAGCCCGACAGCATGCTGGCGCACATGTTTGAGGACAGCGGTGAGTGCAGCGCATTGTCGTCCCGTCTTGTGTGGTCTCTATAGCAGCACTGACTTTGTGTCTCTTGTCTTTCTGTCCTTTTTGGTGGTATTGATAATTTTTACAAAAGTAAAAACTTACTGGTAGGTTGCCCGATTTTTCTTCGATAAATTTCTAACTTTGTTTTTTGATTCTGGGGGGCTTTCTTCATTCCAACGGTAACAGGTGTCTGGGGAAATAAGCAAGATCACAGAGGAGCCTTCTTAATCGACCGGAGTCCTGAGTACTTTGAGCCCATTTTGAACTACTTGCGCCACGGACAGCTCATTGTAAACGATGGCATTAACTTACTGGGTGAGCTTTTGATAGAATTCCTCACATTTTTGTAAGTTTACAATTTTTATTATGTTTTAACTTGCTTGGTACCTTAGTATATTTTCATAAACTGAAGGTGTATCTTAATATTTTACTTGTACAGTTGACCCTTGAACACCACGTACGTGAACTGTAGGCGTCTACTTATATGTGCATTGTTTTCAGTAGCGAGTATACAGTTGGCCCTCCATGTACACGGGCTCCACATCCTTGGATTCAACCAAACGCAGATCAGAAGCAGAACAAAAACAGCCCTGGCTGGTGTTGCTCAGTGGGTTGAGTGCCAGCCTGAGAACCAAAGGGTCGCCAGTTCAATTCCCAGTCAGGGCACATGTCTGGATTGCAGGCCGGGTCCCCAGTAGGGGGCGTGGGAGAGGCAACCACACCTTGATGTTTCTCTCCCTCTCTTTCTCCCTTCCCCTCTCTCTAAAAGTAAATAAATAAATAAAACCTTAAAAAAAAAAAAGGCAGATCAAAAACAATTTTTTGATCCACGGTTGGGAAACCCTGCTTGCGGAGGGCTGTCTGTATGCGTCGTTCTCTGCATCTTATACAACGGCCTGGAGCATCCCCGGAGTCTGGTACCCATCGGGGCCCTGCAGCCAGTCTCCCACAGATCCAAGAACAACTGAACTCTTGGGGGACTCAAAATTACACGCGGGCTGTTGACCGCATGGGGGTCAGTACTCTAACCCCGTTGTCCAGGGGTCAGCTGTATATGAGTGTATATAGCAGTGATTTTCAATGTTTTTCACCTCTTGGCACACATAAACTAATTACCAAAATT
Source organism: Mormoops blainvillei (assembly GCA_004026545.1). Taxonomy (NCBI): domain Eukaryota; kingdom Metazoa; phylum Chordata; class Mammalia; order Chiroptera; family Mormoopidae; genus Mormoops; species Mormoops blainvillei. Next base: position 109,325 of record PVJD01002209.1, on the reverse strand, counting down.
CTGTGGCAAACCAAAAAATGTAGTTTTTGCCAATCTGAAAAAAAAAAGGGTATAATTTTGATTCATTCACAGCAGATGCCTACTGTTGTGCTGACTGTTGTCATTTTTTATTTGACAATCTAAGAGAGAAGAGGTCAGTGTCCCTGACTAAATAGTCAGGGATTGCATGTGTTAAAAATTTTTGTGGCACACTGGTTGAAAATTGCTCACCGATAGGTGTAGAAACAGATAGAGGCACAGGTAGGCAGTCTTGGGGAAAGTCTCTCCGAGCCCCCTTGAGTGTTAAATATATACTCATGGAGACCTCCGATCAAGATGGAGGACGAGGTCAATGCAGTGCCCCCTTCTCCCACAACCACACCAGAATTACAGCTACATTATAGCGCCACCGCCCCTGGTACCCACCTGGAGACTAGCTGAACAGGATGCCGATAAGTAAGGATATAAAGAAGTCCTCTTAAAACCGGGAGGAGGGGAGGAGACATGGGATGGGCTGGCTCCACCCCCATGTGTGGCAGCGAAGAATTGGGAGGATGTCTCTGCTGCCAAGGTCCCCCCTGAGGAGCGAGGGTCCCAGCCCCACTCGGGCATCAGTGTTGGGCACTGTGAAAATCAATGGGGACTCCTCCAGGTGGGAGGAAGGGCCAGGTGCTTTCAACCCAAGTGTCCTCTAAAAGGACCCCGGGCGCAGGCCCACTCACTCAAGGGGTGGCAGCTGGGAGCACCAGGGACAAACCAGAGGGACTGAAGTGTCTGGCTTCCGAGTGAGGAGAGGCAGTGAGCTCTCCGCCAGACAGAAGTGCAGGCAGATGCCATTGTCCTTTGTCGAGCCCTCCGGCCACACTGCTGTGGTCGCACACGCAAGGTCTGTAGGCTCCCAGTGACCGGATTTGGTCTGACTTAGGAGGGGCGGGGAGTGTCCGAGCCTACGCGCCTTCCCCAGATTATGGCCACGGTGTGGGCCTCGGGTGCCAGAGCCTTGGTTTTTTTAAAGAAGACCTGGAAATCTAAAATTTTAGAGAAATCTGATTTTGAAAACACTGCATGTTAAACACGTCACAATCAGCCTAGAGGGCTGCTAGCTTACAGTCTGTGTTATAAACTCTTTATTTTTGCCATTCTGCAAAAAATATTACTATGAAAACGGCAGGTGATCCCCTTTTTTCAAAACCTTTGCTTTTCAGCAGCTGTGCCACTCTGCTGCTTTTCACTGTAATGGCCCCCTTTCCGGTTGCGTGTAAACCTCAGCGTTCGCTGCCCCGCAGCTCTTGAAGCTCCCGAGGCTCCCTGCGCCGACAGCAGCTCTTGTCCTGCTGTCTCTGACTTGAGCCGTGCACAGTGTTGCCGAGCCGCACTTACTCTTCCCCGTGTCGCTCTGCCATCGCTCTTTTTACTCAGTTGTCCCGCAAACGGAGCTCACTCCTGATTCATTTTACATAGCGTTGTTTTTAATTAGTACAGTTTCCACCAATCTCTTTGCATTGGCTACCAGTTACCCCAAGTAATTAAACACTTTAAAATAATCTACAATAATTTATGCATCTTCTTCCCACTCACTGAAACAGTCTTACTTTTTGCCCTTCCGGACTTGTGCTCTCGTCGGTATGGTTTCTGTTTGCCCTTCATTATTTCTTTCGCTCCCCGCCTTTAAGGACCTTCACTTTTTCCGGTGAATCATGTCTTTCTTTTTCTTTCATTTGTCTTTAAAACACTTTTTCCCTGACTTAAATCACCTTTTCCATATCTTTTAGTTAAATCTTACCTCAGTTCAATTATTGTACTAACTTGAGAACTTTCCTAGCATTTCATTTCATTATCTGTTTCCCTGACGTCACCATGCATTTTCTGAAACCCAGTTTGATCTAGGAAAGAAAGCTCTGGCTCATGTGGCTCCGTTGGTTGGGCGTCGTCCTGCAAACTGAGGGGTCATCGGTTCGGTTCCCGGTCAGGCATGCGCCTGAGTTGCCAGTTTGGCCCTTGGTTGGGGCACGTGCAAGAGGCACCCGACTGATGTTTCTCTCTCACATCGATGTTTCTCTCCTGCCCTTTCCCCCTTTCTGAGAAATAAATAATATCTTTTTTTTAATCTTTTTAAAAATTGGTTCTCCCGCAAGAAAGGTTTCTGAATTATACTTTTGACTTTTGCTTTGAAGTTTGCTTTAATCATTTCTATGGTTCCCCAGTTCAGTAGGTAGGAGATATTTGCAACCTGTTCAGATCTGCTCCGCTGGAGTAGGTCAAGCGAATGTTAAGATTAGGTGGATTAATTATTTTTTATTGGATTCACAGTTAAATCACCATATCAATTATTTGAGGAATGCGTGATAATAAAGATTTTTTTTGCCTGTTGGCTTCTTTAAAGTACTTTTCAGAAATGATTTTGAAATGCGGAAGCCTTTCATTCTATTTAATTAGTTTTCCTTTTTGTTTCTTTTGTTGAACGTAAATTACTTTGTTTCACAAATATTTTAAAATATCCTATTGTATTCTAAACATGAGTTATTTTTCTTCTATATTGATTGATAGCCTACTTGTTGAAATTTTCTTTTATCGTGAGAGTTTAATGTACACAATCGTATACGTATTAAAATGACATTTTTTGTAAAAGTCAAACCATTTTTATTATGATAGGTGTGTTGGAAGAAGCCAGATTTTTTGGTATTGACTCATTGATCGAACAGCTAGAAGTGGCGATAAAGGTAAGGCTCTTTGTGTACCAGCCACCGTCACATTTACTGAAGCCACCTCCCAGAATGCTCCATGGACTTCTTAATATCTTTTTTTCAAGAATTCTCAACCACCAGAGGATCATTCACCAATATCCCGAAAGGAGTTTGTCCGGTTTCTGCTAGCCACTCCAACCAAATCAGAATTGCGGTGCCAGGTAATGAAAGCAGACTTTCACATGAGCTATTTGTGTCAGCAAATCTGTGACTAACGTTTTGCATTCTTCTAGGATTTTTTTGTTTTTAACCTCATTTTCCTTTTTCATGCAAGATATAATTTAATTATGGGCCATGGCATTGATGTAATCCCAAAGTGGTTAGCATAAAAGAGATGTATAATAGCCTCTTTTATGGTCCAATTATACCATGTGTAGAACTTTTTGAGTAATGCATGGAAATTTCAGCAATAAAATAAAAAGTCAATTGTTTGTACAGTTATGTATGGCTACACTGTGGCAGTTACTTTTACATTTATGTTTTATAGCATTAAAGGTTTTAAAAACCACAGTATTGCCTTTTCAAAACTGAAACTATCTTGAATTAGTAAAATAATTGACATATAATTAGGTTTAACAAAAATAATACTTGTCAACAGGTACTAGGCTAACAGAGATTCCCTCTTCAGAAAGTTCTGCTCATAAATGAGGGAGAGCCGGACTGCATTCTAATGTTAAATATGAACAGTTTCCTCTCCTAGAACCCATTCAGGGCACTGATTTCATATATCTGTGTTCCATTTGATCGTGTTTAGTAATGAACTCCAAATGACTGAACCACTAATCGCTTCTAAAAAACTTGGTTAGCTATAGTAATGAAATTTAATACACCAGATGGTTTAAATGTTGTGACAATTTGCGTTTTTTTAATTTCAGGGTTTAAACTTCAGTGGTGCTGATCTTTCTCGTTTGGACCTTCGATACATTAACTTCAAAATGGCCAATTTAAGCCGCTGCAATCTCGCGCATGCTAATCTCTGCTGTGCAAACCTGGAACGAGCCGATCTTTCTGGATCAGTGCTTGACGTGAGAATCATTTTTGGTTACAAGAGAAAATTAAATTTTTAGTCTGTTGAGCATTCTCTTTGTGTGTGTGTGTGTGTGTGTGTGTGTGTGTGTGTGTGTATGTATATATACTGCCATTTAATGTCCTTATACTACCCTTCTCCAGCAATCACCACTCTGTTGTCCATGTCCATGAGTCCTTTTTCCTTTTTGGAAGCTCCACTGAGCTCCTCACGAGTTTGTTTCTTTGTGGGATTCCACAGCCGTGAGTGTGGACAGCGCTCACATAATAACCTCAAGGACTTGCGATACTGTTTACAGCCTGTTCACCTGGGGGCGCTGCAGAGCACCGGAGACATTTATTTCTGTGTATCAGCCTCCTGTCTTGTCAGATTTTTAAGTACAAAACAGCCGGTTATTTTGGCGTTTCTAGGGTCTCCTTCCCCATCTGTCAGTTTGAGTTTCTGTGCCACTGTGCGTTCACATACACGCCCCGTGTACAGTTGTGCCTGTCTGCGGCTTGATGCTCTGTAGCTCACCTCCCTCCCAGCAGAGCCGACCGCGGGCCGAAGGGTTGGCCCTTCTGAAACGAGGGCTTTCCGCAGTGGCTGTGGCTGCAACATAACTTGATCGGCCTTAGCGTTTCAGATTTCTGCACCGCTCTGCGTATAATGTAACAACCACAGGATCGCTTCTCAGGGCAGAGCTGACTGAAACACTAACGCTCACTGCTGCTTTGATGGTCACAATTTTGCTAAGGTCTGATGTTAATGTCACCCTTGCAAATAGCTTCCTCGCTTGTCTGGCAGTTGTCAGAGTTCAGACCTGAGGCCACTGAACCCTTTGAGATAAATTGACATGATTTAAAATTCTAACACCCATTTTCTAGCTTTTTACTCTGTGTTTTGCGCTGTGATTTGGGTGCTTAAAGTTGACAATGTTGTATGGCAATGGTTGGTACATAAAGACCCAATTAACAACTTGTTACTGATTTGTAGCCAGGGGCTGCCTTTAACCGCGGCCTTTCGAATTCTGACCTTTGAAAGGAAGGCCGTAACAGCGTAATTGAGCATCGGAGTATCGTTGACCGATTGCTGCAGTAATAAGGAGGAGGAAACCCATACGCCTGACACGCTTATGTGTTCCTTCTCCACACACTTCAGCGTCAGTCGGCATGCCCGGGGCTCCTTATGAAGATGGAAACGGGCCTGTCAGAGCCCTGGCCCCCCCAGCCTCCTTATCTGCGCCCTTCAGCTTCACCGACAGTGGGCATGCTGCTGTTGACGGGCTTCTTTGAAAAGAACTGTTTCTTAACACAGTTCTCGGTTCGCCATGAGTTCAACCAGAAAAGTCTTTTTTGTGAACAGAAAATAATTGTCAGGGGATCAAATTGAGCTTTTCTTCCCTTTTCTATTTTTTTCTTCTACTGTAACAAGAGAAAAATTCTGAGACGTTCTAAATTAAAATTATAGAGGCTGGAGAGTGAAAGAAAGAGAAGTTAGCCTGTTGTAGGAGCTCCGACGAAAGGCTGCCCGCATTCCGGTACACCCTTTGGAACTCAGGATTAACTTCCAGGTGGCTGTCTCTGCGATTGTCCAAAGGAGAGGCTAGCCAAGCGCCCATGGGCCCCAGGGGCCTTCCCTGCCGATTTATGCATGAGCTTCCAGTCCGCTGGGCCCGGGAGCAGACCTTGTCCCACGACGGCTGCGCCTGTCCCAGAGCCGTCCCCTTGGTCTGTAGCTAACGTCAGGCCTTTCGGAACGGCTTACATTTTTCTCGCCTTAGTTGATATATAAAAACACTAGCAAAACTCCAGGACAACGGACATGCCTGTCTTTCCTGCCGTGGGTGGGTGAGACTCCGTGCCCCGGGACCAGTCCCCCTCTATCGCCAGTGATGGCCCAATATACCATTTCTTTAAAAAAGACTTTCAGCTGTGGCACTTAAATTTTTGTTTAACAGCTGTTTAAGCCAGTTTTTTCTTTTCCAAACAAAATCCTGAACCTTAAGATACGGACTTTTCTTTCTCCTTTGCCAGTGTGCAAATCTCCAGGGAGTCAAGATGCTCTGCTCTAACGCAGAAGGGGCCTCCCTGAAGCAGTGTAACTTTGAAGATCCTTCTGGTCTTAAAGCCAATTTAGAAGGTGAGTCTCCGTCTCTAATTACCTTTTCTAAGGGGAAAACACACCGTGAAGTAAAAAGCCCAGCAAAGCAGTTGTTGCTGGCAAGATGTAACCATGGGTGGGCTTCCTCCGGCGCTGTCCGCGGAGCACCGGGCCGCAGTGCCGCCCGGCACCGACAGCTCCGGGGGCCCGGCCACTAACATCTGTGCGGCCTCGGCTGGAGGATTACCGTGTTCTCTGTGTGTGCGGTGCTCCCGTGTGGACTGCGCACCCACATTTTCGTCCCAGGCTTTCAGGAAAAAAATCTTTGGTCTTAATTTTTTAACTGAATTATTTATTTATATATAGAAACAAAACCAATTATCATATTCCCGGGTATTATTTTGCATAACCTGTTTTTAAGAGTTAACACTTTTAACATATGGCATAAATAAAAGAATTAAAAACATGTATGTAGATACGGAATTAGCACTACCCAGGTATAATGTGCATCCTAATTTTCCCTCAAAAATTTGGGCAAAAATGCGCATCACACACGGCAGAATACAGTAGGCGTCAGCATCTTAGACTTTTAGACAGAGCGCACACTCGCACTGTCCAAAACGAAGACCTCCAGTTTGCACAAATCCAGGTGGTTTTTATCGTTTTTAGGTTTAAGGTATTGTTTGTGAATGTATTGCCTTATTGTCTCTGTGCACTGGTCACTTTGTTTACTTGTGTACTGAGAGGACATAGCACTTATCTCCCTTGTCATAAATTTACGGAGGCAATTATAAAAGTGCTAATTATCGTAAGACTGAATTAAAGTCTTCACTCAGATATATAGATTAAGATATTCTTGATTCATGTTATGAGCTAACACATCATTAACAGTGAACTCTAAGTATGTAAGTTGATTGAGACACTGAGACTACGGTTCAGAATCAGTTTCAAAACCTAAAGGCACCTATCATCATTCTCCTCCCTTTAAGTCTTTTTTTTTTAATTTTAAAGATTTTATTTATTTATAGAAAGAGGGTGAGGAAGGGAGAGAGAGAGAAACATCAGCATATGGTTGCCTCTCACGTGCCCCCTACTGGGGACCTGGCCCGCAACCCAGGCATGTGCCCTGACTGGGAATTGAACCAGCAACCCTTTGTTTCACAGGTCAGCACTCAAAACACTGAGCCACACCAGCCAGGGCCCTTTAAGTCTTATTATAGTGTTTTTGAAGTTAAGCGACTATAAATACCTTGAAGTTCACCTAATCCCCAAATATGCTCACTCTAGGTGCTAACCTAAAAGGTGTAGATATGGAAGGAAGTCAAATGACAGGAATCAACCTGAGAGTTGCCACCTTAAAAAATGCAAAGTTGAAGAACTGTAACCTCAGAGGAGCAACTCTGGCAGGAACTGATTTAGAGGTGAGTCACCAATTTTTTAAGAGGTTTTTGTTCATCTAGAATCACTTAGTACCTCATGCGAAATTTACTGCAATCATAAAGTAGTTGGCTGGGCAAAACTTCCGGGTGACAGGCCAGGACGGCTGCGGGATGTCCACTTGCAGCTGTTTGTTGAAAGCAGCGTGAGCTCCAGAGGGGGATGGACACCTGAGTCAGGGATGCCAGTTCCGGATCGGAAGACGCGCCTGGCATTCGAAGTTGCTTCCTTCCTTCCATCTTCTTATTTTTTCCTCATAGAGATAAGTTTCATAGATGCTGTATTAACCTGATGTATTGTTTTTCTTAAGTTTTCATTTCAAACCATTGAACGGAGCCAGATTATTTCTTGAACTGCTTAGGAAATTTAAATAATGTCCAAGTTTAAAATTGGGTTTAAGAAGAGCCTGTTCTAAATTGGCGTCATATTCTTTTTAAATCTCAATGTGAGGTTGTAATTTGGCCCAGTCGTCTTACTCCTCAGCACCGTCTCCTAGGCGTGGTCTCCTGGCCGAGCCCCCACTGCCACGGGGCCTGCGTCGGCACTGCCCGGTGGGCGGCCCCCTGCAATTCTGGACGCACTCGGTGTCTGTCCAGTGCAGCGGCCGCCGGCCACGTGGGGCTGCTGAACACTTGAAGTGTGGCCAGTGTAAGTGGCAAATGGAGTTTTAAATTTGATTTAATTTTAATCCACGTAAATATAAATGGCCACATGTGGTCCTGTCATGTTGAACAGCTCAGCCCTGTCCCTGTATAAGAAAACCTGGCATAGATTGTGTCGTAGGGAACAGTGTATCAAAGTTGAGCTTGCTGTTGCTATTTTTAAAAATGCTTTTGCCTTGTTCTCTTGTTAGCTCTCAGCAACAGAGTGGAAGGTCCTATTAAAGGCAAAAGAACGAGCCTACGGCTGAAGACACAAACCTGTCTAAGCAGCATTATTTAATTTTTTATTGTTCGTTGCCATCACCGAAAATGATGCTGTTTTTTCCTTGATTTTAGCTGCCCTGCAGTCAGTGTGGCTGAGCAGCCCCAGCCTCCCTCTGCCCAGCTGGCTGCAAGGACTGGTCAGGCCGGCTGCTGAGGGCGGCCGCTGACGCCGTGTCCTGAGAGCTTATGTGCAGTCACCCCCCTCTCACCGTTGTCCCCAGCATCCCCAGGGACTTATTCAGAATCGCCGTCTCATCTGTCACTCTCTGATCTCTAGAGAAATTTGCCAGCAGCTTGCCACGGTGGTGGGGGTACACCACTGTGTGCATTTGTTAAAACTCATTGCATTGTACACGTAATTTGAGGGGTTAAAAAAAGGCAATTCCTTGTTATAAAAATGTCGGGGTTGAGGGATGGGAAAATCTGTTACACAATTTAATTGTTATGTAAAAATCTCTCATTTTTAAAAATAACCTTCCCGCCCCCATGTGCCTTTCATTGTTCTTGGATTGTGGTAAAATTGTTTAGATAATATTTACTGCATTGGAGTCCTTTCTGGATTTTAGATGACCGATTCTAAAATACACAGAGGGACACACTGCCTTAGTAACTTGTGTGCGTGTGTAATACGTTTGTGGTCAGAGCACCGACTAGAGAGAACAGATACAGATACCAGAACATCTGACTTTCTCCTGAAACAGAAGCTTCCCAGGGAGAACTGAGTCTTATTCTGTAGGAACATTTTCCTAACATGCCCGGGAATCGTTTTTGAAAAGGAACGGGTAATGCCTTAAAGGTTCGTATTAGTTACACGGGTGTTGTGTCTGCCTTTCAGAACTGCGACCTGTCTGGGTGCGACCTGCAGGAAGCCAACCTGCGAGGGTCCAACGTGAAGGGCGCTATCTTTGAAGAAATGCTGACGCCACTACACATGTCACAGAGTGTCAGATGAGACTCTCAGGGCTGGAGGAAGAAGCTGAAGACGAAAATGTTTTTCTTATCACTTTTATTTCTCCACACACTCAGCTGTCTAGAAGAAATAACACTGTAAGGAAGTTAAAAAGAAAAACATTTCGAGGATTATGCTTGTTCTCAGTGGTGCACAGGGGAAAAAGTGACTTTTCCCATATTCTGATTTTACCAGAGAAGCACTCGTTCCATGGACGTAGGGAAGCTAGGCTAGATCGCCACCTTCCGGGTGGAGCGGAGGGTGTGCCTGGCTTTGTGGCCAGGCACAGTATCTATTCTGTTTGCTTTGAAATAGTCATGATGTGGAAATATTGTACCATCTTGGCTTGAAATTTGAGGATTTTAATTTATGAGAAAGCACAGCCTATACAGTTGTGTGTATTGAGCCTCCAGAAGCATATGGATGTTCAAATCGTGACCCTTCAGGAACGTTTTCAGGGGGCCGTTGAGGTTTCCGAGCAGCCGGGGCGATGGCCCTCAGCTCCGCCCGTCACAGCGCAAACGCAGTGTCGGCCGGCACCCCAGGGCTCACACTCCGGGCTCCTTTGTATACGGTTTATTTTTTAAAAACAAAATAGTAGCTAAATTAAAGAAACTCTCCATTCTCGCTGACTGACAGAGTCGACAGAAAGACATCACCGTACGTGGTGGACTGCTGAAGCCACAGTGGGCCTCGAGGTGGGGCTTTTAGTTGAACTTCCCTTAGAACTTCCTTCTAAGCACGTTCTCGCCGAACACCCCAGGCGGGCTTGTTTATTTACACTACCGGCCCCCTTTCCTCCTGCACGAGCAGAGCCTAGGAAGGCGCCGCAACGCCATGGTGCGTTCCTACTAATACTTAATTCAATGGCCCAGTAGTTTAAGCGGGACCAGCTTAGAAATTGATGCCAAGTCTCAGTCCCCTGCAGCCGAAGCTGTAAAATGGCAATGGAGGTGGCAAAGCCATCATCCAGAAGGTGCCACGGCGCAGTCGCAGCCCAAACCCTGCAGTGTGGAATGGGGGATTTTAAACTGACTGAATAGAGCCTCCAAAAAAAAGGTACATAAAAACAAAAGCATTCGGCTGGTCCAAAACGTAACACCCGTATGTCAGCACCTGCGGTTCTTTTACTCATACTCTCCAGCTTGGCTTGCTTTGGTGTGAGTGCGTTTAGCCTGGTTTCCTTGAGTCGCTCTGTCTCTGCGGCAGCAGAGATGGGGCCTGTCCTCCCCTCTCCTCCGAGAGCGGGACATAAGCTGTGTCCAGATGGGTTCTGAATTCTCCAGACCCATCGGGTTGAGACAGTGAATCATTAAAAACCACTTTGTCTCCTTCGGGAGGATGGCATGTCTGTAACTTTTATGTAGCTTATTCTTCTATAGACACATATGCAAAGCTTTCCTTCCAGTAAAGGACATATATGCAGAGTGAGGGGAGGTCAGGCCTTTACAGTCAAGGAAAGCAACTTCAGAAATGAATTATTTTCTTTGCTTTTTTATTTTTACCAAGACAGAGAAGTATTGTATTAAGAGATATCTATTTTCATAATCAATATGTGCCTAAATTATATTTAAATCATTTCACTCTGTGCTATATTTTCAATAATTACAGAACACATTGTTCATCCTGAAGGGTACCTCTGTGTACATAACCTAAGCGTGCAGAAGAATCTGGAAGATCTAGACGTGGTTTTCGTAGAAACTGCAGGGTTTGGGTCTCATGTATACTGCATTAATAAACAGTGTGGAATGTCAAAGAGGAGTTTCTTGTCTTGCCTTCGAAAAGGACTACAGCATAGCACTTACTGTGGATTAGTTCTTTGAAAGTGCCATTAAAGTAAATTTATTTGTTTAAGCATCATTTCATGATCCCCTTTTTACACCATACTCACAACAATGAAGAACTTTCAAAACAATGTCTTCACTGGCTTCTAAAATTCATTTAATTTGTGTCACTCATTAGTTGATGAACATTACTAGTTTGCTTTATTAGGTTCTTTAAATGCATCGCCCCCCAGAACATTCTGCTGACAACTAGAGAATTTTATGGGCGGATGGAAGTTGCAAAATAGTAAAACTTGCTTTAGCTTAGTGATGAAACATCTCTACACAGAGGCCAAAATAAAGTTGCTGGGGGGGAGGGCCAGAAAAAGCTTTTAAACCTTAATCAGCTAGATTATCTATGTTGATAAAATTTAGAACTCTGTTTAGAGCAATATTTTATGTTACGCTGTGATGTAGTCTAGTTCTTTCAACTAGTTTCAAAGAAATTTTAGTAGGAAATACTATAAATTCATTTTCTTATGAAGGTTGCCATTATAAATCAAGACGAATATTTTCCCCAGTCCCTTTTATGAATTGGTTGTTTATACTGTAAACCTACCCTCAAGTCGACTTCCAGTCATCTTTCATATGTGAAAAGCCCTAGAACGGTATTAATCTCCAAGGAATTATTATTTTTAAAATTAAACGCACAGCTCCACAAAGAACAGCAGTTACTTTGTTTTCTGAGCCACGCACCACATGCAGGGCTAATTTTTTTTCTGAGACCCGTTCACGCCCGCAGATACGTTCAGAAGTGCTTCCTGCTGAGGCTTCACATCGGCAAAAAAAGGTTTGCGTCTGTCATTCGGCGAGATGACTAAACTGTGGTTGCATTGTAACAACTTCAAGGTGTTTCTTTTGATGCAGAAAATGAAGCCATTTTCCCTCTCAAGCCATACTTTAACATTTAGGAAATTTGTAAACGTAGAAAAAATTAGGTAACTACAAAGTCCGGTTATTTAAACACAATTGACTAAATGTAGCTCCATAGTGAACTGGTCTGTCCTGGGATCTATGAGAAGCTCCAGCGGTTGTCACTAAACAAGATCCTGTTTACTTGCATGTTTGACACCCTGTTGGACGCCATAGAAAGTTAAATTGGGTCTTGGCCCTTCATACCCGCGACCTGCGAAAGTGCTCACACAGACTCCCAGGGCGTCGAATGAATTCCTAGATCACGCAGCCATATTCATCTAAAAATTTCAAAGCATTATTCAAAAACTGAATATCAACTGATAGAAATACACAGGAAATCCAGTGATGCTTAACCAGAGATAAGTGATTAATCTGACAATAGGGCCATTAGTCCTAACAAGGACTACACCTGCTCATGCGACACTTAGAAGCACATCTCTTTCAGCAGACAGGCAATCAGTTGGACAAGTTAAATGAACGGTGTTCAAACATGATGAACTTCTGTTGAAAAATAGCCTCTCGTTTCCTTTCTATTATAGTGAGATGAGATTGCACCCCTTTGTGTCAAAGTGTCTAAATAATTATTCAAAGTGTCTAAATAATTAAAATAACTTAGTCAATCAGTTATGTTTTGTTTTTTTTTAATTCCCTTCTATTTGCAATTATAAGTCAAAGTTTGTCTCCTTCTCTGCCTCGTCGTGAGGCTCTGACAGCCTCCGGAGTGATGGATGAGCAACACAGGGCACGTATCTGGGCAGGACAGCTTTGCTCCTTGCTCCGAAATCCTTGCAAATGTAATTGTTCCGGAGGACACTGCACAGTGACTGCTTGGCTTAGCGCCCTACCCAAGGAAAAACTGCCAACCCTGGCTCTAAAATGACCAAATACCCAGTTACTTTTAACCATTTACTGTTTATGTAATATATCAGTCCTTACAGCCAATTCGACGTGAAATTTTAATTGTGTCAGATTAAACATATCTTTGCAGGAATACAGGAAGCGTTAGCCTTAACCTGGCCAAAGGACCCTTAATTTTCATTTATTCATACCTATACTTACTGAACAATAATTAAATGCTATGAGTTTATTAACAGATGTTCTACCCATCAGGAGTTACAGCCCAGTGGTAAGTTAGGGAAAGACAATTATGTATTCAAATAAAGGTAATAAAGATTAATGGTTGTCTTTTAACTGATCATACTGTGGCACTGACTGGTGTGGCTTAGTGTGTTTGTTGGGCATCGGTCTGCAAAGCGAAGGGTCGCGAGTTGGATTCCCAGTCAGGGCACATACCTGGCTTGTGGGTTCGGTCCCGGGAGGGGGTGCATGAGAGGCAGCCGATCGACATTTCTCTTCCACGTCGTTCCGTCTTTTCCTCTCCCTCTAAAAAAGTTTTCTAAAATAGTTAAATAACTGAACAGTGTAAATAAGACGTCCAGGGGCTCACTGCTGGGTTGAGACATCCATCTCTAAAATTTGGATAATGATACCCACTTTGCAGGACAGGCAATAATGAGTGAGGTCAGTCTTGCCGCCTAACCAGGAAACTACTATTTCTCATCTTCGCGCTCCCGCTGCGTTCAGCACGGTGATTTGCATATTTTAACTGGATAAGAAAGCATTCACTGAAATGAGTCAAATTGTTGACCTAAGTCTGCCCCAGGTAGCCCTGTGTTTAGTGTATTCTAACTACAATGTTTCTTTTCACCTTTTTGATGCTTATAGAAGGCTTCCAAGGTAAGTAAAGGAAGGACCCTGGTGCGTAGGAGACTGGGAGATTTTCAAAGTCATATAATATACTTTAGGGTTGCAGATGGGTTGGTGTAGTGCCAGTAATCACTTATTATTTATAAACCAGTTCCTTTTACAAATAAGAAACCTAAGAGCTGAGACCAGCTCCCACGCATCTTCACATCTTCTTTCTATACTTGTTACATGGCCTCATTTGTGAAAGTTTTTGTGTGCGTTTAACATCACTTAATCTAAGACAACTACTTTCCTTGGACTCTTGAGAGGCCTGTCAATTTCTTCAAGGGAAGCCAACCTCGCTAGCTTTTAATCTCTTTGAATCATGGCCTCAGCTATAAAAGTCTTAGCTGAGGTTTTAATGGCAAAGATTTAAGTAAATTTAACAGCTATACCAGTGGGTGTTCCAATTACAAACACCATTAAAGGGCTTTATGTGAGGATTAAAAAATGTACTATTAAAAAATAGTCCACGTGCAGTACAATTTACCAGCAGGAAAGATTTCAGTGTCCTGGAAAAATTTCATATAAAAAGAGAGCTAGGAAGACAAAAAGGCACAATATTCGTCCCACTCCGAAGGCAGCTTGGCGTTCTTTGGGCTCTTGGCTCTCAAGCAGGTAAAATGCTTTCTAGCACTTTTTTTTCCGGCCGCATGATACTGTCTTGTCTCTGGGGTGTTTACATCGTATGGGCTAAATCCAGGGGTGACAGTGTCTAAAGGAACACTGGCCCTCATGGCCGTCGTTGGCCCTGGCCACAGACGTCTAGCCTTTGGGGACCTGCAACAGCTCCAGTTCCAGTGTTTGGTTTTGTCTGTCGCCTCTCCCCACCGAAGGAAAATTAATCTAAAAACTCTTTGCGAAAACTCCGCATGTTCTTAGATAATCTGAGGCCACCTCGGCCAGGGAGGCCTGTGGCCTGGGACTCGATGCCTTGAAAAGCGTTGAGTCCTCGCTCACTCTCCCGGATGGTTCAGCCAGCACAAACGCACGGAGGACGAGAGGACAGACACTCAGCAAAATGTCATCAGTACCTAGTGTAGCCACTTAATGTCAAAAGAAAACCCTTCCGGCCAGAAATTTTTAGTAGGAACTCCTTGTCAGAGTGGACGGCCCATTTCCCTTTATCTCAGGACGTTACAGTCGAAAGCCAACGACAGAGGGGAAAAGGTTAAGACAAAAAGAAGAATTTCATAAAGGGGGAATCATGGGGTTTGGGCGACAAAATAAATAATGAAAATAGAAATAGACTAGTTTAGTTTAAAGACACGGTTTTGTCCCCCCGGCAAGGAAACTCAAGGCAAGCAAGTGGGTGCGTGTGTTTCCATGTCTGTGTGAAACCTGCAGTGACGCCTACCTCCATCTCCCATCGACGGGGTGACATGACTGTTAGGCTTGTCACCAAAGAGGTCTTTACCTTTTGCTCAGCCCAGTTTGGGCCTGTTTTGATGGTGACATTGATGCGCCTTAGAATGGAGCAGATCCCGAAACTCCTGGCCGGGCTCATCCTGCTGACGCTGTGTGTGCTGGGCTGCTCCAGCCAGCACTGGT
Organism: Mormoops blainvillei; assembly: GCA_004026545.1. NCBI lineage: Eukaryota > Metazoa > Chordata > Mammalia > Chiroptera > Mormoopidae > Mormoops > Mormoops blainvillei. The sequence continues at coordinate 94,146 of PVJD01002209.1, read as the reverse complement.
CCTACGGGCTGCGCCCTGGGGGGAAAAGAAATGCAGAAAACCTGGTGGACTCTTTCCAAGAGGTAAGTCTCTCACCTTCAAACTAAGACGTGGCTTATTTGGTTCAATAAGCGAATATGGTTAGTAACTATGCTAACATTTCTGTGTGCCCGGTAGTGCTAGTCGAAACTCCACCCTAGGTATCCTGGGGGTGGAAAGAGAGGCAAGTCCTACTCCTGCTTCCCATTCAGACGAGGACTAACGGGGCACAGCAAAGGGACAGCTCCCAGAGAAGCCAGCCGCGGTGCGTGGCGCGTCCCTCAGCGCGCGCGGAATTGCCGAAGGAAGGGATGGATGGAGCAAAGGCCCCTAGGGCAGGATGCCTCTCTGAGGTTTGGAAAGAAAACCTTAGGCCTCCTGCTTTTATGGGTTTTTTCCCAATGTTTTCTCTTTCTTATTTCATCTCTTAAAAATACTTACGATTTAGGGCAGCAGCACGTTTTAATGCCATAAATACATATCCTTACAAGGGCGCATGCTCCGCAATTTCTTTTTACTAACGTGAGTCTTTAAGCAAAGAAGTCAGAGGCCCTAGAGCAAAGGAGTTGGCAAGCGCAGGGAGCCAAAGTATACACTGGAAAACGGGCTGGTTTACTGCATGTGCGACTTCGGCACGAGTGCCAGCGCTAGCACAGCAACTTGGGGTTCCTTGGGTTTTTTGTTTGTTTTGGTTTCTTTAGTCTATAAAATATGACTTCTTGGGGCTATGTGAGGCTTATATGAGAGAGGCCGTATATGTTAGCTGATTAATCCAAAAAATGTCAGAGGGTTAATAAAAAACAATTCTTGTTATTGTTGTTGTTGTTGTTTTAATTAATGGGAAATGAACTAGACCCTCAGGAATGAGTGATTTGGGACTGGGACACTTAATATAGGCCTGGGAATGGGAAATGTAGGGAGAGAAACATAAAACCATTCAGTTTTCATTAGGAAGAAATCTTTCTTTTTGGGGAAATAATAAAAGTAATTTAGTAGGAAATACAGAAGCCCCAGAGTTTGAAGTCTCCTTTACACAGATCGTATAGGAAGCAACCCTCTTACTCTCTTTTTCTAAATTTATTTATTGATTTTTCGAGGTGGCAGGGAGAGAGAGACGTCGAATTGCTGTTCCACCCACTTATGCATCCACCGGCGATTCTTGGGTGCGCCCCACGGGAGATGCACCCACAACTCTGCCGGGTGGGTGGGCTCCAGCCAACTGAGCCCCTGGCCAGGGCTGGGGAGCAGCTCTCATTTAACTATGACACACTTGGTAGAGACAAGAAAAGAAAAATCGATCCTCTTTGCTGTAGTTTTTTGTGTACTGTCTCCTCATGAGGTTCGCAGAACTTCATTCTCGTCGTCTGCAGAGAGAAAATACCCTCTCGCCTGGGCACGGCCATCACTGTCAGGCCCCGACACCAACCTGGGAAAATGGCCCCTGGGGGCCAGACGCTCCTAAGGGCCCCACCCCCATCCCGCAACATTCTCAGGCCCGCGTCCACCTTGACCTCATTCCCCACGGACAGTTTTTGGTAGACATGGAGGCTATCGTTTCATTTCTTTACTTCCATCTGCGAGAATCATGCTCTTTTTCCTCAGATCGCCAAAGAGGTCGACCAACAGGCCGAGCCTCGGCGCTTGGAGTGCACCGTCCACCAGCCCCGCTCCGCCCTCCGGGAGCTGAAGGGAGCGCTGGTGAGTCATGGCGGTCACAGTAGGGTGGCACTTCGGAGACGGGCGGCCCCTGGGTGGCACCACCCTGTAGGCTGTCCACTCAGGGCAACCGCCTTTCAGCCGCCTTGAGTCCCCCTTCCTGACCGCCCGTGTTGCTCCTGGGTCGGACCCTCACTATCTCATGACCCCCTTCCAGAGGTTGGACAGTACAGTGCAGTGCTTGGAACCTTTTTTTTTTTTTTCTGTCTTTAAATTGAATTGAAATCACCCTGTAACCTTTCATCTGCTAATGTTGGCTCTAGCTCTGGGTGTGATGGACAAAACAAATTCCCTTCCCCACCATGTCAGTTCTTCAAATATGTCCATGCGTTCTTCACATTTACACCCTAGACTATGGTCCTTGAGGTAACGGTGCCTCTCCAGCGCTCCTTCAGCTGTTCTTGGTATGACATTGTTTTCCCTAGGAAACACAGGAATCAAAAATGGTGCTCTTGTTTATTTTTGATGTTTCCTTTAGAATAAAAAGTTCCAAACTAGTGAATTTATCACGGAGAGCCACATCTACGATTTCCGGTTTTCTGATTGGACTATCATGCTCTCCAAATTCTCACCAAGAATGGAAATATAATAACCCATCGTAACCTAGTTTTCAAATATAGTAACCCGATGTTATATGATTTTCAAGTAAATATAAAGAGAATTGAACACAGACATTGAGTCTCGAAGTCAGGCTTGGTGTTCTCTGAGCTCCATGGCCTACTCACCTGTGGTGGTCAGAAGACATGACAGTGAATTTTGCTATGTCTGGGGCAGGGGAGACCTGCCTGCGCCCATGTGAAGCTGGGCTACAGTTTTTGTTTTCTCCGTTGACTTGAACTTCCACACCCACAGGAAAAAGAGAAAAGCAGACAGCCATCAGTATTTCCTTTCCTTTCCTAACGCTGCTCACCGCATGATAAAAACACAGCAAGCACTGAAATACCCTAAACACGACGTTAGAGAGAAGGAACTGAAGCTTAGGCTAGGTTAACGGCGAACTGATAGATCAGAACTTTCTCTCACCTTCCTCCTCACGTCTATCCTTAAATTACTAATGTCGATGTTATTATAAACGACTTTAAAAGACATGATTGTATATCTCTTTAGCACTTTCTAGAACTCAAAACAAGTGGATCTTTTCTTTCTATATCGCTACTTTAGAAATAATGTATTAAAAACGTAATGAAATTCAGCTGGTAAAATCGACCTTGATGTATTTGTTGCTTACATATTTTTCAGGAAAGTCTGATTGAAGAGGAAACCGGGCCAAAGAAGATTTAAACCCAGGGGCCCAGAAGAACTGACAACGCTTAATTCTGACTTGGCAATTTGTGACCCATTTAATAGCTGTAAATTGTGTGAATCTCAGAAATTCTTATGTCAAGTTGCACGTATCTCATAATGAAGTAGTGCGAATAAAGTGGCCTCAGTGTTAGCTAAGTCTTCTTCTAACTCAGACTTCTCTCTGGTCGGGGAGGGACACTGTCAGCCCACGGGGCAGTCCTCCCACTGTGTCTACAGGGGCAGCTGAGAGGGGAGAGAACACGGAGTGAATGGCATTGTTGGCCAGGAATCCCACGACTCCCCTCCACCACCACCCTGCACCACAAGGACAACAGCCCCCTGTTGGTCTGGGCCCCAAAAGCTGATTCGGCTACAGGGAGCTTTGGGATTGCAGCTTCGTTTCTGACCACACCCTACAGAAGGTAGATGGGGCCGTGGCCAAGTCTTCCTCCCCACATTGTCTCTAATCATTTTGAAAGTCAGCTGGAACCTGAGGGAGGCCGAGGGGAAAGGCCTCCTGGGGCTCCTAGTCCGTTGTTCTTCTGGCCCACGTGGTCTCTCCAAGTTCACCAGAGCAAGTGGTGCACTCGGAGTTGGGGGACCGGGACCTAAAGATTAGCGTAGTCACCTGCCCGATCTTTCTGCTGTTTCTCTTGAGAGCATGATGGAGTGCAGAGTCCACTGAAGACGGATGCTTCCATGTCCTTTGGTCAAACAGCATTGCTATGTTCATTCTCCACAAAAAAGAGCGTCAGACTTTGTGCTAGATACATACCTATCTTCATGACCCCGCATAATGACCCGGGAAAGTTGGTATCGTTGTCTTCCCTTCGAAATGCAGAACCTGGGGCTCCGACCGTTTCCGAGACCCCGGAGCTGGGTCAGGTCCCGTGGTCAGTGACTCTGCATGGAAGCCTGATGAGCGGCCAGGGCACTTGGGCCTTGAAGCTGTTAGTTTACTAACTGGGGCTGAGACAGGACGCTGAGGCTCCTGTGTCAACTCAGTGTCGCCGGTGACTATTTCTCTAGAAGGTCCCAGACACTGTAACACTAATGTTCTCGTGTACCCCTCTAACTTCCACGCGACTCTGAGACCATTGGGACAACTCAAATTTCCGATAACTTGCTTGGTGTCCTGGCCACAAATTGTGCCTGTATTCACATGACAAAGACCTAGGTCCTTTTTCCTCTTTCAATCAGACACGAAAGCAAATCACCCTCCTCCCCTCCTGGCCCTAGATCTCTAAAAGGGCAAGACAGGTACATTCTGTGTGTGGGGGTGGGGTGGGGGGGTGGGAATGCTCCCTTTTTAATACAAATATTTATTACTGTACAATGCTAGGTTCCCCAAATATCACCATTTGCGGGATTTCTAAAACTGAATCAAAGGATTTCATTCCCACTTTAATTGGGCAGCCGTGGGGTCTACAATCTACTTCATGGGACAAAAGGCAAAACTGCATTAATTTATTAATTAACACATATCAGGCAGGATGGGAGGCTCCCAGCTGCCAATTGCTCAGTAACTTTCTTTTTATACAGTGGTATCATTTACAATCTTTTTATTAGCTTACATATTATAAAAAGAAGGAAACAACTTATTTCATACGTTGCTTGCCGAAGCTTGTCTTTGGGGTATTTTCTGTGCAGCCAGCCATGGGCCTCCCTGAAGGGGCCACCAAGACACTCACCCGGGTGCCCGATGCTGACATCAGGGGCCCGGGGTGGCGCCCAGTGGTTTGCAGCTGACGTGCACATATAGGTTCCTTGACTCCAATGCCCAAGTGATGCAGGGGAAGCAGAGTAAACATGATCCCCTTATTAAAACTGGAAGCATTTCCCTGAATCTGAAGAGCTCTCTAACTCATCACCGTAGCTTTAAAAAAGGCTGCGGTCTTTCAAAATAAAAGGGAAATGTAAAGAAATGATAGATTTAATCTGAGTTCTCAAATATATATGGCTTTAAATGACAAAGAAACGAAAAGAAGGGGTTAAACATAGACCGCTGGAGCAGAAGCTGCAGAAGCTGTGGTGTTCCGGAGGTGACCGGGAAGAGGCCAGGAGTCACTGTGCGAGGTAAGGGCACTTACTTCCAGGTGCCGACAGTCAAGTAGCGTTCCTCAGTGCAGACCGAGATCTCAAATGACTCCCCGTGTTTCCTGATTCAAAATCTGCGATTTTAACAAGCGCCTAGTGAATCTTACGTGTACAGGCAGTAGAGCACTGTTTGCTGAAAAAAGCAACAGACCTCACATGCTTGACGACACTGAAACACTCAAAAAGCTCCAAGGTTAAAGCGGGCACTTCCAGTAGCAGAGCCACCCCGAGGGAAGTGTGGCTTTGCGCGCGCTCCGGCCGGCCCCCACTAGCGGGGAGTTTAAGAAGCACCCTTGGAACGCCAATTTTCTAAAGCCGTCATTTCCTCCCAGGTAGTGGTTCTTAGCCTTGCCCCAACATTGGACTAACACGGGGAGATGCCCGGGGCCCGTCCCTATACTCAGAAATCTGGGTGTCACCGGGCTGGGGAGTAGCACCCTTTCCCAGGGGATGCCGCTGTTCAACCTAGTTGGAGAATCGGTTCCCATTCTTTCCACATAAGTTTTCGATACTCCCTTTAACCTCATTATCTCCCTTCACCTCTGCCCGATTATCTGTGGTGAATGAGTAAAGAAACAGGACCTATTGCACTGAATGAACTGTTAACAGAAAACTGGTCAGCTTACATACCAAAGGGATGGATGGGGAGGTAGCGGCCGAGGAAGGGTCAGATAATTTGAAGTTTCTATTGCTTCTAGGCAAAGATGACTCTCGGGCCCCACAGTACAAGTTTAAGTTCATAGGACCCATAACGAAAGGGGGCTACAAGGGCCTCTGCTCTGGGTGTGATGTGTCAGAAGGAGGCGTCAATTAAAAACAGTTCAGGAATGATTTCACTTCATTAATATATGGGTAACAAGAAACTACACGCACAATGAACTTTAAAATACGTTTCCATTTTTAATTAAAAAAATAAATAACAGCAAATCTGAACAAAATTTTTCTACTTCAGTCTTTCTAACTGTCCATGTTTGAAGCCCAAGTAGTTTACAAAATCATGGCATGAGAGCTTCGGACAAAGTATGAACGAAACAACGCAAAACAGGACTGAGAGGCGAGTTTGGACAGGCGGCGTGGAGGGCAGCTCTGGTGGGCCACTAAGAGTCAGCCTGAAATCACCAACCTGAAAGGGAGATGTTTTCCTTTTGGGGATTAGAACCGATGGTTCCACTCCCAGCCGACCCAAGGGGAACTTACCTTCTCCAACATAATCCTAAAGTCTCCCCAGTCACGGAGCACAGACCGAAAAACCTACGGAAACTTCTTTTCCTTCCGACTCTCTCTTTCACTCACTTAGAATAGAAGAAAGCTGGGACTGCAAGGATTCTAAAAATCATGTAATGTACATACATATGTACTTTTTTATGAGGAAACTGAGGCCCAAGGACAACTATGTGTTGACTCACCAAGAAGTACACCATTGTTTTGTGCAAAGGGTGGGGTTTTTCTTTCCTGTTCATTGTACCTGCAGTGACAGGAAAGGAGGAACACATTTGAGGTTGATTATGTCTGGATCTGAGCGGGGTAGGGGGCGGGGGGGATGCCACTGTGGCATTTCACCCGTCTGCATGCTACGACGTGTGTGAAGTTAGGTCTCAACTTTAGAGTAAGAACTGGCCCTGCGCAGTCTCTAGGGTGGTTTGGAGGGAGCTGGCGAAGTGGGCTCTGGGCTCGAATCCTACTTTAGTTCTTCTTTTCTCTTAGGGATTGGCAGTGTGACAGCAACAGTTTTTAAGGGCCTCCCTGATGGGAGCAAATGACAATTCTAGAGTCAAGGTGTGAAGGTGGAGGGGAGGCCACCGTGGCCCGGTAGCCTATTTAGGGCTTCACTTGCCTTTACCCCCACACACTTCCCCTCCCACAGCACCCCAGTCTTTGCATACGGGGCCTGTGACCCCTGAAGACACTGCACTGCCCCGTCCTCAGGGTCTGGTACAGCGTGTGGCATGAAGTAAAAGCCTAATATATGTTGAATGAAACAATTCTTGGGGGAAAAAAAAAAAACTGAAAGCAAGAAAAGTCACCAGGACCGGGAAAGACGAAATTACAAAAATATCCCATAAACCAATATTCGCAGAGGCTGTGACAACTGGAGCTAATTTCAATGTCTCTCCATGCTCCGGAGTTCTCTCCAAGGAACACAGAAGGCCAGCTTTTTCTCTTTTTATCCCTGACCCGCATCTCTGCCAATTTAATAGAATCAAGACATGTTTTTGCAGTCTTCCTCTGTGACTTCAGGTCACACATTATTCATGACCTTTGTCAGCTATGGCTCTTTTCTACACAATGGCTTCCCCAGGAGACGAACCGTCCAATGGCCCCTGTCATCTTGTTGTTTACAACACTACCTGGAATCCTTTGGGTTCAGGCAGGAGAGACCTAGTATGTCCCTAAATGTAGGAAGGGAACCATATGGAAAATTGTTATGTTCAAAAAAGAGCCCTGGCTGACATGGCTCAGTTGGTTGGAATGTTGTCCCGTACACCAAAAGGCTGAGGGTTCCATTCCAGGTCAGGGCACACACTTAGGCTGCAGGTTCGATCCCTGGTCGGGGCGTGTACAGGAGGCAGCCAATCGATGTTTCTCTCTCTCTCTCTCTCTCTCTCTCTCGCTCTTCCCCCCCCGCCCACCGTCTCTAAAAGTGACGAAAAAATGTCCGTGGGTGAGGATTAAAAAAAGGGGGGGTGGGAAGGTATCTGGCATGTGTGTATCCAGCTCCCCAAGCTCTGATCAAAGGCCAGGCTGCAGGACTTGCTTCCCCCACTCTGAAGGACCGCGCCTGGGGCTTTCTGGTGACCCAGTTTACATCTGCGGAATGGCAACCGGGAGAGTGGACACATACGAAGCCCTTCCAGCCGGTCTGCGGGGCGATCTCTCGGAATCGGCTCCAGGCCCGGTCTGAGCCCAGCCTGGCCTTTCTGGTCCTTCTCTTTTCACTCTTCATCCTCTTGAGTTCTTTCCACTTAAAATCCTCTTCCGCTCTTATTAACGCTGTGTCTCTAGTCATAAATAATTAGGTAAAAGACTCCAAGAGAACTCACCTGCACTCACATTCCAAATTGTCTTCCAAAATAAAAAAAGAAGAATTACCAATAGAGTGTCAGGAGCGCCCCTAGAGCTCCGGACCGCACCCTGGCTGAGCGGAGAAGCAGAAGGTGTGAGCACACGCGACTTCCCGTGTCTGATCTCACTAGAACCTTGCTATCTACGGCAAGCGTCCCTTTCTCTGAGAGGTGAGGAAACGAAGGCTCAGAAAATGTCACATGATTTGAGAGAGTTTGATGATTTGAATCCAACTGGATTTACTTCCAAACCCCAGGATCCTCCCATTGTCTTACACGGCAGGTTCTCCTGGGGGGCGGGGAGACTAGCCCTTTCTTCCCGTTTCCTGAGCCGATGCGGGACACGCTCGAAGGTTCCCTTCCCTGACCTGGTGATGAGCTGACCTATCTCCCCTAAAACCGGGGAGGTCAGGCAAGCACAAAACACAGACGCAGGAACGCAAACCCCGGTTCTCGGAGGTGAATCTCTCTCCGCTCTGTCTCAACGGAAAGGGGGCCTGGCCACGTGGAGAAGAGACCCTGTGGGGCCCTCCACGCGTTCACTGAGGGGGTCGAGTCCACAGGCTGTCTACTTGGCTATAAACACCTAAGCAGTATAGAAACATCTGGGCCATTTCCACGGTTGAATCAACTAAGGGGAGGAGTTAAGAGTTTGTCAGCCTTGTCTTCCAGAGCTAAGTGTTATCTGATTGCGGCCTCAATTAGCAAGCTGGGGTATTATAAGAATCTGTAGTAGGATTATTTGTGTTCGACCTCCATTTCCTTATCTACAAAATAAGGGGGTTGTTAGTATGACTTTCAACGCCCGTCTAGCTCAGAGCGTCTAACCTGGTGTGACTGTTGATGTGCTTGTAGGTAACATCTGATCACCCAAACCACACGAGTACCATAAACATGTAATCGAATTAAATGCACAATCAAGAGGAATAAATCATCAAACGGCAGTATTGCACTGTATTCTCCAGGGGGAAATCAGGCTGCAGCTCAGGGCTGCTGGGCCATCCACGTAGGGGCTGGAAGGGAAACTGGACACGGTTGAACCCGGGCTTCTAAGTCCTTTTTGTCCAGTGATCCGAATTTGAAAGAGGTAACAGGACAAGACGCTGTATGTACAAAAGAAAAGAGTTTCAAAGGAGTCCACGCTGGGAAGGAGTGAGAGCTGTGCAGGGAGGGCCACCGGTCAGGGGTGCGAGGGACCCCGGGAGGGGCACAGCCAGCGTCCCCCTTACACAAGTGGGCGCCGGCGGTGGGGAAGTAGGAGCTCGGGGCTCTCGGGAGTCCGTGGGTTGTTGATCATGGCGGCCGTTCAGGCTGGAAAAGCAGCTAGTCTTCATTAAAGAGGTGTTCTTCTTCTCAAAAAAGACACAGGAGACATGAGAAAGTTATGATTATTTCAGTCACCAAAGGACGTGAGGTTGGTCTCTCCCAACGTTCGATGAGATCGCACAGGTCCACGGGGGAAAAGTAAAGCCTCGAGCACAGTTTTTCAGAAGCAAAGCAGGAAACCTGTCTGAGAGGTGGGCCGCCGTGGCTGCCCCACAGCCGCCACGACGGATGAACCGCCCGGTTTCTCCGGTCACCTCGTGGTTCCGCGCGGGAGGCTGGCACCGCACAACGGCCAGGGAGTGTGCTCTTCGAGAAACGCACGGGACGTGACCAGTTCTGGAATTCCCCCTGGATTAAAGACGCTGTGGGCCTCAGGCGTCGATCCAACAGAGGGCAGGAGAGAACAACCCGTCTGGGGCCGGTGAACCTCATCCCAGGGCAGGCAAGGTGGTCCGCGGGGGCCCAGGACGGGGAGGAGTCTGGTCCCCAGCGCCAGGTCCCGGGCACGCTGGGATTCAGGGGATGAGCTCCTTACTGGGGTCCGGGCTCCGAAGGAAGGAGGCCAGATTTCCGAGCTTTGGGAGGGGGTGGGGGTGGGACTTTGGCTTCTCTTCGCACAGGCAGTGGGGGGGCGACCTGAGGGAGCAGACAAACAAGGGCCGAAATGAGTCTTTCTTCCTTCCCCATTCTGCCTCCTCCTCCTCATTTCCAACACTCTTCTTCAGCTTCTGTCGGATCCGAGTTGATCCGCACAGCCTTTTCAGGCTGAAAGGGAAGCAGGACGGGTCTGTCCTCCCTTGTTTGCCTGGGGCGAGCCTGCTATGGGCCGGCACTGCTGTATCCCCAGCACCTGGCTACTTGGCACACGGAAAGCCGGCGCTCAGTAAATATTTGCTGAGTGAACGAAGGAAACCCGTCAGGGGCCCTTCCGGAATGGCTGCCACTCACTCAGAAGTAAACTCTTCAAATAGACAGGAACCCACTTGTCATCCCCCCGCCTGCACCCCGAGTGGGGTGCAGAGACAAGCTCTACGGTCTTCCGGCCAGTCAAACGGCCTTACCTGTACATGGTTCCTTCTCGCTGAAAGATGCCCCACCTTTTGTAGTTTCAGGAACAAACCAAAAACTGACCACGATGACAGGTGCTCTGGGAAAACCTGCCAACTAAATGCCCAGAGAACCCCAGGCCGCCCCCCCACCCAACAGTGGTGTCTGGCGCAGCGCCCACGTCCCGCCCCTACCTCCTCGGAGTTCCTCTCCCTGCTCTCGTAGGGCTTGCTTTTGGGGGGCGGGGGAGGTGGCACAGTGGCCATCATCAGCCCATCTGACTGCAAAGATGGGGAGCCTAGAAATGATACAAAGGAGGTGAGGGCAGGAAAAATTCATCAAAGAAAATTCATCATGAAACTTCTGGTTGCCAGGGTAACACTGGAACCAACCCAACCAATCAAACCACTAAGCTCCTAGTCCACAGTTTCTGTGGACAGAAGGAACATGACCTCTGACCCTTCCTGACACATGGAGTGTCCTTCACTCACCGGAAGGCTTCACAACAAGTTCTCGAGTAAAACTTCCACTTTTTGCTCAGGGTTTTTACTATTAAACTGAAGATGAGAAGCTTTTCTAGGACTTCAGGCATCACTCTGTTCTCTCACCCTTTCCCAAGTGCTTAAAAAAATGTCTGTCACACAATAGGTGGTCTGTAAATACTGGTTAAATTTAACTGAACTCTTCGTTTTATCCAGGGGTGTCCAACCGGCAGCCCACGGGCCGCCTGCGGCCCAGGGTGGCTGTGACTGCGGCCCAACACAAAATCCTAAATTTACTTAAAACATCATGAAATTTTTTTGTGTGTTTACATGTCGCAATGTATTTAACGTGTGGCCCAAGACAACTCTTCTTCTTCCAGTGTGGTCCAGAGATGCCAAAAGGTTGGACACCCCTGCAAGGGTGCGACACCTACTTCTTCCAGGGAGCCTTGCCGAATTACCTCCTAACTCTGGATTGACTACTGTATCCCGTTTGGCACGGGACTGCCCCTCCAGGAGTCCTTTGTACCAAGGGCTCCCCGGAGTTCTCAGGCAGCGTGCCCTGCCGGTGTCCCAAGCCTGGCTAGAGGCAGTTCATGGAACGGGCCCCTTTCTTCCCCTCGGTTGGGTCCTTCCCCATAAAATGCACAGGCAGCTGCTCAGTAGTTCCTAAGGCGCTGGCTTCCTCTCGGTCCTCGTCTCGATCCCCGCCATTATACTTTCATAACTGGAAAAGGGGCGGCGAGGCCCTTTGGAACAGTGTGAAGAGAAGTTTAAGGAGTCCCAGCCACCTGAGGGCTCCTTCGCCCACCAAGGGCTTCATCTCGCTGTATGACACCCACTACCCCTGACCCGAGCCAACCCGCGGTCAACTCGTGGCGGCTGGGGTGAAACATGGCGCAGACCCATAAACACACTCCATCCCCCAGTAACATGGACGTAAGGGACTTCTGTCCAGGAAAACTTACTTAGGGTCCTGGTAGCTTTAGGAGTCAGTGGAGGCGGGCTCAAGGGTGTTGACGGAGGGGTGGAAGAGCCATGAAATGGCGTCAGCCGGCTGTCCAACAGCTGGAGGCTCTTCGGCCTCTGAGCTTTTCTGGTCGGGCTCTGGAATGGGGGGGTGGGGGACACAAGGAAACGTTCCCATGGTGAGGACGCCTGGACTCAACCAGCTTGACGACCTTGTCTGCCGAGCAGGAGCCTGTTACAGGGCATACTTCTAGGAGCGCTTTCGAAGCTGACCACACTATCACGCGGTGGGCACCCTGGCAAAGACACTAGCGGGCCGTCCCCGAACCACGGATTGTTTTCCGGCCGGCTGCGGACTTGGTTTTGACCACACTTGGATCGTGCCACTTAGGTCGGCAAGGAGCCAACCCGATTCCCAGGGAAAGCTGGTCTTGCCACACTTAAAACTTGCTGCGGCTTATGCAGAGCGAGTACTGTTTATTTTTTCAAGTTAACAGAAGAGAAATGACAGCGTCCGGACTGACGCAGGGAACACGGCAGCGAGAAGCACAGCTCCAAGCGCCCGTCACGGGCCCACACCGAGTGAGGGGCTTGGGTTCTCTGGGCACGCGTTTCCTGGCGCGGTCTGGGGTCTGACACTCGCCCGGGCTGCTGGTGCTGCGAGGGCCGTGGCGAGGCCCCGATCCGGTGACTCGGAGCCGTGAAGGGAGTGGGGATGAGCCTGGCTAAAGGGAATGCCCTGCAAAAACCCTCTGGTGCATTTCTTTTCCCTTTTTTTTTTTTTTTTTTTTTACCGTCAGCTCAGGCTCTGGCGCCTTCTCCGCTATGACCTGGGACTTGCTCAGGATCCGTTCTTTCCTCTTGAACTTGCCGATCCGGTTCTCGCTGTCCTCTCTGAGGGGCAGATCCTCGACTCGGGCACCCGCCGAGGCCCTGCGCTCCAGAAGGGGCTCCAGGATGGACCTATCAGCCAAGGACATGGACCAGTCACAAGGCGCTGACCACCTCGCAATGAACATGAACTTGGACGGGGCCCGGGCTGAGGGCCCCTCAACCCGGTCTTGACCCGCGACTTCCCTCTGTGTCTGTGGTATTGTTTTTCTTGTAATGACAACTTCAATAATTGTCCTGACATATCAAAGATGAATTTTTTTAAAACTTAAGGCGTGGCGCCCCTACTTTGCCGGTGCTCTAAGCAGGCACTCAGTCGGCTGTGGTACAACCCCTCCTGGCTTCCCTAACAAGGCGCGCCGTGTTTCACCAAGTGCTGGTAATTCCCCTTCTGGGCCTTAGGCTCCCATCTGCCGAGCAGGACGGACGCCCTCTACTTCCTGCCAACAAAGAACTGACCCTTTGTAGATGGAGCACCTATCAGCGCCGTGACATTTTAATGACTACAATACAAGCATGACACAGGTGACAGGAGAATCGGTGTCAACGGCGTGAATCAGCGTGAGCTGCTTTAAAGAAACATCCTAAATAAATGGAGGGAACATTACCAATGACTTCTTCCTCCCTGGGGAGACCTGGGCAAAAGAGCGATAAGCCGTTTGCCTGGGGTCATGGCACTGAGAGGAACCCACCCCCACCCTCTGTTTTCGGCCCTGGTGTATCAGCCACTCCGGTGTCTCTATTTCAACAGTGGCCTCAAAGTGTGGCTGTTTTGAATGCTGCAGAGTTTATTTAAGAAAGGAGTTAATGAACAGAACTTCCGACCTCTCTGCCAAGTAGGCAGTATCTCTCTACGGCATGGGACAAAACCACAGACGAGAAAAATAAACAAATGAATCAGCTATTATTTAATATTTAGGAATTCAAAAGATTAAAGACAGAATACTTAATACTGGTGAATATATGATGAAAATTATATAGTCACTCATGTATTGCCCGTGGCATTGCATATTGGTGTTTGCTTGCTATATCAAGAATTGCCAAAAAACAAAACAAAAACAAAAACTCACCCTCTGACAAGGTGATGTATGCTTTTGGAAATGCATCCCACCTTTGACCTTCACCAAAAGGCCAAGAAGTGATTTTAGGAGGCACCCTAAATAATCAAAAAGCTATATGCACATGTACACATCTTTGCTACAGTATTTAATAATAAAAATGCATTTTATATTGATAGGAGCTAAATGTTTTGCCTTAAGTTTACAATAAGCTTTTATGATACTCTGTTTAGAAACGATGACACAGGGTAAATATTCTAGAGCAGGAGAAGGTTTAATCACGGCACATTTGTACCATGCAATGCGGTAACACCATGAAAAAGGGATTAAAAACTGATGATAAAATTACGTAGCAACATGGAAAATGCTGATAATAAAAAGACAAAGAGGAAAAGCAAATTACCAAATTTTATATCTTTGCTGTAATTGTAACTAGGTAGAGATATCTACATCAATAAAAAAGGACGGATCAATAGTTTTGGAACACAATCATTGGACTTCCAGGCAGGGAGTCCCTGAACAGGTTAGTTTCATGACGCGATTATTATAATAGGGAGTTACAAATCTGTGAGTGAATGGTGAGTCACGTGGCTGGATTTACAGTCAACACTAAAATATGTAATAAAGTTAAAAGTTCATCATATAGATTTAATTAAGCAGGTCACAAAATGGTATCTGCAATGTTTTTCCACTTTTAAAGTATATATGTGCTTTTCTTGTATTATATAACTGAACTTAATAGTGGTTCTTTCTTTTTTTAAAAAAATTTTTCTTTATTTTTTAGAGAGACGGGAAGGGAGGGAGAGAGGGAGAGAAACATTGACGTGAGTGAGAACCATCAATCAGTTGCCCCTCGCATGCCCCCTGCTGGGCACGGGGGCCTGTGCCGACCGGAAAGCAAACCGGCAAACTTTCAGCTCGCAGGCCGGTGCTCAATCCGCTGAGCCACACCAGCCAGGGCCAGTGGTTACTGCTGAGTGACGAAGCTGTAAGCCTTTATTCTTTCAAAAGATTCTAAGACTTTGAAAAATGTCTATGTGTACATACATTACCTTTATAATCAGTAAAATGTTGTTTTAAAATAATGTCTTTAAACAGAAAGAACATATTATAAATATACTCCTCTAAAATATTTTAATGTGAACACGTGGAAAGGTGTTCCATGTTTTTGGGAAGGAAGGCTCCACGTCAAAAAGCCGCTGCCCCCTGGAGCTAGTCCGTAAAGTCAACGTGATCCCAGGAGAAAGGGCGACAGGCTCCACACGTTCATCCCAAAGTGACCATGAGGAAACCGAGCCAGGTCAGTCTTGCAAAGGTTACCAGACATTAACAACCACCTTTCAAAGCTACAGTAATTACAACTGCATGACGGCAGTGCATGAACGCACAGGTAGATCGAAGAAATGGGGGGCGAAGTCCACAAATAGACGAAAGAGCATATGGGGATCTGATATTTTTATAAGGTTGACTGTTCAAATCAGCTTAAAAAAGGCGACTTGCTCACCAAATGTTAGAGGGAGAACTGGGTAGTCACGTGGGGAAAAATGTCGGCTCCATACCTCACAGTTTATACTGAATCCCAAAGAATCAAGACTTAATTGTGAAGAGTGAAACCCTAAAATTAGTTTCAGTTGTTTTGTAGTCTTAGAGCGGGGAAGGTCTTTAATTATGACACAATATCCAGAAGTTATAAATTAGAAGCAGAGTCAAAAGACAAGGAGCTCTAATCACTATGCCATGCACCTAAAACTAACAGGAAATAATACTGAATGTAAAGTGCAATTAAAAAGTAAAATTTAAAAAAAGACAAAGGAGAAGTTGGGGAAAATATTCAAATCATACTATAAACACAGCTGACACCCAACAGAAACTGTACACAAAATATCTGACCACAGCTCACAGAAACAGATGAAAAAATGCTCTTCATACAAGAGAAATCAAAACAAAAAACCGTATCCCAAGAAAATATTTTGCACCTATCAGATTTGCAAAATTTAAAAAGCCCAGTAACGCGCCGCTCGGTGGCGAGGTGTGGGTGGCCAGACGCGCTCTGTGTGTTGCTGGCGGGACAGTAGATTGTTCTAATCACTTGGGAAGTCAGTTTAGGAGTAATTTTGAAAATTGCAACTATACAGGCTGAACAGAGCAATTCCATTTTGGGAATTTTTCTCGTATGGGTATACTTGGATAGTTACAAACAAACTTATTTTTAAGGTTCCTCGTTGCCGCGGCAACCGGATGTCCATCCACAGGTCCCGGTGGCCTGTTTTGTGGGGCCGACTTACCGTGAGACGCCTGCAGCTGAAAGAAAAGAGGAGGCCCTCTGTGTTTGGGAAGGGAATGATTTAAAGATCCGGTAATTGGAAAACGCAGAATAAACGGAGTGCTCCGTGCTGCCGTTCCCGCAAGAAAGCGTGGAAAGAAATGGGTGTTTTGGCGCTTCTTGTGCACCCAGACGTGCTGCACGGCTGGAAGGGCGCCGAGAACGTGCGTGCCGCCCCCCTACACCCGGAGGGTGGCGCTGGCAAGCAGGGGGTCAGGGGCTGATGGGAGATGTTTCAAGGTATATCCTTTTGTACCTTTGGAATTTCATCTCATGGGATTACGTGAACTATTCATAAAATAAGTATAAATTTAAAAATTATTTTTGAAAATTGAAATGAAAAAATCAGGCAGTAACAACAAGTTATTGTGCAAAAAAGATCAGAATGTGACTAGTTAGGTGATAGGATGTGATAGGATTAGGGGGTGACCACCCCCCGCCCCGGGTTTCGTAACTGTTGCTATCATTATGTACATAACGACGTTCCCCACGAGAGAGACAGTAAGGGTGACCCAAAGGCGAACAACCCATGGACTCTGAATTACTTTCCCTGTGAGGATGATGTATCTACATCGGCCAACGCTCACTTTGGTACCAGAGGCAGGTATCAGAAAGGAGTTACCACCCCTCCTGGGAATGAAAGATCAAACGCCTACCCATCCGATCCGGGCCTGGAAGAAGCCGTGTCCGATGAGTTAGAAGAGGTGGAGACCACAGAGGACGCCACCGAGGTGATGGACAGTCTCCGCAGGGTGGACGACATGATGTAGGGTAGCACGATGGACCCCGTGCGGAGCTGCTTCCTCTCGGTCAGGGTCGGGGGCTGGAGGACACATGAACCCTGTGGTTAGCGGGCCGGGGGCTCAGCCCACCGGAGGGCGCTCAGGCCAGCCAGTCCGTGGTAGGTGCCCAGGCGGACTGGCTGGCACCGCGTCTGTACCTGTGCCACCCGGCCGTTAAATAGTGAAATGCTTATAGTCTCACTTAAACACACACCTTGGGTTAAACCTGCCTTGTTTCTAAGGCTAAAGAAAAATTCGCCCCAAGAGGGAGATAACCAATACGTTCACCCACCAACAAAAAAGCAAGGTTCTCTGCCTGTTTTTCCAGCTCTGTTTCTTCCAGGCATTTAAAGATGGAACGCTGGCCTAATAGGAGAGTTTTAGACCTGACACTCAACCTGGTGGATCTTACCTGGGAAGTAAGGGTGCACTGATCTACTTTTACAAGAACTATCTCCCGTTGGGCTGCCGAGCGCTGTCGACGCCCGCTGCAGATTTACCTGCTCGTGTAGGTCTGGGCCTAAAAAAACCCCACTCACGAGCGAAAGTCACAGTCTCCGCCACCTAGGAACTTGGGTCAAAGACAAACTTCCCCAGAAGGAAGCTCTTAACGGGTGGTAAGGTAGGAGGCAGTTTTTTAGGATTCACGGTCGCACACGCAGACGACAGAAAGAGGTGATCCAAGAGATCTCTGGAGAGATGGGGGTTTGGGAGCAGCAGAGAGGAGTGCATGTGAGAAGGTCAGAGCTTGGGTCTGAGGAAGGGAAAGGTGAAAACCAGGGGTGCGGGGAGAGGGCAGCTCCACAGCGCAGGGTGCGTCACGCTGAGCACAACAGGTGGGTAAAGCAGGACGGGGCACACAAGCACGTGCCGAAGAGGAAAGGCCGCGCGCGCGTCCCTCCACCCGGCTTCTCAGGAGCAAGAACAGAAGAGTGTGGCTGGGAGGAATGGGTGTGGAATGGTCAAAAATTACGAAATCAGCTACGCGCCTTGTAAAATGTACTTCATAATTCTCTCTCCCCTTCACAGGTGTGAAGAGTGTAAACTTGCCATCAAATAACAATATTTGAAAAACCCCCGTAAGAACTGGGCTTGACAGGATAGTAGCAACCAGCGTCTGGGATCAGGAGCACCCCCGACTTCCCACAGAGTCGCCCCAAAGTGCGGGCGGGCCCAGCGGCATGGGCACACACGGCCTGCGAGCCCACTGGAAGGGTAGGTCCTCGGGCCGCAGCCAGGCCTGCCGGACCAGAGCCTGGGGGTGGGGCCCGGCAACGTGTGTTTCCACAGCCTTCCAAGGGTGATGAGGGTCTGTCAAGTGGGAAAGCCCCCTCTCCACACAAGGAGGGCTGCAGGCCATCACGGCCGGCCACGCCTTCTCTGACACACCCCAGGATGTTCACGCCAGGCCTGCGTTGTTTTGACTCATCTGGCATCCCCCCAACTGGCCAATGTCATACAATGTAACAGAGACGGAAAGAGCCCCGAGGTTTCTCAGGTAGCGCCTACCAGCGTGATAACCCCGTAGAGTCTCTCCACTTTCTCCTTGAGCTCCTGGAAGCAAGAGGACAAGCGGTCGTGCAGGGGCTTGAGCTGCTCCGTCAGTTTCTCCCCATGGATGCGGATTCCCTCCGTCAGCAGAGGCATCTGGGAAAAAGGGCACGGAGGTGGTGCAGTGGGCTTTAGGAAGAGGGAGAGTCCAGACCTTGCGGCTGGGGAAAGGTGGGGCCGCGGCTGGACAGCACCTGTCAGAGCAGAGAGCTACTCGGCAGAGCGGTGCCTGCGAGCTGAACGCGTGGGTCAGCAAAGCAGAGAGACACACCCCAAGGATACGAGCGAGCCCTAAACTGGGGAAGGGTTGCCTGACGGGCAGGGTCACCTGAGGCATGTCTGTGGGTGAGCAACGGACGGGTTTAAGCCTTAGACGGATTTACTGTTCCCTTAAACAGTGACAAGGAGAAAACTGAGGCCCACATCTCTCAGCTGAAACGCAGGCCAGAAAGCCGACTGGGGGGCTCGAGCTCCCCTCTCAAAGGGCCCTCTCAGCACTCTACAGTCTAGTGGATACTACTTCCAGGGTGCTTTGCCAAATAAACAGGTTGTGATTCTGTGGCGTTTTGAAAGGGAAAGTAAGCCTCAAAGTGAGCTTGTAGATCTGAGCCCCAGAGGGTCTCGGACGCGTGCCCCGCGGCGCCCACAGGACGCAGTGGGAAGCCGGTCCAGGGAGGCACACCTGTAATGCGATCAGTCTCTTCAGCAGCTCGATCTTCTCCTGGTCTTCAGGGCGCTCCTGCAGGTACTTCTCTGTAAAAAAGGCCTAAGGGCAGAGCACAGGGTCGATGAGAACATGTGTCTACCTGGGTGTTTGGCCCTGACGCGGGGGGGGGGGGGGGGGGGGGGGGGGGGGGGGGGGGGGGGGGGGGGGGGCAGGGGGGGTGAAACATCTTCTGTTCTATCTGATAAACAGGAATGACGGCGTGACAGCATAGCCCTTACACACGGTGACAACTCAAAGGGACTGGTGCTCTTTTGTGGTCGTTTCAGAATCACGCAGCTCCTATCAAGAGTACGTTCTCAGCAATCACACACACACACACACGCATACACACACACACACACGAATCACGCAGTGATCAGCGGCAGAGCAAAATGCCATTCCTTCAAACCACTTTCCCAAAGAACTACAGCCAAGTGGCAACATTGCAAAGTTATTCATTAAGATAATTTCTTTGGTTTTTCTATTGCTTGTTGTTATGTAAAAAGAGGGGAGCGGCAGTTGAGAAGGAAGACGGTTTGCTGGAACTAGAGAATGACAACCAAGAATTTTTGATCATTAAATCAGATTTTATAAACAGTGGAAGGAGCATGGACTTAAAACAAGGTCTGCTTATTCGGTTTTGTCAGAATTTTACAAAAATATGTAATATATATTTATACTAAAACTATCTAATCTTAGATTTAGGAAAGCAATCAGTTAATGTCTTCAGCAGATTGAAGCAGTATTAAATAACAGGTACAAGTTGGAAATTGTAGAAAACAAAACAAAAAACAAAAGTAATGTCTTCGGTAGGGAATAAAAAAGTTTAAGATATATTAAAAAAAAGAAAGAAAGAAAAATTATTCATTAGCCCTGGCTGGTGTAGCTCAGTGGCTTGAGTGCCGGACTATGAAGCAAAGGGTTACAGGTTTGATTCCCAGTCAGGGCACATGGTTGGGCTGCAGGTCAGGTCCCCAGTGGGGGCATGAGATGCAACCACACATTGATGTTTCTCTCCATCTCTTTCTCCCTCCCTTCCCCTCTCTCTAAAAGTAAATAAAGAATATCTTTTTTAAAAAGTTATTCATTAGATTAAGTATATAGGTGTTATAAAGAGCAAAAAATTAATAGGCTGGAGATGTGGCTGATGATTTTTCTGCTCTACCATGTGATATAGGCTACATCACAATTTCTTCTTCTGCGAAGTGAAGGTTAATATCTGTCCTTTCTCACGAATCATCTATCCAGAAGGCTATTTGGAGGACATGAGATAAAGACGTAAAAATGTTTCGAAACTATTAAATGCAGGTTTGCATTTATATCAAGACCACATTGCCTCTAACATCATCAACAAACAGTCATAGCGCCCATGGCTAAGGCCCGATAATCGGGAAATAAAACCCAAACTACAAATACAGGTGTTACGGAGGACATCATTTTAAGAACAGAATTCATTAGGACAGAAAACAGAATTCTGTAATAAACGTTTCCACAAAGAGTTCAAACGCGGGAGTCGCACGGTCTCTCCCTGCGTCTTAACCCTCACTTCCGCGGGCGCTCTCCAAGGCCGGCCTTCAGAGTGTCCGCCTGCTCCTCTGCGCCGCTACAAGAAAGCTGCCCCACTATATAAAGCCGAGAGTTCCCGAAACGCAGCAGGCCGCGAGGAAAGTCGGCCCATTCTGTGTGGAGAACAGAGTGTGTGGGAACTTTACCGCATGGGAAGATGCTATCGGTGGACCGGTGTCACCCAACCCCCGCCCCACCCCAAATTCACATGAGGAAGTCCTAAGCCCCCCAGCACCTCAGAACGTAACTTTCTAGAACGGGAGGCAGACACGCACACACAGGGGAGACATCCTGTGAAGAGGCACGTGGAGAAGACAGTCACCTACAAGCCAAGGGACAGGAGTGACTGCCCGCGAGCCACCTGGAGCTAGGAGGCAAGCAGGGAGCGGACCCTTCCTCAGTCCCCAGAGGGAAGCCGCCCTGCGGACCCCCTGACCTCGCATTGCTGGACTCCCGAACCGGCAGACAACCACTGCCCACTGTGAGGCTGCCTCGTCGGCGGCAAGCACTTTGTCTGGCAGCAGCCCTACCAGAACAACACAACAGCACCAACGCAGACCTAGTGTCACCGCAGAGAGGCACCACCGCCCACTTCCCAGGCGGCTTGCACCAGCCAGGTTCACATTTAGAAGGGTTGTTGATGTATAGTAGTGTATAAACCTTCATCCACTTTCAAATACAAGTAGTTTAAGTTGTGAAAGCCAAGAACAATTTTCTGTACATGATAAAATGCGCTTAAATTCATGCAGCACTGTAACATCACCCACGAAGAACATTCAGGTCACATGTTCATTCCACGCAGACAGAAGGGGACAGGAGGGAAGCCG
The DNA here is from genome assembly GCA_004026545.1 of Mormoops blainvillei. NCBI lineage: Eukaryota > Metazoa > Chordata > Mammalia > Chiroptera > Mormoopidae > Mormoops > Mormoops blainvillei. The sequence continues at coordinate 72,441 of PVJD01002209.1, read as the reverse complement.
GCACCGATCGGGCCTCAGCTATGTGGCAGGCGCTGCATGACACCCCTTGTTTAGGAGGCCTCCCTGAAGGCCTGGAGTTGCTCTTGGGAGTCAGGTACTTTCCTCGCTTTTTTCAGACCGGACACCTAGAGCTCAGAGAGGGTAAGTCTCTCAGGAGCACACAGCGGCCAAGAGGACGACAGGGCCGCAGCAGTGACTGTTCCAGGCCAGAGCGTTGTGGACAACCGGAAACAGGAGGATCAGCCTGCTTCACGCCCACTGGCCCTTCCGTCCGTCTCCTTTCCTGCCCCTCGCCCTCCACGTGGCTTGCTCAACGGGGGCGTCCTAGTCAAATGCTTGTTTCCAAGGACAGGACTCCACAATTATTTAGCCACCAAAAACGTAGCTAACAATGACAAATCCTGCCTCTGTTAACTATAGTTGACCCTTGAACAATGTGGGGGTTCGAGGTGCTGACCCCTCTCCTGTCTCCCACAGTCAAAAATCTATGAACACGTTTGACTCCATAGTGGGCTCTCCGCATCCACGGATTCAACCAACTGCAGGTAGAAAATAGTATTTTTGATCTGGGTACGGGAATGTGAAAATACTGCTTTCCACCCATAGCTGACTGAGTCCATGGATGTGAAAGCCGGGGATATGAAGGGCCAAGTGCACTTGCTGAAAAAAGTCCAGGCGTAAGTGGACCTGCACAGTTCGAACCTGTGTTATTCAAGGGCCAGCTGGTCATGTGACTGCACTCTGCGGACCGAATGCATCTTCCCCATCCCAAATGTGCCTCACCCGTGTCCTGTGCAACGGCGGCACAGGCGGTGAGCACTCCTTGCATGCTTTCCCAGAGTAATAGATGCGACACTTAGTTGGACTGATTTAACTGTGGAGCCAGGGCCAGCACTTGTGCCTACAGCCTCTGGTCCACCACGTCGGGGCGCGGTTCCCAGAGGCTAATTCTAAACAGTGTGGCTCCACCCTTCTCCCATGTGGCTTCAGTTCCAGGGCATCCACAGGTGCGGGGCCCACCTGTACACTCCCGACCTCCCAGGAGAGCAGGGGAGGGAGAGAGAAGGGCAGGGGAGTCAGCCAGAGACGGCAGGTCTGACGGACCTGTCTGGGACTCTCTCCCTAGGCAGTAGCTGAGGGTCTCTAGAAGCTGCGAGGTAGGGGACAAGCCTTTCATTCGTCTCGCTGACACGTTCATAGAAACAGAGGGAGGGGACACCTCTCAGAGAAGTGGCAAGAAGCTAAGGTACCAGCTGCGCGATGCCACAGAGAGCGGCGGGGGGTACCCAAGCCTGTGGGTGGTGCGGGGCCCGGGGACACAGCCCACCTTTTCGTAGTTGGAGTAACCCCCCATGACAGCCGGGTCCACAATGCCATTAAGCAGCATGGAGAGCGGGTGCACGGAGAGGGTCCGGTCCCAGGCGTGCTGCTGCACACAGTTGCTGATCCTCTCGTTGGTGAGCTCCATGGTTTCGATGGCGTTCTCCAGGGGGCTGATCTCCTCCTGTGACAGAGGGCACAGGCTGAGCTCTACGGCAAAGGCCGGGGGGAGCCCAGCATTCCCCTTGCGGGATAAAGCGCCCACCGAGCTGCAGAAGGGTGGGCTTCACGCTGGTCAAGCTACTGTTTCTTAGGATAGCACATGAGTGGGAAATGGTGCCGGGGAGTTGCAAAAGAAGCGTCTAAGAACTTCCTTAGCAAGGATAAGGGTGGCTTAAACACCGGCACTACGGTCGTGATCATTTCTGGGGGCAAAGCATCTGCAGAAATTTTGAGAAGAAAAAATTAGATCTGTAATAATGACTGTGTTTAGGCAAAGCTTCCTCATAAACTTTTGTGAAACTCAGTGACAACACAGTAACGGAGTATCTGATCCAAAACGCTTCTGCACCACCGAGTGGTCCCTGACGAGAGGTTCGGTGCTTGTTCCGTGGGAAAGGGTAAACGGTTTTTTGGAAGCCAGACATTCAGACCACACAGAGGTCACCTTCGCATGGGCTCTGTGGTTAACAGAAGTCAGAAATAATAGGATGCATGAGAATTTCAGGCTGCGTTATGGATGACAATAAAATAAGATGCAATACGGAATCAGAGAGCGCTCCTCACGGGAAATGCCTTCCAAACCAGGTTTCAGGAAAAACTGTCTCCCTTCTTATTTTACCCATTATCACAGGTGATTACCTCCTACTCCAGACTTGATTCTAAACATCTCTGTCTGAAAGGCATAGTCGTCCTTGAAGAAAAATGATTTACACGAGTGGTATGGGGACATGTCCAACTTCAGTTCAGATTTGTTCAAGACGCCAAGCGCTGTGTTACGCACCACCGCTACAAAAGTTATTAAGGCGTAATTCGTGGCTGGGAGAAACTGATGGTTTCAGTGGGATCTCAAGACACATGGACACGGTAGGTAACTCATTAGGAGTAAGTGCAGGAGGCGCGGGGCACAGAGGAAGGGCATCTAAGCCAGTTTGGGAGTTTCAAGAGATGACTTCCTGGAGAATGTGGCGCCTAAGCTGAACCTGAATGGGAGTGAGTGAGGTTGAGCAGTGGCAGGAGAGCACTGGGTAGAGAAAATGAGCCCGTTTCTTGGACGGCTGACACAGCACGGACCGCTCGGTTTAGTTCCTGGAGAGCCCACGGGAGAGGCGGTGGAAGAGCTGAGCCGCAAAGACCCTGTGTTAATGTGCTACAGAGCCTGGACTTGACACTCCAGGCCCTGGGAGCCACAGAGAGGTTTTCACTATGGAAGCCACACTCTGAGGCCCCCAGGAGGATGGACCTCACAAGGCCGAGGCAGGGAGGCCCGCCAAGGGGTTTCCGATGGCATCAAATGAGGGGCTAGAAACAGGGTGCAAGTGTATAGGGGCTGGAAATAAACAGACTTCATAAACATGTGAACCAGGAAGCTTTGCGGAGGGCTGACGATGGGAGAGTCTAGGATGCTTGCTGATGTGACGAGCTGGGAATAAATGAAGAGGACATGTTCCGGGAGAGGAGAACAGATGGACAGGACACTCGAGGGAGGCATTCCAAAAATGCCTGGGCGCTGGCGGGGTCCCGGAGGAGACAGCGCGCCTTTGGTCATGAAAGCGGCATTCACCGTGAGTAACCCACAGGGTCGGCGCTGTCACGTCGGTTTCACAGAGGCGTCCTATCAGACAAGCACGCCCTTTATTTCTCGTTTGGAAACCGAAGCTGGCCCGAGGAGGCTGGCTGAGTGCGTGAGAACCCGAGGGGGGATTCAACAAAGGCTCTTATTATATTTGGGGACAGAGAGATTTTTCTGAGTTCTAGCTTCAAATGACTCACTGTTGAAATCTGCTTGACTTCAAACCACTTGAGGATCCCGGGGAAGGTGTACGCGGTCGTGTATGTGGTCCTTTCAATCCACATGGTCTGTCGGGAGAAGGGGAAGAGGAAATGCTGGTCAGTCCCCAGGCTTTTAAAGAGCAAAAACTCCCTGGTTCCCTGAAGGGAGATTCCATTCTCCAATGCCTCCTGAGAGGACGGGCCGGATTTTCTCCCCAAGTGGAGGGATCCTGGGTGTTAGAAGCTAAAAGGACCCTCGCCTTGGGTCCTCTCAGCCTCTGCACAGGGAATCTGAGGCCCGGAGAGGTGTGACCTGCTCAAAGTCATAGTGGTGGCAGGCCTGGGCGGGCAGTCCAGGCTCTGGGCTCCTGGTCCGAGGCTTTCCACTCAGGCGACAGCCTGCTGTCTTGGTAACGAGGACGCGGAGCCTCTGCCCCCAGCCCCGCTTCTGCTGGGTAAGCTGGTTAGATGGGAGGCCGCCACTGGCTGCCAGGTCCGCCTCGTTCTGGGGGCCCGAAGGGGTGAACTCACAGCAAATTCATTGTCCGGATCCTTTTCTCCTTTCCGGAATGGCCGGGAATATTGGAACTGCTGCACTTCATTGGCTCTGTAGTAGCTGGAGAGACACAGCCCCAGTGTAGTCCTCTCTCTCTTAGAAAAAGCACTCCCTGATCTGACCGCCTGGAACCCAGGGCCCAGCTCCCACAAACCGAGTCCTGCCCGCTGCGCTCACAAACCGGCGGTCCCCACGATGACGGCCCCAGTCGGTGCACCATTTTATCGCACATCTGTCTACGGCCATACCACCCCGAACGTGCCCGATCTCTTCTGATTTTACTGTACATCTTTTTTTAAAGTTTTTATTTGTTGATTTTAGAGAAAGAGGGGAAGGTGGGCGGGGAGAGAGCGAGCGGGAAGGCGGGGGAGAGAGAGACACATCGACATGTTGTTCCACTTATTTATGCATTTGTTGGTTGATTCCTGTGCCCTGTCTGTGCCCTGACCAGGGATCAAACGTGCAACCTTGGTGCATTGGGACAACATTCTAACCCACTGAGCCACACCAGTCGGGGCTTTCCCACACAGCTTAATTTCATCATTTACAAATCTACTTCACTGCTCACAATTTAAAAAGGTCTATGTCCCTGTTTGTAATCTCAGCTGTAGTTTTAAAACAGTTCTATCAATCCCAGTAGCATTTTAGCTGCTCAGAAGGAAGCAGACCTTCCGTCACTGGGGAGCTCACCGGGCAAGTTCCTACTGACCGGTGAGCCTCTGAACAGAAATAGGAGCTAGGACTTCCAAAAGCTACGAGTGAAATTCCCAAGGTCCTCCCATCTGCCTAAAAAACCAGAATCCCCAAGTCCCTTTGAGTTACCAAGTTCTTATGCTGAAAATGGAATGGACAGTTACTATGATCCAAATGTTTGTGCCACCCCCTGCCCCCAATTCCTACGCTGAAATCTCATCTCCAGTGTTACGGTGTCAGGAGGTGGCCCTCTGGGAGGTGACAGGACACGAGGCTGGAGCCCACAAAAGCAGGATGGGGGCCCTCATGAAACAGATCCCAGAGAGCCCCCTGGCCCCCTCCACTGAGAGGGCACACGGAGGGGGCGGTCGTCTACGACCAGGAAGCGGGCCCTCACCAGACACCACGCGCGCCGGCGCCCTGCTCTGCATTTTCCCGCTCCCAGCACCGTGAGAGCTCGGTTTCTGCTGTTTATTGGCCACCGGGTCTGTGGTGCCTGTCACAGCAGCCTGAATGGGCGGCCTCCACACGGCAAGAGACTGAAGGCTTTGGTTTCGATGGACTTCTAGAGACAGGGTGTGGGGGAGACAGTGGTTTTTCAAAAGCAAACGGGCGAGCACACTTACTTCAAGATCTGCTCCGGAACCGGTTTATCCTTGTAGCTGTGCGGCAGGTTCATCACAGGCTTGACGGTAAAGCACTGCATGTCTGAGGGGCCCGTTAAGGAAGGAGAGGGTACCGGCACGAGGCTGGCACAGGCCAAAAACCCGCCTGGGCCTGCTGCCTCACGGACGGAAAAGGCGCCTGTCCCCATCGCTCCCCGTTACCAGATGCCAGGGGCGCACTGAAAAGGGGGCTCCCCCCGCCACTTTCCCCAAATGCCTTCGTAAGTCATCATCCTGGACATTTTTTTGGGTCAGCCACCCAGCAAATGACCTTCCCAGAGGAAAATTGATATCAATCAAATACCCCCCCGCCAAAAAAAAAAGGATTAGAAACTGTCTTAAATTGTTTCTTTTGGACAAGCATTCCTCTGAAGCAGCCAGCCTCTGGAGTCTGGGCAACAGAAAGTTCTTGTACCTCTGGACACCATTTGTGGAGGGAGGGCCCCAGCTGGGCGCTGTACGAGCTGTTTTGAAACATCGTCTCCAGTAAACGCACTAACTGCCAGGTTGTCCCTCTCCCTTTACCCACGAAGAGTCAGAGGGCCCGAGAAAACCCAGACCGCACAGCGGGGAAATGGAGTCAGGCCCCGCACACGGGTCAGCCCAGGCCTCCTCCTCTGACTCAGTGGCCTCAACTCAGCAATGACTGTTTCTGTCCTCCCCAGGGCAGATGTGCTGTCTCAGTGCCTACAGCATTTAAACTACGGTTTCGAGCACCTGGGTCTGGGACTACAGGTATTTCGCCAAGTGAAGTGTGCCATCCGCCCACGCCAGGGCCACCTAGAGACGAACTCAAAATGCAGTCAGAATTCACAGCTGCTGAATCAGAATCTCTCTGCACTGATTCTTCCATAGAACAATACCTGGGGACCACTGGGCTAGCCCGTATGCTGTTAGTTTATAAAGCATTTTCACGTAAGTTACCTTCTTTTTATTTTGACCCTCGCAGAAGTTCCATAAGGTTCTTGGGGAAATAGGTTCGTCCTCCCACCCTGCAGATGAGAAACCCAAGGCCCGGCTCCTTGAAGCAACGCGGGCAAGGTCGCACGGCTCTGCAGACAGTCCCGGAGGCCGAGCCCCGGGGCTCCTGTTTCTAAAGCTACTTCTTGAAGGCCTTTTTCACTGCCACACCAAGGAGGCACCTCTGCTGTCTCCTGACCGTCTGTTAGCCAAGGATTTATCCTGGAAGACCTTTCTTTTCCTAGCATCCACTGTGTGTTAACAGGTCACTACAACTCTTCTCTTAAAGGTACATCTGTCTAGTGATCTATTATTATCACTCATCTTTCTATAGACATGAGCCAGTTTATGTCTGTAATAATAGCTAATGCATGTAAAGCTCTCATTACGTATCAAACGCTATTCCTAGTACTGACATATACGTGCGCACTCCATCTTCATAAGAACTCCCAGGGGAGGAATGATCGCCATCCCTACTTTGTAGATGAGGAAACTGAGGCACAGAGAGGTTAAGCAGCTCACCCAAAGTGACGCAGAGAGTGGCGGGGCCGGGCTCGGACCCAGGTACTTTGCCTCCAGAGCCCATTTTCTCACCTGCCACAGTGGCTCTGTCTCATCCACCTCTCTTAGATAGTGTTCAGTTTTTAACATCTTATTTTGGCATAAAACCCAAGAGAAAATTTTAAGAGTAACTTTGTGATGGAGCCCTTAGTGTTAGTTTTTTTTTTTTCTTTTTCGGATAACGCATATAGTTGATATTTCAGTAAGTTGTGGTGTGTTACAAAAAAAAGTTATACATCTTTAACCAGAATTCAGTACAGGAAGTCTATGTCCTGTTCGAGCTCCCATGTGGCCCTAAAGTACAGCCGTTCACATAAAGATTTGCTTGTCCTCTCTCTCCTTTAATTACCTCATAACCACGAGACGAGGACATTGGTTAGGGTCCCAGGGCTTTTATACAGACAGGGACGGAAGCCTGAATGGTGAAACGAGGGGTCTGGGTGTAAGATGTTTCCGCGCTCGGGGACGGGGTCGAGCCCTCGGGCTGGGTTGGGCTGCAGCAGGGGACAGAGCCTCGGGTCAGGTGTCCCCGCGGCAAGGATACATTGCTTCGGGGAGCACTTGATTTCTTCTCCCGGGGGGCTGGTGCTGGTCATCTTCTCGGCGCTGGGGAACTGGGTCAGCAGCCTCAGGCTGAAGTCCTCTCGCCTCTCGTACTCCTTCCCCCGGTAGATGAAGATTTTGTTCTGCAGGTCAGAGGCAGAAAGGGGAGTGATTAAACATGGAGGGCGAGGGGACAGCTGAAGAGCCTGGTACTGAGGGAGCCACTGTGCTCCCAGCCGAAGGGCAACCGACCTCCAAGTGTTCTCTGAACACCTACTGCGTGCCACGCAGCGTATCTGACCAAGCGCCGGGCTTTTTCAGGGGGTTAAGTCACAGGCGGGGCGTCCCATAGTGTGGCCCTGTAACCACGGCTGGTGCTGTCCACACCGAGCCACCAAACACAAGCAGCGTGGGCTGTAATGCCGATCCAGGGCACGGCCAGGATGCCGGCTAGAGTAGCGGGTATTTGTCACAGTGAGACCTTCGCAGTGAAGGAAGTGCGCTGGTATCTACTCCGCAAGCACCTTGTCTCCTCCTGACCAGGAGTGGTCTGTGCACCAGCAGCTGAGCGGCACAGCTGCGGGGAATGTGCAAGTACAAAGGCAATTGTGACAACGTGCCATTTGACACAGTGACACTGTAACAGGGAACAACAACAAGTGATGGCAGTTGCTAAGCAATCCTGAAAGTCACCATGGATGGCAACACCAAAGTCCCATAGAAGATAACTACACAGCTCTGGCTGGTGTGGCTCAGTGGACTGAGCTCTGGCCTGCGAACTGAAGGGTCACTGGTTCGATTCCCAGTCAGGGCACATGCCTGAGTTGCGGGTCTGGTCCCCAGCAAGGGGAGTGTGAGAGGCAACCACACACTGATGTTTCTCTCCCTCTCATTCTCCCTCCCTTCCCCTCTCTCTAAAAATAAATAAGAAAGAAAATAACTGCACACAATAGTAGCAACTGTAGCTTTTCCTCTTTAATAAAATTAATAAAACTGGATGTTTTAAAAAAGAAGTATCCTGGGCACAGGCGTAGCTCGCCTCCTAGCTGTTGCTGCCCACGCGGGCAGCCCCGCTCTGAAGGTTTCCGCTCACCCAGCCTTCACTCGGGGAGGACTCAGTCCTGACTGGCGGCCCCCTCACGATGCGCTTTTTTAACTGAAACCTGGGCGGGGCTGTTCTGTAAAATGTTTTTAACGGTCACTCACCCATTCACATAGCAAATATGTGTTGAGCAAATAGTACACACGGTGGAGACCACGGTGACCCTGCTCTCACAGAGCTTGCCCTCCGGGGGCAGAAATACAAAATCAACAACAAAGTAAACGTGATAACTTTAGATAACATAAACAACGCAAAGGCCATACGCCTTCTAGGCCGAACACCGAAGGCTGTAAAACTAGCCAGAGCTTTTTACGGGACTGATTCGGGCATTACAGGGTTCCCTCGCTCGGGCAAAACTGCGGGGGCAAGGGCTCAGGATACAATGAAACGCCAACTGTATGACGTGGACAACAGCGGAGGAGGAAATCGGACCCGCCCACGGTCAGCTCAGCCCCAAGGGCAGCGCTTCAAGGACGACACGGGGCTAGTTTGGGCCTAGACGGGCAGGTAGGGTAAGGAGAGGGAACACATGGGAGAGGACAAACGGGCAGGGTAAGTGACAAGAGGGATGAGGCCCCAGGACAGGAAGGATGGCGTTCCAGGGAGAAGACAGGGCTTGGACGAGCCAGAATGTGAACGCCCCTGAAAGGCAGGCAGGAGTCCCAAGGCCCGGGGAAGTCCCTGGAGGCCCTGGGAGGAGGAGGCAACACGACGAACGAAGCAGTGACGGTGGGGTACACGTCCAAGTGCGGGAATCCGAGACAGGCGGAGTGGGGGCGGGAGACGCTACCGGGCCTAGGGTGGGACTCTGGTGCCGGCGATGGCCTGCAGAGCTGGGGGTGCGTCCACTAGGACTGCGATGATGGGCCTTGGAGCAGGAGGAACAGAGGGGCCATTTCCAGAAGCAGAAGAGGAGGTCTGGCTGGGACGGGGAAGAAGGTGCTATAACTTACATGGTCTAAGTTTGGGGGAGTCGTCCCTAACTTGAAAGGGTATTTAGGTTTCATTGTTTGTAAGGGTTTTCTACTTTTCCGAGCACTTTGACAATACAGAGCACCTACCAACTAGTTTATGAAGCGCCACTATATGCTCTTTATTTAATTCTCAAAATAGCCCTGTGATGTGGGCGTGATTTCTCTACCTTACAGGTCAGAAGACCAAGGTTCGGTGGTTATGCGATTTGGCCAAAATCGCACAACCACTCAGCACACCTCCATTTTGCAACCGGCGCGTCTCGACCTCCCGTTTCCACTGAGCCACGGCTGTCTCCCGGCTCACGGCCATCATTTCGTGGGACACAACAGTCGCCTATAACAAGCGTGGTCGGCCTGAACTCACCATGACCCGAGCACCCACTTAAATAGCAAACTTGAGACCAGAGCCCACAGCAAGGCCCCGTGCCGGCCCTGTCCTCCGTTACTGTCTTCTCTCCCCCGAGCTGTCTCGGCCACAGACGGCTTCAGCTGCGTGTAAGTAACCTACCGAATTCTGTCTCCAGCCCGGGACTCACCTTTACGTTCCACACCCACATATCAAATTGTGATATATCTTCGGGATGTTCCAAATTTATCTCACACTATGTATGTCCAAAACCAAACTTTTACAAAAAAAAAAACAAAAAAAACCAAAACTTATAAAGATCTCAAAGGCCTTCTGCAACCTGGTACCCACAGCTTCCTGGTTGCAGTTTCTCTGGTCCCCGCTTCTCGAACAGCGTCTTGGCCTTTGAACTTGTTCTTCTAGCAGCCTTGCTAGACTCCTGATAGCTCCCTGGCTTATTCCCTCGCTGGCTTCAGGATTTTCCTCAAACGTCATTTTCCCACTGAAATCTTGCCTAGGCACTCTGTTTAAAATTGCGACTCCAACCTCGTCGTCTGCTTCTCTAGTCACTTCCCTGACTCATTTTCCCCATGATACCTGCTGAGTGTCTATGTTGTATGAGACATTGTTCTAGACTGCCTGACATGAAACAGTTTACTTATCTTGTTTTTTTTTTGTCTCCCTAAGTCAGAATATAAGTGCCATAATTTCAAGGATTTTTTTTTGGGGGGGGACTCTGCCCCCATGCCTCTGTTGCAGCAAGGTACATTGCGCAAGTTGAATAAATATTCGTTCTGTGAAGACGGACACGTTTTCCCGGGACTCTGTCCTTCCCAGGGTCCCTCTATCAGCGGGCGGCTCCGCGCCCCTCCAACGACGCAGGCCAGAACCAGGAGCCATTCTGGACATCTCTCTTCCTCACCCGCGTGTCCCGTCAATTATCACACTGTTATTTCATCCCCATTATTCTAATCTTTCTACTTCCCTCTCAAGCCACCTCCCTAGGCTGACCTGTCATCTCTTCTTTGCATGCACATCGGTCTCTAATGTCTCATCGACACGCACCTCCCACCCATTCTCCACGCCAAAACTGGACGGCCTCGCCAGCACAAAACCTGTAGTGGCTCCCCACTGCTCTCAGGAAGCTGACAAAATACCCTGCGCAGCCCAAGGTGGCCCTGCACTCCCTGCCTCCCCTGCCTGCTCACGCAGCTCCCTTCGTCCCCCGCGCACTGACCGCTTCCTCCTACTCTCCTTACCGCCTTCGGGCCCAGCTCACCCTTCAAAATGCAGCTGAACCTGACAGTCCCTGGGAAGTTTTCCTAACTCTTAAAAAAAAAAAAAATCATGGATAATTTACATATAGTAAAATCTACCCTTTCCAGTAAAAAATTCTGTTGAGTTTTGACAACTCTGGCTATGGCCACGATCGAGATATAGAACAGTTTTGTCAGCACCAAAAATGTCCCCATGCTTCTTTGCAGCTCACTGCCCCCCATCCCAACAGTCAGACAACCACTGATCTGCTGCCCATCCCCACAGGGAGTGTCGGCTTGGCCAGAATGTCACGTAAATAAAATCGCAGCGTACATGGACTTTAAAGGCTAACTTCTATTTAGCACAGTGCCTCTGAGATCCAGCCCCGTGGTTGTGGGTGTCAGCCGTTTTCTCCTTTGTGTTTCTGAGTATTATGCCACCGTATGGCTGTGTCGAATTAGAGTTTGTTTGTCACTTCTCCAGTTGAGGGACGTCGGGGTTCCATTCTATCCAGTCTTTAGAGAAGATGAACAATGGTACTACAAACGATCACGTCCAATTTTTATGTGCATGTAGGTTTTTATTTCACGTGGGTAAGTTACTCTCCGGAATACCTGTCTCGGTCAGTTTCAATTTTACACTCGTTTGTGTGATTAATTAATATCCCACCCATTAGGCTGTAAAGTCCTAAGGGAGTGAGGACCATATCGAATTATAATCAGCACTGTATCTCTAATGCTTAGTGTGTGCCTGGCGCACAGTAGGTACTTGGTAAATAATTATGGGATTAATGAAAGAATAAACTACCTCCTTGTTAGGCCTTGCAAGGAATGCAAAGTACTTTCCCACTTACCCTTTTTTAATTTTTTAAGAGTAGGGGAAGGGAGATGGATAACGTATGGTTAAACAATGCTAAGCGCGGAAAGCAACTTCTTTTTTGTGGGAGAAAAAGAGAGGGTTTTGTTTGTTTTTTAGATTGTAACATCAGCATCACATTAGAGAAAATTTTGAGAAGGAAGAAACACATGGTCCTTCTCGCCATGACAACAGAACTGTTATTATTCGCCAAACTTTTGCAATCTTATCCTTGGGATATTTGCTTTCAAACTCGCTCGGGCTGGAAATAAAAAACAAACAGCCAAGGACATCCATCCGCGCTCCTCCCTAGCCTGACCTGCAGCGGCAGATGGGTCTGTTTTTCCCCTTTTCATTCCACCTGGGAAAAGGCGTTTTACCAAAGAGCTGGCAGAATCCCAGAGGCGGCCGGGTGTGGGGTGAAGAGGCGGCCGCTCCGGAGGTGGCTTCGCTGCCGACCTCCCACGGCGAGAACGCGGGCCCCAGCTGCGAGCACGCCAGGCCCATCTGGAAAAGCGATGAAGACCGCCCCCCCCAGACCCCCGGCTTAATGGCCTGGGAGACCACCCGCAGGTCTCTCACCCGCAGGAAAGAAGGAAAGCCCTGTCCGTAGTATCCAACAGCAAAGTATTCAGGCTGAGGCCGCATGGCCTTCATGATGTTCTCATAAAACGAGGCTCTTTTTTTCTGGAAAACAAAACAAGACATTCCACAGGGAGGTTACAAGGGCATGGTCAGGGGAAAAAGGAAGATCTGACTGTTTGCTTTTGTTGTTTCCCATGTAACGCAGGGCAATGAAAGACCTTCGGAAAATGTCTCTGTGTCGCACAGGGGGGCCGGGGCCTGGAGGGTCCGGGGTCCCCTGAAGCTGTCTGCAGAAAGACGCGAACGTCTGCATCCTGCCACGGCACGCGGCAGTGCTCAGTTTCCACCAGTTTCCTGAAGGGGGTTCGGCACCCCCAAGGGGTTAAATAGCACTTTCTGAGATTAATGAAAGGTGGCTGCATTTAAGCGGAGATAATGAGAAAAGAAGACAGAGAACTTTCCAGTTTGTGCAGGTGGTTTGCATTAGAGTCCCTGGTTCAGCTCCAAGTGCCCAGGAGGGAAGGTGACGCTCTGTTGTTCTCTGTTGTTACGTGCCTGGCACCACCCGTCTGTAATCCTTCCCTTGGGGGCGGGCCCCTGCCTGGGCTCCAGAGTCAGCCTTTAAGAAAGCAAATTAGGTAGCCAGGCCCAGGGGCTCTGGGGGATGACTCTGAGCCCCTCCCACAATGTCCATCCTACTGCGGCAGGGCACCCCACACCGGTCCGCAGCTGACGTTGCAAGGCCCCCAGTGGGTGCCTGAAACCGCAGATAGTACTGGACCGTGTGTATAATGTTTCCTTCTACACATACATACCCGTGGTGAAGTGTAACTTATAAATCAGACACAGTAAGAGATGAACAACAATAACTAATAACAACATAGAACAATTATAACCGCCTACTGTCATAAAAGTTATGTGAATGTGGGTTCCGTGTCTCCCTCTCTAAAAATCTCCGATGCTGTCTGCTTCACCTTTTGACCTAAGGGAAGCACTTCGCAGCTTCTCTTTGGCGTGTCCGAATTGCCAGGACCACCGGTCTTGTGCTTGGGAGCCGTTCTGAGGAAAGTGAGGGTTATTTGAACACAAGCACTGCCATACCTTGAGAGCCGATCTCATAACTAGGAGGGAGGCTAAATGACTCAGGGGCGGGGAGTGTCCCCAGGGCGGAGATGCTGGACGAAGGGACGCCCCAGCGGGACGCAGCGGGATGACATGCGATTTCATCCTGCTCTTTGGAGTGGCGTGCAATTTAAAGTTTATAAATTGTGTTTTTGGTGGTTTCCCCTTTAAGGTTTTGAGACTGCAGTTGACGGCGGGTAACCGAAAGCACGCAGAGCAAACTGCAGGTAAGCAGGGGCTACGGTGCCGGGTCCCGGCGAAGGTTTCTATCCCCACGTCGTCTTAGACGGGTAACACGTTCCAGTGCTAACGCGGCTTGGTTCAATTTACTTAATTAAGGAGTGATTTTTCGCGTAATGGCAGGGGCTGGTGCAACGCCCCGGGAAATACCTTCCCAAGTGCTGCTGCCAACTATTTCCTCACACAAATTACTGCATGGCAGCGGGCGACCCGACCTGTTGCGACGCCTCTACCGAAAAACATCAACTCAGTGTTTTGCTGGCCTGCTGCTGGGCACCTGGAAGGCTGTTTCTGTTTTCCTCTGTTGCTTTGAAATAGCTGGCCTGTGCCGACAGCCGGGGTGGCGCACGGGCTCAGGGGGCTGTCAAAGTGCTGGGTTGGCCCAAATGTCTGTTTAGCTTTTTCCTTAAAGTAAAAGACACTCATGTCACTTTTTCCCACAACTTGATAGATGTGGATATTTTGAGTATGTCGGCTGTCTCCCGCGTGGTAGAATGTTGGTAGCCCTCGAGTAACGTCTCTATTTGATCGCTATCAGCTTCAGCTGGTCCTCCTGCCCACGGACCGTCGTCCAGTGAGAAATTTCCAGCATGAAATCTCGCAAACCACTTTTGAAAAAAATCTTTTTATTTTTTACCAGTTCTTTGGCTTCCTAATTTCCCACACTACTCCCAGCCTCCCCCTGACTTCTTTTTTTAAATTTTTTATTTAACAAATCACTTTGACACGTTTGATCCGTCACAGCACCTTCCCCATACACTGCACAGATCTTTTTTGGGGGTTTCAGGTGCGTTTTTACCTTTATTGAAATAATAAAGTATAATATACCAAAAATGTTGCTTATTTCCTTCCTTCTTCAATATTAATATGGCTGCACAAAAATTCACCGATTTTGATTTTTTTTAAATGCACGCTGATACGACAGCTGTCATAATACAATCTAACACAATTGTCTCGAATGAAGTTAAAGACAACTAAGCAGTACTAGAGCCATCTAACAGAAAAAGGCCAAATGAACTTTTGGGCCAACCCAGTAGAATACTCCAGTGACATCAGGGAGATGGCGGGAGGCAAAATTTGGGAATCAAGTTCCGGCAGGAGCATTTTATGACTCAACCAAAATGTGCACAATGGCACCTTGAAGAAATAAAACCAGGCTCTGACACGAGCAGTGCAGTCATTCAGCAGGGACCCGGGGGCGTGGACCTCAGATGAGCAATTCTGATGACCGGAGATGTCTGAAAACGTCTGAAACACAGATGGTGCTCCCTGAAGGCGCAGTGACTACGAGGGAAGAGAGGCAGGGACACGCGGAGGGTCCGCAGAGGAGCAAGAGGCACAGGGACAGAAGTGAGGGCTGTAGACGGGGACCCTGGGCCCTCCCTCAGGACCATCTGGGGAAATAATGCTAAGAGCTTTCGGACCCCATCTTTTTTCATTTTTATTTCAATCCAGGTTTACTTTTCCATTGCAAAGAACAGCACTTGTCCTGGCTTTCTGAAGCTTACAGAAACATTCTCGCCAACACTCGCTTTTAGCGCCCCGGGGGGCGGCGGGGCTGGGCATGCTGACCCTGACTCACCAGGAGACTGCCAAGGCCCTCGTAGTCAAACACTTTGCTCTCGTAAGTCTCGGCCAACTCTTTGCTCAGCTTGATGGCCTTCTCCCACATCTTCAGGAAAAGAAAAGTAGAGAACAAAGTCGTCATTGAGCAGCTGTAAAAGCCACTTGAAAGTCACTGGCAGTGAGCAATGAGTCAGGAGGGTCAAGTGTCTGCAGATATTCCCGACATGCCTCGCTTCCTGGATGAACTAAACCTTCCCGTGGACGCCAGAAAGCTACTCTCTCTTGCCTGCCTTGCCGGGGGCACCTTCTGTAATTCTGTTTGCAAACGATGAAGAACAAACACGGTGTGTCCCCAAACAGAGCAACACTGAGCTTACAGGGCAAAGCACTGAAGGCCAACGAGAGCACAGGGGAACCCGCTCCAAAGCCTAGGTCTCGAGAGCGTGAAATCCTTGTTGGGGGGGGAGCTGGTGTGGCTCCACTCGTGTGTGTGTTGCGGGGGGAGTGGGGATTTATAGTCAGGTCGTTCGGGAAGAGGGGGAGCTGGAAGAAAGGCTAACCATTCCGTTGTCGGGGATCTGAGAAACTGTGCACCAAGCGTCAGCCAACGATCTCTCTAGGGCGTCGATTTCTATTCCTGATGGAACCGTCTGCTCAGGCGAAGAGAGTTTCAGGGAATGTGCCTTGGAGCATGTGCGCGTGACCGTGTGAGTTACAGTCCGGTGCATGCACTTGGTGTCTGGGGCTGGTGTCCCAGCTCGGCCCCTCTGTCCATGGTGGCATTTCACAACACGTCTCTTAAGCGGACACTATTAGTAACTTCCTGCTTCACTCTCGTCAACCAGGGGCTGCGTTCCATTGTTTGTGGCAGCTAGAGAAATGTGTGTGTGGTTCGCATACAGCTGTAGGACGTTTTAAAATAAAATCTTAAAAAAAAAAATCATCGCTTGTCAACTGGGCCCTCTGAAATTTCAAGGCCTTGGTCACTGACAAAGCTCTGAAATGTGCCACATGGGAATTATTCCACGTCAGCTGGGCCACGTGCTGAATTCTCTCCCCGTGTCACCAAAGGCCAAGTTCCATAAGGGACAGGGAGACAGCCTGGCACAGTGGTTCTCAAAGTGTGGGCCCTGGTCTCTGGGACTCTCCAGGACACTTTCGGGGGACCATGTAGTCAAATTATCTTCTTAATAATACTAATGTTATTTGCCTTTTTCGACAGTCATGCTCTCGAGCGTACGCAGCGGAGTTCCCCAGAGGCCACGGGACGCCTGGCGTCGCAGCAGAACACATGTGGAGGCAGACGGGGGATTGCCACCATCTTCCATAAGCCCAGGTGTTGAAGAGGTTTGTGAAAATGTCAAACGCCACTCGTATCACTAATATTTTGGGACATGTGGTAATTTTTTCAAAACTGGATATGATTGATCTTAACCAGTAACAGGCTCACTATCATTGTTAAAAAAAAAAAGTAACTATTTTAAAATTGTGTTAGTTGCTAAGAGGATAAGCAGCCGCAGATACAACCCACGTGAACAACACTCTTCGGGTCCTCGGTGATTTTTAAGAAAGCAACGGGCGCAGAGACCAAAATGTTTGAATAAATCTATTTGCTCTCTGGGCCTTAAGTTCTTCATCTGTAAAACAGAGATAAAATCTACCTCATAGGGTTTTAGGGTGAATTAAATTAGGACAAAAGTTGGGAAATCACCCAAAACAGTCACTAGCACCAAACAGACGGTAGCTATTTTATCTCGAAGACTGTTAGGCTAATTCACGTATTTGTTTAAGCCACAGGTTCCCCTGACAGAAAGGAAGCGTGGCTGGGTGCGGAAGCCCGTGGCCACTCTGCAGGCCTCCGAAACCCGGCAAGGCTGGGATCTGTTTTGTTTGGGGTGCAGACGCACTGTTTGTCTTCCTCACCAACCCCTTCTATATATTTTTTTCATTACAATTTTTTTTTTCGTTTTAAATGTGAAAGCCTTCCAGGTGGACTGCTTTCTTCAGTTGACCGCAAACTCCACAATTTCCTGGCCCAGTTCCATGCTCGCTGGACCTCCTCACCCCCATGGGCGCCTCAGCTGTGCGTTACAGCCTATGGTGCGGGCGGGGAGTGGGCTGGGAACGGGGCGTGCACCCGGCGTTGGCAGCCATCTCCAGGGAACGCGCTGAGAAGGACAGTACCAGCTCCCGGCCCTCCGCAACATTTAAGAGGGAAAATGACGACTAGGAAGAGTGGAGGCCGTCCATTGTATTCTCCATTGGGTTAAGTAAATGTCTTCAAGATAACCGATCTCATTGCCTTTCTTACATTAATTTATCTATTCACTTTCTCTCCATTAAAAACGCCCAGGCTCAAAGGCACACACGGGGATAATAAGGCCTGAGCCATGAGTCATCGCTGTTTAACGGAGAATCCGTCTGGTTTCTGTCCAGAGTCCTGGGAGGAGGCCCCTAAACCCTCGCAATGTCCCCGGCGCCAGGAGTGTCTTGGTTATTCGCTGTGGACCCTCCAACCCCACCTGAGTTTATGCTTCTGAGGGGACTCACGGGGCCCCTGGCGAGGAGCATCGCCGGTGTGATTAGAGCCTGGAGCTGTGTGACGTTAGCCAGATCTACAGGGAGGAGGGGCTGGGGACTGAGCTCACTCACGTGGCCAATGATTCGGTCAATCGAGCCTCCATGATAAAACCCCAGTACAGACTCCGTGCATTGGCTCAGATGAGCGCCCCCTCTTGGTGAGCACATCCGCTCTCCCGGAGGGCCAGGCGCTCTGAATCCACAGGGCGAGGACACAGAGGCCCTACCCTTGGGACCCTCCCAGCCCCTGCCCTATGTACTTCTTCATTCAGCTGGCCCTGATCTGTGTCCTTTAAGGTAAGACTGTAACCTAAGCACAGCTGTTCTGGAAAACTATCAGACCTGAGGGGGTCACAGGACTCTCCCCAACATGTGTAGTCAGCTGGTCAGAAATGCGGGTGGCCTGGGGACTCCGGAACTGCTGGCTGGCATCTGGAGTCAGGGCTGTCTTGTGGGGGACCGTGTCCTCCATTCCTGGGCCTGTGCTACCCCTGGGTGGCCCGCGTCAGCATGCACTGCAGGACTACTGCCATTGTCCTCTGTCCCCTCACACACCGCAGACGACCCGACGCTCACCTTGCCTTTGTCAAAATAGGATATGATTTCATGGTACAGCTTCTCCTTCAGCTCTTGCTGGGTATAAACATAGTAACTGTCCCTCTGAAGCAAATGGGGTGCACAGGGCTTGTCAGACCACTGAAAAGCAAACAAAAGAGGTCAATGCAACCCACCAGTTAATTCAATTAATCAATTAATTAAAAGGGATTAACAAACACTTAGTTTTAAAAAGTCATAGAAACGTTGGCATATATCCGTAACTCATCCATACAGTATTTTAGATTATTTATTAAACACAAAAAATTGCACACAAAGATGCACTACATGCCAGCTTCAAAGCCAGTGGCGTGCTGAGTGGCCCACGCGCCAGGCAGCCCCACGGCCCCAGGAGCCAGGAGCGAGGCGCGGTCGGGGCCGGCGCAGCAGCTGGTGTACTGCAGGCGTCGGCTGCACCGCTAAGAGAAAGAGCTCGGAAGTGTGAACACGGAAAGGAGTGGGCACAACGCTCACTACGTACGAGCGATGCTGTGTTCTTTACAAGCAATGCCTTCACAGAGGGCGCCGGCTGAAAGCTGCCACAGCCAGAGTTAAGTCCACGAGTGGGATAAGAGAACTGACACGTTTTGAAATAATTTAAAGGTAGATTTTACATAACTAGACAACCATGCTGAAGATAACAGAAGAGACGAGTTCCAAAAGCGTAAATCCAAAACGGTACGATAGCCAGCCAAGGTGAACGTACTTAATGCCTCTGAACTATACACTTAAAAATGGAGGAGATGGTGAATTTTAGGTTTCGTGTGTTTTACCATAATTAAATTAAAAAGGAAAGATGCCTAGGGATCAACACAACAGGGAACGTGCGAGCTTACATTCGGAAAACTTTGAGACACCCCTGAAGGGCACGAAAGCAGACTTGAACAAACGGTAAAGCCATGCCATGCTTTGGGATAAGAAAATGCTATTTCATAAGTACAAAAATTCTCCCTAAGTTAAGATTTTAAATTTACGATTCCCACGTTCATATGAAAAATAAATACAAAGAAATAGGTAGAAAACGCTAAAAAAGAAGAGCAATGAAGATAGTTTTGTTAAGCAGCAGACAATAAAATGTATTCTAAAGAATGAGTGATTAAGAGTGTGGTCCCGGCACATGAATAGACAGAGACCCCCACGCAAAAGTGTAGAAGCCGAGAAAGAGACTCTCCCTGCCCCGTACGGGTATTTCGACCATAACAAGGAGGGGGGCTCACACCCATGAGGGAAACATGGACTACGCTATACACCCCTATGGAGTAGCTGTCTGGGGAAACACGCTGTACCCACATGTCATACCTTTCCACCCCAGGAGAGGAGAATTTGATTTTCTGAGTAGCACTAATAAAAAGCTCTGTGGTTATGGGCACCGGGGTTTCTTTCTGATCGTCCCACAGTCAACGAGCCATCCTCCCGAACCCACACACAGGAAGGTTTCTGCCTCAGACTCCACGTGAACCATGAACGGCCACCTTGGGGTAGTGGTGGGGCTGCGGACTCCTTTGTTTAATTACAAGGCTTAGAACGACGTGCACGTATTATTCTAGCATACAACAAAAATGAAATTATACAAGAAACGCATCGCGGGGGCAAGAGTGGAGGCAGGGAGATGTTCCAGGAGGCTGGTGTAGTTCTCTAGGGAGAGACAAAGGTCGCTGGGACCAGGCTGGAGGCAATGGAGGTCTGAGAAAACGTGGACGGAAAAGGTGAGGAGAGAGGCTATGGAAGAGAGAGCTGCACTCCCGCGTTCACGCAGCGTTTTTGTCAAGAGTCGAGGCACAGAAACCGCCGAAGTGCCTGCGGATGGGTGCACGTGCAGTGGAACTACTTGGTCAAGAGACAGAAGGAAGCCTTGCCGTTTGCGACAGCACAGACGGGCCTGGGAGGCGCTCCGCTAAGTGAAACAAGTCAGACGGGGAAAGACAAGTACTGGAGGGTAAGGAATCTAAAAACAGCAAATTCGTGCAAGCAGAGAGTAGAATGGTGGTCACCAGGGGGTGGGGCACAGGGCAGGGGGCGGGGGAAGGGGCATGAGGAGATTAAGTTGAAGATGGCAGGCTTGCAGCCAGCAGACAAGTAGGTCCCGATGGATGATCTAATGCATAGAGTGACTACAGGCAACAGTACCGTCTTAAAAACTTCAAAGTTGCTAACGGACTAGATCTTAATCCCACCGCCAAAAAGAAATGATCATTAAGTGACATCACAGAGGTGTTAGCTCCTGTGGTAATTACGTCGTGATATGTAAGTGTGCCAAAACCCGTGCACTCGGTAAATGTACATGGTGTTATATGTCCATTACATCACAGCTTTTAAAAAAGTGCAGCGCGCAAGGGCACGTTTCAGGCAGAGGGCACGATTCTTGCCAGTGGCAAATGTGGGCGGGGAGAATAAAAGACTACGACAGGGACCTGCCCGAGCGGCCGGGCAGACGGTGCTGAAATGGGAGGAAAGGAAAGGGGGGGACAGGTCCGGGAGGGGAGGGGGAAATTGGAGCTTCTGCTGCCGATGCGTGAAGTTTGCTGAAAGACAGTTTCTCCGCGCACCTGAATTTGGAGGGGTGGTCAGAGCCAGAGAAAATTATTTGGGATGCATGATGTGTAGATGTCTTTACGTCCACAACGCACTATAATCTCACTCACTGAGTGAGTGTAAATAGGAAGCTACTTCTGTGGCACTGTATTTACTTACCACTCACGTCTCTGCAGCTTTACGTTAAAAAATTTTTGAACGTATATTAAGTGATGGATGTTTGTTTCTTCACTACAGTGTCAATTTCTCGGGGCCTGTAAGTTGTACTCTGCTCCCTGAGGGTTTTAAAATCTACGGAATCACTCCTTTATGCCCTCATCCAAGGTTAACTGGCGCTTCCCCGACCTTCATCTGAAGATTAGCTGTGCCCACGTAGAAGCTATGACAACATTTCTGGGTGCACGGCTCTCCCCTGAATAAGCAGCGCTCCCAACGCACACGGGCCTGGACCCCACGGGGCCGGGCGGCTGACAGGCTGCGTTTTGTCCCCCGCGCCGGTCGACTCACCTGCAGCAGCTCTGCGTGCAGCAGCAGCGTGCAGGCGGCTTCTGTGTAGTTCTCACAGTCTCGGTGCAAATCTCGCAGCTTGTACAAGTACCTGGTACGAACGGGAGGAAGGGGCGGTTTGCCGCTGGGGGGCCGATCCCGCACTCAGCTCCTTCCACGAGCAGGCCAGAGCCTGCCTTCCCATCTCTTCTCCCTGCAACTCCTTTCTCTTCTCTCTCCTACTCCTCCCTTCCTTCTTATCCTCCTCCTCCTTAAACCCTCGGTGCTGCTTCCCACCATTGCGTCTTTCCTAAGCTACTCCATATTCTTTCTGAAGGCAGTGGTGTTTGTTTATTTTTATGCTATGGGCCCCTTTGGAAAGCTCATAAGAGCCATGGAATCTCTCCCCAAGAAAATGCATATGATTTATGTCCACGTGTGTCCCAGGTTCAGGGCCCGCTGGGTTCCCCGCTAACATTCCTCGACAGAAGGCGAATTTTCGTGCCTCTCCCGGGCAGACTTTCCTGCTGGCCTTGGCCGGCACCTCCCATCTTTCCTTGGAATCCAACACCGTCCTCCCTGGGCACTTCCTTGTGCTGTACACACTGTGTCTCTGTCTAGAGAGGTTACCCTTTCAGGGGCCAGGGGCACATCACAGCCTCTCAAAGCAGCAGGCACAGGGTTGGGGTTCAGTATTTGTTGGTGGGAAAAATAAATAATAAAGCCATGACATAAACAGCAAACGCAGGCATTCCCTTCAGCTTACCTTATGTATATATCCTCTCTCTTCTTTTCTTTGTAGAAATTCTGTAGAAAAAGCCCAAACACTAATGTAAATGAAGAGCTATGACTAGCTTGTCAGGAAAATAGCCAGAGAGTCACCTTTGCTTTCCAACAGCGTCCCCTCGCCAGAGCTGATTATTTTCCTTTAACAGATACCCCCACACAAGGACAGGACGTGACAGTTTACAAAGAGGAGAAGGTGTAGTATCTTTAGGACCGCCGCTCCGAGCAACCTGCGGGGTGCCTTCTAAGGGAACAGACAGCTGGCTTTGACTCAGCACCCCCACCGACACGCCGCTTTCTCGGGGAAACAGGGCGCTAGGTTCTCAGGTTAGTTAGCGGAGGCAGGGCAACCCACGGCAGGCCCCGAGGTCTGTGGTCCCGGACACGACAGTCTAGGGGAAGGCCAGGCCGAAGCGGCCGGCCGTCCTCAGGACCTCGGGCACTGACACCGCTCACGGTGCCGGGGTTCTCACGCACGTCGGTCCGCGCCCAGTGATCCCAGCAATAAAGGGCTGCAGGTAAACACGGCTGAGGAAGGCCTTCAGGGAGATAGGTGAAGGCTCGTGTTGCATCTTCCCTCCCTGTTTCTCAATTTACCTTCGAGGACTGTGGTGCTGGCATCTTAAGACTCAGCAGGACAGACGCCATGAAGGGGCCCAGGGGGCCTTCATGCCTGGGAGGTCTACAGGCCGCGGACCGAAGTGGGGGCAGGGGGCAGGCCCGCCGTCCGCGGCGCCAGGGCCGCGGCACCTACCAGCACATTCACGGTGCAGCTCATGCGGTTCTCCTTGCTCTCGTCGTGCATGACGATGGTCCTGTAGTCCAGGAGGTTCTCCAAGAGGCTGCTGACCAGGAGCGCGAAGACTTCCCCGGAGCCGGAGAGGTATTTGTGTTTCCGGCAGTGTTCCAGGAGCCTGAGGGGAGGGGTGGAGACAAATGCCCCCGTCTGACACCGTGGTCCCGCACCGTTTCCGAGCACCGTCCAGGTCCGAGCAGCAGGTGGCGCCAGACGAGGAGACACACCCTTCACTCATCACAGGCACTGAAGTGCCTCCCTTTCTTCATGGCCTTAGCTCAAGCCACCCAGAATCCCAGCCCACAGTGCCCTTCTGTGAACGTCTCTCTGCATTTTTTTGTGTTGGTTTTTGTTTTCTTGTCAAAACCACAAAAACAGGGAGCTTTGCCCAAAACGTCTGTGTATGCTTTCTGGTCATTCTACTCAAGTTGAAAGAGACCACCCCTCCGGGATCCACTGTGGGCATTCCAGAAAGTCCTGCGGGAGTGCCCAGCCCACAGGAACCGAGGATACTGGCTCACAGTCTGACCTGTGGCTCCTCAGATACAAGTGTCATTACCAGAGGAAAAAAATGAAGAGTGGTAAATGAGACTCAGGCCAAACTTTCTCTCTAAATCTTCTTTTTTGGGGCCCCGATAGAGCAAAGCTTCTATAGGAGCATCTCAGAGCAATTAGAAGAAAGCTTGGGGAACAAGAGAAAAAGAAGAAACGTGTTCAAAGAATTAGGCTGGATTCTAGGAGTATTCTTGGGCACTAGAGATTTGCGTGGTCATACTTTTCTGAGTTAGTGATCCAGGAAGAATAAAGAAAACAAAATGAGATATGCATGTGAAAAATCAGCTACAGGACTAAAAAGCGAGTAGTTTATCATCTGTAAATATTTTGGATGTGTTTCCATGTGTCTGTAATTCTCCATTTAATTCCTGTATGAGATCAGAATTGCAAAAGTGATGAGCTGGGAGGTTTGAGGCCTGTTTGAACGGGCAGATCTAATGGAAACAGGATAAAAAGATCCACGAGTGGTCTTATCAGCCATTAAAAACAGCAGAAGAAGGACTTCTGGTTTCTTTAAAATACGGATGAGTCATCAACTCCTTTCTGAGTACCCAGTGCTGGTTCCTTAAAAAACAAAACAAAACAAAAAACCTTAAGCCCTGGCTGGTGTGGCTCAGTGGACTGAGCACCAGCCTGTGAACCAAAGGGTTGGCGGCTCGATTCCCAGTCAGGGCACAAGCCTGGGTTGCGGGCCAGGTCCCCAGTAGGGGGCGCGGTAGAGGCAACTGCTCATTGGTGTTCTTCTCTCTCCTTTTTTTCCCTCCCTTCCCCTCTGTCTGAAAAAAAAAAATCTTTTTTAAATCTTAAAAAACAAAACAAAGTTGGAAGTCTTGTCCTCAAACACCGTCTCTGCACATGCTCCCATGAAACAGGTGAATAATGAAATGACCCAGGCATCCCCCAAGTCAGACCATAGCATGAAAGCTTAGAGAGCACGAGACATGGACAGTCTAGAGCAGCTCCAGCCCCGGTGGTGGGAGGCCGTGGGATACCCCAGCACAAACACCAGAGCAGGCAGCATCTGCTTGGCATCCGATCTGTGACGGACACTAGGAAAACGCATGATCGCGATTGGTCCTCACCACTATACCAAAATATAGATCCCGTCATTGTAGATGAAAAAATAAAAAAAGGTGTCGGATGGGTAAGTCACTTTTCCAAAGTCAAAGACCTAGAATGTGGAGAAGATGGGACTTGAAGCTCAATCTCTCTCTCATTGCAACATGCAAATGTTTTTAACCCTCTTTTTATACCGTAATCCCCTGTATGCAAAGGAGAGTTGAGGGGACCGGAGGGTGATGAGTGCGGGTGGGGGCGGGGGGCTGGGGAGAAAGGGTCTCTAATGAGAGCACAGGGAGGGAGTGAGTGTTGGGCTGCGGGGAGGCGGGCAGTGTAAAGGCCAGCCAGGTTGGCGATGTCACGGGTGTTCTTAAGAGGTCCTTTAAGGGCACAGGGGATATTCGAATGTAAAGTGGACCTTGACACGTGTATTTCCCGTCTCCTTGAAATCACTGCTTCGCAGCCACAATTAGAGCTGTTACCACTTTTGGTGAAGTTCATCAATTCAAACACTGGGCAAAATGCCTTGTCCCTCTCTCTCCCTCCGTCCATCTGCTCTGCGCTCGATGGGCAGGCTGGCCAGGAAAACACGGACATCTGCCTCACATCAGATGACCCGGCGTCAGCGGTGGACGGTAAAACCCACTGACCCACCGCGAACCAGCGGCGGCGGTGACCCCGGCGGTTCTGCGGTTCCTCCACGGCTGTGTAAGTGCGGGCCACCCTGCTTTTCTCCATCTCTAACGGCGGTCATCAGCGTGAGGTTCTGTGTCTGAAATACTCACAGTTTCTCCAGAAGGACCTTGTACTGTTCGTCTCCTCTGCCACCTTCCACCTCCTGGTCCAGCTTTGTGATCAGCTCGTTCTCAAACTGAAAGCAGAGTCAGAAGCCCATAGGGCAGGGTCGCATCTTCGAGCAGGACGCGAGAGACACCCCGCCGGCCTCAGTAGGCCCGCCCAGCCCCGGCTTTAGGTCGCGAGTTGTTTCCGGCACACACAGGGGCAGGTCGCACGTCCCATCATCCGTTACTAGCACACCGAGGCCCTATGGAAACTTTCTGACGTAGCCTCATGTTACTTCATCCTTTTCTTTACACTTGCAGAGAAAAATTACCCCAAACATTATTTTCCCATTACCACTATGCACATAAAAATAGCTTAATGATTCTAATTTTCCAATTTATTTTTGGTTCTCATCTCGGTCTTGGCAATGGGATTGCTTTCTTTTCTGATTCTGCAGAGCTGCATACCTTTGCCGTGTATAACGCTCACTTTTTGGCCCAAATTTCTGAGGGTAAAATAAGGATGCGCATTAAACATGGGTCGTACTAATTCCGTATCAATACAAATGCTTTAATCTACTTATGCTTATGTGTTAAAAGTGTAACTCTAGAAAGCAATAATGACATCCAAATGCAAAATAGTACCCTGGAAGACAATGATCAGTTTTGTTTCTAAATACACATAAATAAAAAACTGAATTAAAAAATTAAAACAGAAGATTGCTTTCCTAAAAGTTTGGGCCAAAAAACGGGGGTGCACACTATACGCGGGAATGCATTTATACTCGGCAAAACACGGTAGCTGCAGGTTCTTCCTTCCAATATTAATATGCTGTATAGATAAGGAAAATGGAACAGAGAAAAAACACAAGCAAACTGAGGCCATAAACTGGAGCCCTCTGCATCATTCCCTCGATCCCGTCTTACTCTCTCAGCCGCACTGCGGCAGGTAGGATCAGAGCGCACGAAGTCGTATTTGAAGTATCCAGACAGAGGGCGGCTTTAGGAAACACAGGTAGCAAAGAGGCTGCCTTGAATCCGCCCTCAGCTGGGATGCCTGCTTCTATCTATCTCTGTTGCCTGACAAGATGAAATGTAAAAGAGAATTTTTAGACCGACTTTGACTGGTATCCTACGGGCTAGGGCTTCTCTATATTGAACGAAAATAAACAAGAGTTGACTCTACGTGCATCACTAAGATGGTAGTCTTACCGCTTCTTACCATATGGAAATCGCCATTTCCACTGAAATTGAACTCACACTGCATCATATCAAAGAAAATGGGGATGGTGGCTTTCCGGAGCTCCACTTCAGGGGTCAAAGTGACCTCCAGAATGGGACCCACCATGGAGGGGATGAATTTGATTTTGTGGGGACCTGAAACGGAAGTAAGGAAGAGATTAAAAGATAAGTTCACTGGAAGTACAGTGTTACCACCTCCCTCCACAGAACTCCTAAGAATGGGTTTAATGTGGGTAAATCAACTCAATGCAGAACCGAGTGACTAAATACTGTATTCGGATAACAAGGGGGTGTCCTACCAAGAGTCGACGCTCACTTCCAGACACACAGGCAACCAGATCTTACGGTTATTGGACTTAAAATGAAAACAGAGTTCGTCGCCGCCCAGGACCTTGTGTGGGCTCGTTCAAGGGTACACACTCACCCAGGTTGTACCACATGTCCCGGATCCGAAAGCCGAGCTCCTTCCTCATGTCCCCATATCTAGAAAGATCATAAACCAAGGGAAAGATTCGCAGTGGAAATGAGTACTTATAAATAAAACGAGGGGAATAAAAAATAGCCCATGTCCCTCTAGGTCACATTTCAGGCAAGCTTTGAGGCAAAGTCCCTTTAAGAGATGAAGCTGATACCCACAGAGCCCTACAGGGGAGGGGAGCTTCAAGAGCAGAAGGAGGGAGGTGGGCACATGTACGAGAGTAACTAAGAAGCTGAGACCGGCAAACTGACTGAAGGGAGAGGAGTGAGCAACATGTTGGCTGCCAGTACGCAAAGAAATAAAACAGGAACACTATTAAAAAGGATGATACACGGGGTATGATTTACATAGTAATGTAACTGATGTCTAACAAGCATGTTGAATTTATGCACTTATATTCGAGTAGCCCACATCTTATGCCACATTGGGAAGCAAGGGACATAGACTCGCGGTGGGGTGACACTGTCCCCAAAGGGGTGAAAATCGGTCCTCGGAGCAAAAGGAAGTCTACTGCTTTAATGGATAAAACACAGGTATACAGATAGTACGTAAGCAGATGTGCATATATCTATTGGGTTACTATTTAATTGCAGGGGTGTGATTAGAAAAACAATTTCTAAAAAGGTTACCCGCAGGAGTCGAAAATGGGGAAGAAAGTGAGAAACATGGGTCTAGACCGTGGCTTTGGGGGGAGGTAAGAATGACCTGGGCATCTCTGAAAGAATACGTGCATCTGGGACCACCCACACCACACACTGGGTCAGAGGCTGGAGACTTAGAAACAGAAACAGGGTGGGTCAAACAGATCCTGCGAATGTTCCCAGGGGACTCTAACGTGGCCGTGTGACCCATCTGACAAGGGGTTCTGCATTTTCTCCTCAAGCTACGATTGTGCCAAACACTTTTTTTCAGATTCCTCCTTTGGAAATGCCTTCGGAAGCCAGTATAAAAGTCGTTATCCAAAATTTCCTCTTACTATTTCATTTTAACAAAACCACCGAATCTCGTTTTATTATTAAAATTAAGTAAGTGTATATGGTTCCTATTTGGCTCATAATAGACAATAACTAATTATTCCTATTGTTCATTAATACTGTTGATGTTACTTTGACTAAAAACAAGAGAAATCTTGAAAAAATTTCATCATGTTTCTGTAATCTGAATATATACAAATGTTATCTCCCAAGGTTTGTCTCTGGCCTTTTGCGGCATATTTTCACATGGATTATGCTTTCAATCACACTTTGACCCAAACCAGAATCATTAGTCCTAACTAGTCACTTCACCAGGCTTGGTGTCCACTAACTTCATGTAGGGTCATTCAGCCAAAATCAAATCTATCCTTGAAAGGAACTGTGTCATTTAAGATAGTCTAAAGAGTGAGAGTGAGGCATCCATCTTAAAAATCAATGGTCTTTCAGTACCCTCCCCACAAAGAAATGTACAAGTTTTACTTTTATCACTGAAAATATAATCACTAAATCTCCATCTCTTAGCCATGAATCTCAGTGTTTGGGGGAGGAACCAGAGGTAAAGGGATGCTTAAATAATTTGTCAAGAATCCCAGACATCGCAGAAGGGGGAAGAGAACTAAAACTTCACAGCTTTTAAATGATCAATTTCTCAATTTCTTTCTAACTACAGAGCCTTTGAGTTTCCAAGCTCTCTATGAACTCTGAAACAGACCTGAGACGAAAGCCATGAAAAGCGCCCCTGTAGCTCTCATCACTCTTAGCGTTAGTCCATTTTGAAATCCGAGCAGGGAGTGGCAAGGCATGTTTTGGTGATGCCTTAGCTTTGGCTTCTGTGCTGCAGTGACTGAGAGGTAGCAAAGCAGCCTGCTTTGGGAAGCAGGGGTGACAGAAGCACTGTGCCTGCAATTTGGACAAGCTGCCAGCAGAGGGTAGCTGTTCTTGGAGATGGGAATACCCGCCAGCCCCCTTGCCTCTCTGCCTCTCCATGCACAAATTCTCTAAAAAGAATGTGATGGGTAATGAAAAAATGAATGGGGCCTTGAGAAGAGATGTGAATCTGGGGAAATATGAGATCTACAAAGTATTTTAAAAATTTAAAAAATTTTAAGGTCTAGCTCACTAAAAGCATGGGAGCCAGTGGACAGTAATGTTTGTGATGCCCAAAATCTTGCTCTGAAATGGAAAAAAGTCACCTACCCAATCTTGAGCAAGTTTAAGACGACACTTACTTTTTTACAATTTTAGTGCGCTTGGCTTCAGAGAAGGTTTCAAGTTGAAGGGATTCGTGGGTGAGAAACGCTACTGCCAAGTGGAAGTAATTGTTCCAGAGCTGTTCAAAATTAATTGTGTGGGTTAAAAGAAATGGAAAATAACATTAATAAGGGGTCATCATAAAACAGTACCATATGGTACAAGTCACTGGCCAGGGATTAATTAAAAAAAAAAAAATCCACAAGACTGCTTTTTCTGTCTTGTGTTTCAATTATTCAAACCTGAAAGTTTTAACACTTAATATTAATATTATGCTTCTTAAAAAAAAATCCAAATCATTACATTTGTCTATACTCCTGGAATAAAGGCGAACTATTTCCAAGAACCATACCTATTTATAGTAAATAGTTTGGCAATGTGTATCAAAAGCCCTAAAATTCTGCCAAACTTTTGAACTAATAAATAGTGTAGTACTTCATCCTGGCAAAATAAGTCATGGGTATTTAAAAAATGTTTAAAACAAGGAAGGCCCTCCCAGGGCTAGTTAAGCTAACAGAAAATGGAAATAATCTAAACGTTCATGAGAATATGGCCAAATAAATCATGGCTCAGTCTGACAACGGACTATATTCAGCTATTACGAAGGCAGTGAAAATATTTCATATCATTAAGAAGATCACAGAAAAAATAAAGTAGATTAATAGGTTACCAAAGAACATAACAGGAAGATTTCATTTTGGCACATATATACAAACACAGCACACACACGTGGATACACACATATGGATACACATGCACGTGGACACATATATATGTATATGAGATACCTATTTATCGCCTCTACCTATGACTCTCCTCTTTTATCCTCCCCCAGAT
Source organism: Mormoops blainvillei (assembly GCA_004026545.1). Taxonomy (NCBI): domain Eukaryota; kingdom Metazoa; phylum Chordata; class Mammalia; order Chiroptera; family Mormoopidae; genus Mormoops; species Mormoops blainvillei. The sequence continues at coordinate 42,152 of PVJD01002209.1, read as the reverse complement.
ACAAACAAAGGCACACGACACGGCAAAGCACACCACCCACAGAGCACACGTGGGCATGTGAGCCCCACGAGTGCGAGGCCCCATCTGCCTTCACGGGGCCTACCACGGTGCTCTGTACATGTAAACACTCCAGGATTTGTCGGGTGAATGAACGGATGAAGGTGCCACTGGTGGTCACTTGCTTGTCCCACTTCGGACTCTGCAGCGGGCACGCACAGGAGCCCCTCGGAAATTGACCACGGCAGGCAGAGGCGTGTCCGCGTGTCCGCGAGTCCGCGGGCAAGCTCGCGTGTGCGTGTGCATCTGGGTTACGTTACTGGCAGACGTTAACACTATTTGTCTTTCACTTTTCTTCTTTTTGCTTAGTTATATTTTCTACTATTTTTCTTTTTACATGTATTAGTTTTACGGGAAGAAGAAAAAACCCTGTTTTACTATGTGTGGAGGACAGAGTGATTTGCTTTAGGAAAGGAGAAAGGACAAGAGCATTTTTTTAATGGGAAAATGTTAAAAATCTAAAATGTCTTCTAAAATAAACTGACTCTTTTGCTTTGGCTGAGAACTCAAGGAACTCGCAGGTGAGTGGCACGCTTACCTGAAGTTCGAAGCCTGCCTGATCCATGAAGCACCTCGTGAGCACCTCAGCGAACTGACCGATGGCGCGGAGGAAAACCCTGGCGGAGGGAACGCTGGGTGAGGAGGCAGCCCCATGCCCACTGAAACATTTCCCGTCTGTGTTAGGAGCCACAGCGGACCGACCCTGGCCTTGGCAATGGGCGACCTTCAGGTCTCTCAAGGTCCTTAGAGACCACGGACAGAGCCCAGCCTGCAGAGGACACTGAAGGTCGGTTTCTAGAACAGACTCCAAGTGCCGGGAGGCGAGAGCTGAGACGACAGGCCCTGTCTCCTGAGGCTCGGACCAGGGCTGCGGGCACTCTGTCACGGGGTTGCCACTTCAAAGTCTGTGTAACCTGTCCCCTCATCTGTACAGAGGCGGGAAGGGTTTTTCTAACCAGGCATCAGGACCATGTAGAGTTAACAACGAGAGTGAGAATCACGATTTACTTTATTTAGCTCTTTAAAAATTTCTGAAGCTCTTTCAGTGGAACGTGTGTATTTAGTCGTTTCACGTCCATCCAACGAGCATTCGCTGTGGGCCAGAAACGACAGAGCACTGGCTTCGGTTTTGCCTCGCAAGAGACGGTTCCTGGCCTTAAGACGTTTACACCTGGGTGGGGGTCCTTTGCAACCATGACAAAACCCAGAAAATTCGACGAGGGACTACGAAGAGGGCCATCGCAGGAAGAGAAGATGACATCCAGGCCAGAAAACCTTCCTTCGGAGGCGGCATCCGAGAAGGACTGAAGGAATGGGTAGGTGGCAGGCTGACGGACAGAGGTGAGGGAAGCAGGCGGATGGCAGAGCGGCGTGAGGGAACGCCCAGAACTCACTCAGGGCCCGGGAGGCTGTTGCTGCAGGTGGAGCGCAGGTGGTGCACAGAGGGAGGGGGGGAGATACGGCTAGAGACGCAGGATGGGCCAGGGTGCCAGGCCTCTGGCTGTCAGCAGGACAATGACCGTATGGAGCCACCGACAGACACCAAGGGAGAGCTGATGCCGACGATTCAACGAGGAGACTACAGCAGAGTGGGGCCAGAGCAGCCGCAGGGGCCCGGCCGAAATCAAGAACACAGCACATAAACGGGGCCCGTGGAAGCGGGAGGAGGGTCCTTGCTTGACGGATGATGCCTTTGAGGCCAAGGACTTAACAGCACTTCACAGAAGTCAGAGCTCTAGTCACCAGGCCCAAGTGCAGTGACCCTTGGACAACATAGGGGTTAGGGGCATTGACCCCCCGACCCCACGCAGTCAAAAATCTCATTTAACCTACTCCCCAAAACTCAACTACAGCGGGCCCTCTGCCCCCTCGGTTTCACTTTGGCGGAGTCCACTAACTGTGGATCAGAAACGGTATTTTCAGTCTGAGGTTGGGAGCTGCAAAGGCAGAGGACCGATTATTCTAACAGCCCCCCTGTCGACCGGAAGCTTCGCCGATAACATAAACGGTCAATTAACTCATAGTTTGTATGTCACAGGCATCAGATCCTGTATTGTTACGATAAAGTATGCCAGAGCAAGAAAGTGTGATTAAGGAAACCATGAGGAGGAGAAAATGCATTTACCGTATTTCTTGGAAAAAAAAAACGCTTGCCTACGTGGACCCACGCAGTTCAAACCCACGTTGCCAAGGGCCAGCAGCACTGAGTCAATGCCCCCGGGCTGGCCGCGGGCAGCCTTACCTGCTCTGAGTCATGTTCATGACCATCCAGTCTTTGGCGTAGATATTTTTCCCAATCAGATCCTTAAACATGATAAAAGTTTCCATGAGGAAGTCCTGCGGAGAACGAAGGGGTGGCTGGAGAAAAACTGGGTTTCATTTCCCAAGTCTTTCCCCAGCACGTGGACAAGAAGAAACGTGACATCAGAAAAGGCTGTCCCTAGACCCATCATGGACGCCTGGTTTTTAAATAAGGTTTTGGGGGACAAAAAACATTTTTTATAGCTATCGTATGATTTGATTTTTACACCATAATCTCCGAGGAGGAAGACAGGATGAAAAAATCGTCCATGTTTTACAAATGATAAAACTGAGGCTGTGAAAAATTAAACAACTTGCTTAAGGTTGTAGAAACGAGGAAGCAGAAGAGCTGGGACAAGAGCTTGGGGTTCTGAAGCCTACACTGAAAGCCAAGTGTTGCCTGAAAAGGCCCACTGCACTTAAACTCCCCAACGATCATGGGAAAACTGATACTTCAAGCGACTCTGAGTCCAGTTCTCCTTTATTATTGTTAGAACAGAACCCAAATGCTAAAAATAAGAAGCAGAGTCATGACTCTTGCTATCCCAGGAAAGTAGCCATATTAGAGTCTGGGAAAAGCGTCCTAAATGGTCCTTAAAAGAGACTACTGCAGTGGATCACACTGACCAGTAACTGAGAACGAAAGTCCAGTACGGGCCCAGCAGCTGTGTCACCCAGCAGGGGGTTGTGAGCAGGAAGGAGCTCAGAGCAGCTGCACTAAAAATCACAGCAAAAACCTTTAAAAAGCTTCTGCATTTATTAGCTAGTTAAATTTAGACATTTCCCATCAGATTCCTGAAATGGCAATCCCGTGCAATTTCTCTAGCACGGAACCACACGGCTCCATCTCATGAATGATGTCACCTAACGCAAAGGGCACAGTACTTGGGGCAGGAGGCCTGCGTTCCGCCTCTCACTGCGTTCCTCTGAGACGCGGGCCAGGCGGTGAACCTCCCGCACTTCAGATGCCGGGCGGCATGGCGACGGGAGCCACTGCGGCCCTAAGACCTGTGCCACGCCCTCGAGTCTCCCTTTTGGTTCGACAGGGAGCCAAATGCTGCTTTCCTCGATTCCGACATCAGAGACGTGTTTCGTGCCTTTTAAAAGTTTTCAGCATATTTTAAGCGTTCCCACCAATTTACGAACTCTTCTACTAACCTCTTCCCTCAATTCAACAGACGTCATGGTTTGTGGCGGAGGATTAAGTGTAGATGCCAGTTTTTCCCTTCGGACACCGGTTCGGCGTTGAACCCTTGGTAACCTAAGCTCACTGTAAACGGCGATGGCTACGTAATAGAGGCCACTCGCGGATAAGCCCTGGATTCACCTGCTGCTTCCCAAGGTCTGTCAAGTGGCTTCATGAGAAGCAGCGGGCGGGACTGAAAGGCCAATCTACTGAGAGGCAAAGGTCTAGCTGCCCATGGTTAGTCCTACCCCCGACGACTGGAGCTCCCCCATGAGGCTGAGAATCAACGCTCTTCTCAGTTAAATAATAGAGGGGGAAGAGCTCACCATTGTTCTGGAAAACATGAGTTAAAACCTGCTCTTTACTTACTTAATGGGGCCAAATTGTCGAGAGTTTGGACTTAGTATAACTTCCACTATTCTACCAGATTTCTGAAGGAGATTCGGGGAAAAAAAAAACAACCCTGTTTTTATATTAACTTTATCTTACTTTTTAATAGTGATAATATTATTATAAATAAATATTATAAATTTTGAGGCCACAAATTACATATACAGACTAGGCATTTCGAATGTTTCTAAATAAGGGCTCTCTCTAAATCCAAGAAATTTAGAAGTTCAGAGAGGACCCCTTGGTATACGAATTATACTCAAAATACTTCAAATCCAGTCCCAGGGAGAAAGAACCGGTACCTTCCTTTTCTTGCTCCCTGTGGACAGCCACGTGGCACTGGAGGTGGGTGGGAGAGACCCCGGGGCCCAGGATGCTCAGTCTGGTTACTCCCGTGGTCTTTGCTGACCACGAGAATTCCGAGAGTTACCAGGCCTCGATGAGGACGACTTACGGTGATGTCCTGTCTGGTTTTGAAAGTGTTGATGTAGTGGGCGTAGTGGCTGTCGTCCATCTGCTGCAGGACGGCGATCATGCAGGCCACGAAACTGCCCTGGAGGAGGAAGAAAATGCAAATCCCCTCTCCCGAGACCAGCTGACAGGACAAGGCCTGGACCCGTGTAACAGGTACCTCGGATTGCCTGCCCAATCACCCACGCGGGGGCCACACCGAACTGGAAGCGTGCTGCGTGCCAAGGTCCTGAGGGCATGCGCCCTACTGCTTCTGCCCGAAAGGACCTCCTTCCGACTTTGCGTTAAGGCACGCGGAGGGTTTTCCTCATCCCTCCCAAGCAGCTAGGATCGGGGAGGCCCTGCAGGTCAAGGGACACTGACGTCGCCCCTCAGCTAGACTGCTGGCAAGCTCTGACAACTGTGCACTCGGAGCTTCCTGCTGAGAAGAGCTGTAGGCTAGAGGCCCGCAGGGGAACGTCTAGAATATTTAGATTATTTAAACACATATAAGTTTGGAGGAAGGCAAGGAGGAAGAAGAGAGGCAGTGACACAAGAGAGCGGAGGAACAGAGGAGAGGGTATGAGAGGTCCCCGGTGGGATGCTTCAATGTCACTTCTCCAGCTCTGGAGGCCGATGGCCAGCTATTCCCAGCATGTTGGACACAAGTGACTTGTGTACCCAGTTTGAGGAAAAGGACTGAATAATTAGATGACCATTATTTCTATTTTTGAGGCCACAAATTACACATTCAACGAGCTTTCTCCTCGTCCAAATGTATTTGAATCATAATCTTCCTGCCAGAGGGCAAATATCTAGAGGTAACTGTCCCCCTGTATGTGTATCATCATGAAAACAACACAAATTTAAATGCACGGGGTGGGGGCAGAGCGGATGAACATCCCGCCGCTCCTGGGACGGCAGGAATGTCTCCTAGACACAGGGCCGAGGCGTCCTTTCATGCACCTCTCTCAGTGGGTGTCTGTCTGAAACCCTATGTGAAAGTTTACTTTTCTGATTATAGACCAATGTACGTCTATTGTACTAAGGCTTCTGATATATACTGTGACCTAGCGCAGAGTATGGGCTCCCACGGATGTGTGACACTGCACGTATCCCCGGGTTTTCGCTTATTCTGGGTATTGAAAAGTTTTATTGAATCGCGCTTTTGGTTAATTTGCATTTCCTGCTTTGAATGACACATTCTGTCCATACACTTGCCAGCCAGGCATGTATTTCTCTCACTTTCCTGTTTGCTCATATTCTTTACCTATTTTTAACTAAAATACCTTTTTTAGTGGTTTGCAACAGCTCTTTGAATATTAAAGCTATTAGCCTCTTGTCAGATATTTTACAAATGATTTTTACAGTTCGGTGCTTGAAGTTCAGTTTGCTTATATATTTTTTCACATACAAGGGTTTCAATTTTTTACCTGGAAAAACTAGTTTCTTTTATAGAATCCTTTCAATTTTAAAAAAAATCATAAATCTGTTTTCTCTTAAAAACAGGATATATTAATTTATATTTTCTTTTACCTGTCTTGGGGTTCTTTTTTAAACATTAAACCCTTCATTCTATCTGGAATTTTTTTTTTTTTGTAGGTATAGCATGAAATGAGTCAAACAAATTTTTCCACATTATTCATATATTTTCCAAATAATGTTTATTAAAAATAGTCACTTTTCCTATGGAAAGGTAAAATTTTTCATGTAATCTAAAGTCTCCTTTTAAATTCTCTCAGTTCTGCTCTGTTGATACATGTATTTCTATCGCTTGAGTCCAACTCTGCCTTAATTATTGCAGCATCATAACGTTTTCAGAGCTGGTAGGCAAGCCCTGCAACTGTTACTCCTACTGGGCTATCCATTTTTCAAAAAGATTTTATTTATTTACTTTTAGAGAGAGTGGAAGTGGGGGCGGGGAGAGAGAAACATCTTTGTGTAAGCGATACATTGATCGGTTGCCTCACCACCAGCTGGAGCCCTGGCCCGCAACCCAGGCATGTGCCCTGACTGGGAACTGAACTGATGACCTTTCCGTTCACAGGCCAGGGCTCAAGCCACTGAGCCACACAAGGGCTGGGTTCTTCATTCATGTGTAGCTTCTATTTTACTTTTACTCTCCTATTTTTGTGACTACATTAAATGGAATTTTTTCCAAGCTTTAAATAGCTACCTTTGTAATACAGAAATGCCACTGAATAATATTTATTTTGAAACCAGTTAGTTTAATAAATTATTCATCGGTTATAAAAATTTCAGTTAACTCTCTTGGGTTCCATAGATATGGTAGTCATTTCAGCTAAAAATAATAACAATAATTTTTCTTTTTCGGATTTATACTTAGCGTATTTTTTTGGTCTTATTACATTGGGCGGAATTTATAGAAAAATCTCAACAGTGTTGAGATTTACCATTTTGATTCTCCTTTTTATGAGCATCAAGTAATATGTTGCCTGGTGACTGCATGTTAAAAACTTCTCCTGTTCTTAGTCTGGAATAGATATTATATTTATCACATATATTTGGCATCTGTGGAGTCATGAAGCTTTTTTTCCTTTTATTGAATTGATCTATTTTATTAATGGATCCTTTAATATTTAAGTACTCCTGAATATCCTGATAAGCTATATTAAGCCATATATATAGTTAGGAAAACAATACATAATGTATGTGCATGTGTATATAATATATATAGTGTGTATGTGGCTATGTATATATTATATATAGTGCGTGTGCCTGTGTATATCTTATATATGGTGTGTATGTGTGCATGTGTATATAGTATATATAGTGGGTATGTGGCTATGTATATATTATATATAGTGCGTGTGCCTGTGTATATCTTATATATGGTGTGTATGTGTGCATGTGTATATAATATATATAGTGGGTATGTGGTTATGTATATATTACATATATGTGCATGTGTATATATTATGTACAGTGTGTGTATGTGTATAATATATAGTTTGGGCACATGCGTATGTATATAATACATACAGAGTGTGTATGTGTGTATTTCTCTTCCTGACTGTCTCTATGTCTCTGTATGTCTTTCCTTTGCTTCTTCCTTCTGATGTTTATCTCTCTCAAGTGTTCTCACCGGGCCTCCTGTGTCTTCATCACCCCCCGTATCTTAGCCATGTCCAATTCCGTCACCTTGTTCTAACAGAAACATGGCAGCAGTTCTGCCACCTTCACATTCACATCCTCACCCTGCTCTTCAAACACGCCAAGCCAACGCTCTTGAGTTAAGATTGGTAATGGATGATTTCTCTACTAAAAGAAGCTGAATGGGCGGATTTAAACTCAGACACATTAAGTATTATCTGCAGCACTGTCTGTATCAGTACGTCACTTCCTAAACAGTAAGTGCAGTTCCCAATCTGCCTTTCTTTTTGTATCCTTTACGTGCACGGCAGGAACGGATCGGCAACAGCAGCGAACAGTGTGTCTGGCCAGTGTCTATACCAGTATCACAAGATCTGAATCCTCTTGTAATAAGCTTTGGGTCACCCTGAGTTTTGGTCTAGCAGAGAGACGGGGTTTTGCTTGCAATCATTTCTCTGCATTCTTAGTCGAATCACGTCCATCACCCACATGTGCATCTCAGAGGGACTCTTAGCATTTTTGCCTTGTTATGACCTCTGGCTGGCAGGCTCTTCCCCACACATCCGCGCGGCCACTCCGGCACCTTCTTCAAACCTCTGTCCAAATTCTACCTTCTGAGGAAAGCCATCCTTAAACACCTTGTTTAAGTTTCTAATTCCCCCACCCTGACTTCCCTTTCCCTGCCCATTTTTTTCTCCATAGCGCTCACCCCCTAACACTACGTGCTTTATTTTTTGTCGTCGTTATTGCTAGAATGCAAGCTTCGCTAAGGTCGTGACTTCTGTCTGGCCTGTTGCCTGATGTATCTCCAGGGGCCAGAACAGCACCTGGCTTACGGCAGCTCCTTCGCACATACTTGCTGAATAAATAAATGGTTTTCATTTACCACAGCAATTCAGGATCGCTTTCTTACTATGTCCTCTAATTAAAGTCTAATCACGTCTTTTAATATCGCAGGTAAAAGATGCTTCATTTTAATGATGACACACTTGGCTTTCGATAGTTACCTGCGGTCTCAGACACAGCAGACGGAGAAGGAGAGCCCAGAGCAACCCAGGGGCTAAGACCACGCCCTCCCCAAGTTCCACGAAATGTTTGTTTTTCCTCTGAATCAAGGGCACTGGGTGACACCACACAGGGCTCCAGCTAAATTTATCAGAATTCCTCCCACGGCATCTACAGGACACAGCTGGAAACATAACTGGGTAACAGCTGCCTGGGGACGAGGCCGGTTAACAACATACACACGCTCTGCAGCCAGGGTGGCTGCCCGCGTCCAAACCCTAACTCGACCCCCTCGCAGGTATGTAACCTCAGCAGGTCTCTTCGCCGCTCAGCATATTTCCTCATTAGAAACAGGCAGCTAATGAGAGGACTCCCGAATGGGATGTGGGCAAGCTTTCCACGAAACCCAAAGTGCTTACAGCGGTTTCTGGTACAGAAAAAGAGCCGGCCAGTGACTGCCAGCAGTGCCATCACGACAGCCGGGGGAACTACCACCATCGCTATTATCAGGCTAACGGGCCTGGATCCAGGCAGAGTGCGCATAAACCGAGATTCAAAACTAAATTACTTGAGATAACAGAGGAAATGCTGACTGCAGCTACCAGAACCCCTCAGTTTCTGCTCAACGAAGCTCAATTTTCCTTGAATTAGATATTAAACACTTAGAGGGTATGTGGTTGAACAGAAGCCGAGGTATCGGTCTACCCTAGGGTGCCTGCGTGCCTCGGTGGGCCCCTGCTTTAATGTATTAGACGAGGCATTTGTCTGACCTCCCACGTCAGCAAGACTCCTCAAGGACGGGTCCGCGTGCCTCCTACGTACAGAATCTGCCCTAACGTCCCCCCGCGGACTGCCCCACCCTTTTGGAGCATCTTCCCTCAAGAGAAAGTCAGCACCGAAATTAAGATCTGCTCTCAGTGGTAACCAAGGGTCACCCGTTAAGGGAGGCTGGAAAGTTCTAGATCCCACTTCCCTCCTAGGGGGCCACACAGCACGGTGTGCAGGCAGGTGAACGCTGGGCTGGGAGGGGCCTGTGGGAATCTGGTCTCGAGACATTGGTCCCAACAGCCCCCCATACAGGCACGAGGGACCCCGCGAAGCAGCGGTGGCGGTGGGCCCCCGGAAGCGTCACTCACGATGTGGGGAGACTGGCGGTTCATCCCAATGACGGTCCGATTGATCCTCCTCAGCAGCCGCTGCGTTATCAGCTGAACGTGGGGCGCGGTGGGGCCCTGCAGGGGAACACGGGGCTGAGACTATGCCCAGTTCGGCCTCACTTTTCTTCCGGAAACTCTGGATTCTGTACGTCACATTCTGGTTCTTCCCTTCCAAGCAGCCTCTTATGCGAAAGGGATTGACAGTGTTATTCACAACAACGTGTGACTCGGTTACCAAGGACTCAGGTGAGATAATCAGGCCTAACATTTAAAAGACGAGCTCGGGGAGGCAGGGGAAGAAGGTGGCCCGGACCATCCAGGCCACCCAGGTTCGCGGGCAGCTCCCTGCGGGCCACTGACGCAACCCAGTTCTGGGGGGACGCCCATTACTGAGCAGGTCAGGGTGTCAGGACAAGAGGCACACGCACAGGGAGTGAAAGGCGGGAACACAAAGCTCTTGCCTCCTTCTGTAGAACAAAACAAAACAAAACAAAACCAACTGAGAAATTCAGGTCAATGGTTATGAACTGAGTGGTTATGGTCAAAATTCTCATGTTGAACCTCAGCCCCTACTGTGATGGTACTGGACACGGCACAGGCCTTTGGGGGCCAGGCCCTGGTCCGATGGGTTAGTGTCCATGTTAGAAGAGCCACCAGAGAGCTTGCCTTTTGTTCACTCTACGCACGCGCACCGAGGAAGGGCCATGTGCGAACTGGGCCACTGTGAGCTAGGAGAAGCCTTCACTGCGAGCCCCGCTGTCCTGGTCCCTCGGCCTTGGGCCTCCCCCGGCCACCAGGACTTAAACAATTTATGGTGTGTAAGACACCCAGGTTGCTGTACAGCAGGTTCTCAAATAACATCATTTCTTTACAAGGTTGATGAGATGTCATAGAAACTGATCTCTTATTTATCTCAACTAGCCCCTGGCAAAATTGGTGTCATGATGTGTGGTTTCACGTAAGTCCCAGAGCCTATCAGCCTATCAATGGCATTAAGTGAGGACCGGCTGTTTTTAAAATTTTTTGAATTTATTGGGGTGACATTAGTTAATATAATTATATAGGTTTCATGTGTACAATTCTATAGTACATCATCTGTACACTGTATTCTGTCTTCACCACCCAAAGTCCAGTCTCCTCCCATCACCACTGATGCCCGCTTTACGCTCTTCTACCTCCCCCAGAGACCCCCTTTCCTCTGGTAATCATCACACTGTTGTCCGTGTCTGTGAGGTTTTTTTTGTTTTTGCTTAATCCTGTCACTTTTTCCATCCAGCCCCCCGTCCTCTCTGACAGCTGTCGGTCTGTTTTCTGTACCTATGAGTCTTTTTCCATTTTGTCAGTTTATTTTGTTCATTAGATTCCACATATAAGTGAGATCATATAGTATTTGTCCTTCAGCGACTGGCTTATTTCACTTAGAGTAATGTTCTCCAGGTCCATGCACGCTGTTGCAAAAGGTGAGATTTCCTTCCTTTGTACAGCGGAGTAGTATTCCACTGTACCACAGCTTTTTTATCCACTCATCTACTGATGGGCACTTGGGCTATTCTAGGTCTTGGCTATTGTAAACAATGCTGCAGTGAACATAAAGGTGCATATATTGTTTAGAATCAGGGTTTTGGGTTTCTTCTGATATATTCCCAGAAGTGTAATTGCTGGGTCATAGGCAGTGCCATTTTTAATTTTTTGAAGTATCTCCACACTGCTTTCACAGTGGTTGCCTCAGTCTGCATTCTCACCAAGAGTGCACACGGGTTCCCCTCTCTCCACATCCTCACCGGCATGTACTGTTTGTTGACTTACTGGTGACAGCCACTCTGACAGGTGTGAGGGGATATCTCATTGCAGCTTTAATTTGCATTTCTCCGACCATTAGTGACATTGAGCATCTTTTCATAAGTCTATGGGCCATCTGTATGTCCTCTTTGGAGAAGGGTCTATTCAGAGTCTTTGCCCATTTTTTAATTGGGTTCTTTGGGTTGGCAGCCTGACAGACTAACATAGGGATTTAATGGTTTGACTCTGTCAGGCATAACTTTGAGCAATTATTTAACTTTGTTGAGCTTTAATGCCTCATGATTTTTTTTTGTTATTGTTTTTATTTTCCCTTCATTCCATTTTTTCTTTTTTTTTTTGGTGACTTGGTGTTACATTCATGAACTTGACTTTTCAAAGCCTTTATCTGTTCTTGCTTCTTAATAGCTATTTTGAAACTCCTGGTTAATGCTTCAGATAACTAAATCAATGCTTCAAATAACTAGTCACTCCTTCCTTGCTTTCTATCACTTATTTACTTGCTTCCCACGTCTCTGAATGGAAGTGGCTCATAAGACCTGCCTCTGCTGGGGATGCTGCTCTCACCTCTGATGACACAACATTTCTGGACTGTAGACCTGACTAGGTGTGTAAGCCATGGAAGGGCTTGGGTGCAGGCACGAAAATGAGTCGGGTATCCTCTGAGCCCTCAAGGGACACGCCCTCCTGCAGGAGAGCGGGGACAGGAGCACCAGCAAGCAAACACGGAGCTCGCCTGAGAAGGTCGTCTCCACGAGGGCGGGGCGATCGCCCCCCTTGTTCACTGCTCTGTTCTTAGGCCCGTCACAGCGCCTGGGGCCGGGGGGCTGTTCACCAAGCGTCTGTGCACTGAGTTCCTGACTCAAGGTACAAAACGATAACATCCTTAAAAGAGACACAGGGAGGAGGCACGAAGGGAACTAACTAGTCGGGGAGTTTGGGCGGACTGCACCAGGAGCAACTTCTTGGAGGTGTTTATTGCAGTTGGACTTTGAAGAATAAGAACAATTAGGAGATAAAGCTTCGGGAACAGAGAGGGGAAGCCTGGACCATAAAAAAGGCATAGGAGTGCGCGTCGCTAATTGGAGCCTAGGATTAACTGAGATGAGAGAGTGCAGAAGGATGCATGAAGTTCGCGGGAACGTTTTAAAATGGTTACGTGGAAAAAAAAAATACCATCACCGCCAACAAAAAAGTTACTGGATTTACTCCTTTCACAGAGCTTCAAGATCGATAATTTTGAATTCCTCTGCTCTTACAGGGAACCTTATCAGGAAGACAAAAATAATTTTTTTAGCCCATTAAATCTCCCAGCACAGGATGTAAAGACATTTAAGTCATTTCTGAAGAGTCATTCTGTGCAGTGAGAAGGCAGACAGAGATACTACATATTTGTTAAAAAACAGGCTCAGAAGTGGAGGAAACCGATGAAGTCATCTCGAAAAATCCCTACGCAGTACTGAAAGGGAGAATGAGGCACCAGGAGGCCTGTCTAAGGACCACGAGCTACGGGGTGGCTGTGCTGGGACCGCCCGATTCCTATGTTTCAGGTTAACACAGCATCACATACATACATGCTTCGTAAAGTCATGTCATGCTTCGTAAAACACTGTAGCCTGGACTGAACCAGGCTGCCCAGTACATGCTGTCAACGTTAGAGAGCTCTGAGCTTCATTTTAGCGTTTTAATTACTGAGTCCTAAGAGTTACTTTTAAAAACAGATATTGTCATTATGACATGAGCAACCACATTTACTTATTTGTTGCAAAATCCTTGGTTAGGAATCAAATCCCCAATCACAATATTCCTTGGGGATAATTTATTCAATTTTATAATGTGGTTTCTAAGAACACATATAAGTTAAAAAAAAAAAAAAAAGGAGGACAACCTATAATTAGTAAATATCAAATAAACAGTACAATTAGTAAGGTGGGTTCCAGGGGCTCTGGGAGGAGGAGAGACAGGTGGGGGAGCGCAGCGGCGCCCCCCTGCACTTCTGTGGTGGGGACGTGCACCATCAGAAATGCAGACGTGCCCATGCTACGACAAGCAGGTGAGTTGGGCTGGGGCCAAGCTGGGGTGGACCTTGAAAGGTACGCTTAGGAGTCACTTGTGGGAAGAGGAACGGGGTTCTTCCTGTCCTTCAGCAGAACTGAATGTGAAGATGTTGTAAGAGAATGGTCCTGGTCCAAACCAATTGTGCCTTCCCGGCTAGGGGATCGCAGGTGCCACGTGGCCACCACGGCAGGCGGTGAGCACGTCTATGCCCCACGCACACATTCTGCGCAGCTCTCCCGCCTGCCGAGTGGAGGCCACGCCTGGGCCTGTGGGCGGTGCTAGCCCCGCCCTAGGACGTGGTGCCGCCAGGCAGCCTCGGTCCCCGGGCATCAGGGGTGCAGGCGTCTGGTTCGCAGCGATGAGGCCAGATAAGAAAATATACTTTCCGCTGGGCTCGGCAGGGTCAGTGTCAGAGAGACCGTAAAAGTGAGACCTTCTAAAGGGCTCAAGAATATCTACAGCGGTGTCGTTGTGTATCAGAGGCAAAAGGGTGCCCAGGTTCCAGCGTAGAAAGAAAAGGTCTGAGCAGGGCTCTGGCTCTGAAAGGCGCTCCCGGGAATTGCGAAGATGAAGAGCCGGGAAAAGGGGGCCAGGCCGGGCCCCAGCGGGGGGCAGACCTGTCCGGGACCGCGACCGACAGAGCAGCTCTAGCAAGCAGAAGCCTCTCTCATCCATCGTCTCTGCAGTGGGCACAGCCTGCCCCTGTACCAGGACTCTCAGCCCCGAGGCCAGGGAGGCCAGGGCGTGACTCCCGTCCTGAGCCCCGGGACCGTGTGCATGGGGTGTGCATCGGTGACATGCCAACTCACCACATCCTTCCTGTCCAGCACTTCCAGGATGTCGCTCAGAAGCTGTGAGCTCGCCTCGTGGTCTGGTTTGCTGGCGTTGTCGTCTAACTGGCCGCTGAGCTGGTCTATCAGCAGCGGCAGGAGCACGTCCCTGCACTCTGAGACAGGGAAGGAGGCGGCTCACCGGCTGTGACCCGCCTCCCACCGTCCCTGGCCCTTCCTGCGGCCCCGCTCTGACTCTCCCTGCGGGGCGGGCCTCCCTCCCGGGCCACGGGAGTTTAGGCATGAACTTCGGCCCTGTCACCTGATTGTTAAAACTAAGAAAATGATACTTATCGTAGGTAACTGCAGCAAAATGTAAAGTATTTAAACATTTAAAGCAGCACCAACTTGATAACTGAAAGTGAAGTTATATGAAACTAATAAATTAAGCAAGTTATATGGTTAAAAAAATTGGGTTTTGATAGAAACAGACTGATAGGTAGAGAGAACAGATAGATGGCTGCCAGAAGGGAGGGGGGCTGGGGACCAGGAGGAGAAGGTGAAGGGACTGAGAAGTACAGATGGGCAGTGACAGGATCGTCTCGGGAATGTCCCGGGAGCACAGGGACTAGAGTCAGTAATATTGTGATAACTGTGAGTGGTGCCAGGTGGGTACTGGAAGTATCAGGGGGCCGCTTTGAGAAGCCCATGACTGTCTGACCACTATGCCGTCCACCTGAAGCTAACACAGAACAACATTCAACATAAACTGTCACTGAAAAAAATTTAAAACTAGAAAAAAATGTAAAGAAGTTTATTTCGAAAGGTTTTACCTAAGAGAGAAAATTTACTCTACAATTCTCATAGATACCTAGCTTCACTAGTTGATTTTCATGTGTTTCCCGGACATTCTGTGCATGTTTTCGCAGGCACGTGGACTTCACAGAAGGAAGCCCGTATCGTCCTTTTGGGATCTTCATGGTTATGAAACACTATTATGATGAGCCCAGACATTCCGGACACTCACAGAAATGACTGTTAACAGGGAGAATGCTTCCTCCAGAGGAAACTGGTCAGCGGATACTGCAGTAGCAAGCAAAAGCCCGCCTCTCCCGGCTCCTCTACCCCGCTCTGCAGCCGTGGAGGCAGGAAGCATCGCAGCATATTAAGATGTTTAGTAATATTACATTTTCTACTTCAGGGCACTCACTAGCTTTTTATGCTACTTCCATCTGGGTCCTCGCAACAGTTAAAAATCTCTATGCACACATTCATAGGGTCAGAAAATCTCAGGGTCAAAGAGGCTTCTCATTTGATCTGGTTCAAGTCCTTCCTTCCCTAGAAACAGAAGCTGGGACTTAGAGGCGGTCACTCGTTTGTCTAGAATTACACAACTAGCCAGGGCCAAGGCCCAGAGGGTTCTCCCGCTACCACACACTCCGCTCTACTCTCTCTGAGGGGTCCTGCTGGTTGTCACACCCACAGGAAATACAAATAACCCTCGGGGCATCCCGCCCTGGTGGAAGATGCAAAAGAAGTTCTCACAGCTGCCAGTCTTGGGTTTATTAGGGGAAAGGTCAGGTGTCGGACCTCTTGCCCATATTAGCTTTGGGGCGGGAGCAAAGGGATTTTTACTCAGTGGCTATGGGCTTGGCTCTAACTACAAAATGAACAGTATTTTATCAGTGACAGTGTTTTCTCCCCTCCATGGTCTCCCCCTCCCACCAGTATGCTAGTAATACCATCCCCGCCCCCCAAGTCCTTTGATTTATACGGCTTGCCCATTTCTGTGGTGTAAATATTTCCACAGTGGTCAGTGTGCGCCACTCAGGTGACATGGTTGAGTGTGCAGTTGAGAACGGATGCACATAATCAGCTGTTCTGGTCTGGTGGCGCCCAGCACACATGACATTGCTGACTCCTACCCCAGTTTTTGGGGATATACTAAGTACAGATCAAAGGAGCGGCAGTTATTTAAAAGGACCATCTTTCCTGCTTGCTTGTTACTTCTTGGGGTTCCTATTTTGTGGACAATGTTCTCTAGCTAATGAAACACTTGACTGTTCTCGTTAAGGAACACATCCTTTTGCTCTTTTAGGAACTGTTGGAAATACTGAACTGATGCCACCTTCTCCTTAAAGCTGGCTTCCCAGGGGGGCTTTAGTGCCAACAAGCACCCGGTGAGGGCATTCGAGACATTTTAAGAAGGGCCGGTATTGGCTGAAGAAGCCAGACAAGGCTGGAATTTCAACAGGTAGCTGTTTTTGGCGGAGACTCACCCGACTGCTGGAACAGATTACTCTCTACGATCTTGGTCATGCAGTTAAGCTTCTGGCGAACTAACTGGTTGTCGGGGATGCTCTGAATGAACTTGCAGAAGAGCACACTGGAAGAGAAGTCCTGGTGGTTAGCGTTTCCACGGTGCCAAGGTCAAGGTATCGTCACGCTTTTCTCCTCTGCCCCGAGATCAGGACGTGCACATGTTTACCTGGAAATCCCTCCCCGATGACCCGAGAGGTCTGTCTCTAGGAGGCGAAGGAGAGGCCGTGTTTCTGGCTCACTACAGGGGCTCCGCCTCAGAGCCGACTCTGCTCGAACAGCCCAGGCACACCCGGGCCCACAGCCGCTCTCCAGGTCCTCCCCAACACCTCGCGGTTGCAGGCCCCTCTTTGCTAACTCCTGCCCAGTGTCCACTGCCATCTGACTCTGCATTCCTGGGGTGTTTAGGTATAGGGCTGGAAGCATGTTATTACGTAGTGAATTTCAGGTCTGCCCGTCTTATTCCCCCAGAGGAAGTGCGAACCTCTTCAGAAGCAGGCTTTGTGTCTTCTTTTGTATTCTCCCCAGAACTGAGCACAAAAAGGTGTGCAGTTAATAGGGGCTGGAAGAATAACAGCCCACATCGCAGCCCAAGCCCCAGCCAAGCAGGGGGCCTGCTTTTCTGTGAAAGTCAAGAAACAAATGTTTTTTGCTATTTACCTGAGCTCAACAGGGTCAAACACAAGTTTGACGTCATTAATTATGCTTGGAAGGTACTTCAAAGCTGCACCCTGTAAGAAAAACGCCAAAGGCAGATTCAGTTGCCAAGCAGGACAAATATAGAATTTACTGCTTGGCCCCAGGAAGGAAAGGTTTGGCTTTTAAACAGGGGATGGGGCACAGATGTTCTTGCAACGAAGAGGAACGCTGAGGTAACATGCGATCTCCTACAGGGGTGTCCAGCCCGCGGCCGGCGGGCCTCACGCAGCCCAGGACGGCTATGAATGAGGCCCAACACAAAATCGTAAATTTACTTAAAACATTATGAGGTTGTTTTGTTTTTTTTTTGGTGTGATTATGTATTGCAGTGTATTTCATGTGTGGCTCAAGACAACTCTTCTTCTTCCAGTGTGGCCCAGAGATGCCGAAAGCCTAGACACCCTAAAATCTTTTTCCTGAAAAGTCAGGAGGCACAGCTTTCTGGTGTCATTACCAACAGGCACTGCCCACTGGGGTTCCTTCTGTCTGAGAAGGTCGTTAAAATCTTGGCCTCTCCCTCACGACGTTGCCATAACAAAGGATAATGAAGTCTAAACTTGATTCTTTAAAGATTATGTGTTTTATATTCAAAAAATTGAAAATGATGAAAATGATGGTCAGTTTGGGCTTCCAGAAAGAAAAGGAGAACTAAGAATGAAAACCCGTTGCCTATAACATCAGAACCACTGGGCTGAATTCGCAGGGGCCACAAAAGCCATTGAAGGGATTATCTGACAGGGTAGCTTGTATTTGGCAAAATGACACCTGAGAATATAAAAGTGCAATAAACTTAAACACAGGTCTCCCCCGGACTTTCTCTAAGTCATACTAAAATTCACAAGCTCTCCACAAATTATGACTCGCCGTGCTTGTCTCCCACCAAAGCTAGTGCTATGTTGTCCCAGGGCATCCTCCCTGACAGCGTGAAAAGTTCCCCATGAAGCCACTCTGACCTTGATCTTGACAGCTTCCTCCAGAGGCCTGTCCATCAGGGTGTTGAAAGAGAGAAATAGCTGGCGGATTGAGTTATTAAATTCGTCTCCATCTTCACTTTGGCCATAAAATCTTAATAGGAAAGAGGGAAGAGCAGTGAGGCTTTCCATCTTGAAAAGGAATTTTCAAGTGTGTGTGCTGCCGAAAGGGTGCTGGAGGCCCAGCCTCCCTGGCCACCACTGCCGATGGCACAAGGGGCAGGCACAGGGCGCGCGGAGGCCGTTTCGGGGACAGCCCGGTGGGCTGAGAGGACGCCGCCACCTGGCATGCTGACCGCCAGGAGTAACCTGTGCGTAACGTCCTACCACGGAGCTCTCCAACCGGCCCGCTATGACCAGCTGGTCGGGAGGAGATTCTCCAGTTCCTCTCATTTGAGCCAACGTTTCAGACAATGGGTAGAAAAGCTGCTCATCCCAGAAACGGTCTCAGCCCAACATGGTCTGCAAGTCCGTGGCTGTCACCGCAGCCATGGAAGTGGCCACGTGGATGATGGCCTGCTCTGCAAGGGGCCTCCCCACACCCAGGGCACCTTGGTCTTCGCTGACATGTGCTTGTTTGATTAAAGTCCTCTGTTTGTTGCCAAGATCTGTCCATCAACTGAAAAGCTGGTTCTTCTGCATCAGTAAGTATTAATGTGATTCCTTCCTTTCTTCCTTTCTTTCTTCCTTCCTTTCTTCCTTTCTTCCTTCCTTCCTTCCTTTTTCTTTCCTTTCCTTTCTTTCTCTTTCTTTCTTTCTTTCTTTCTTTCTTTCTTTCTTTCTTTCTTTCTTTCTTTCCTTCTTTCCTTCTTTCCCTTCCTTCCTTCCTTCCTTTCTCTTTCTTTCCTTTCTTTCTTCCTTCCTTCCTTTCTTTTCTTTCTTTCTTTCCTTTCTCTCTGTCTCTCTGTACACCCCCCCTCCCTCCGTCCCTTCCTTTTCTATTCATAGTGATAAATTTCTGTCCTTAAGAACGCAGATTTCTATTTTAACCTTTATAACATGTATAGGTAAAGACAGAGTGTGTGTATTGCATTTTGATAATATGTTTTAAAATTTAATCAACCACTTGAATTTTTCTTTTGCAAATTACCTACTTTTGTTTTTCTTGTTTACAGATATCTGTCACTCATTTCTTGCTTTGTAAGAGCCTTTAATTGGTACGGCCACCCACCTGTGATCTGTGCTGTGCATCGCAAGCTTTCTTTCTTCAGGTAACTTGTTTGCCTTTGCTTGTAGTTTTTAAATATACGACTTTAAAAAATACCCATGCTTGAATCTACAGACCTTTCCCTTCTGCCTTATAAATATATTTTAACAGTTTGGACATCCAGCTGTTACTAAAGGCTAGGGGTGGCACGCGGCCGTGAGCGCCCCCAGAAAAGGCACCTCACGTTCCTTGCCTCCTTCTCTTTTTGACGGACCTGGTATCCCAGGACTCCAGACTGGGAATTATCCTCTCTCTGTGGGTTGGTTTCACCAGGTAGCTGGGCACAGTGCCAGCAGAGAAACTCACACCTCGGGAGACATCGCCCCAAATGCCACCATTTCCCCTCTGCTACCAGCAGCAGCTCGCGGTCCTAGGCCTGCGCACCCCACACCACCGTGAAGCCCCTCGCTGTATGAAATCCCGCCACAGGACTGTGCCTCCCTGGAGCTGCCGTCACCAACAAAGGCTTCTAGCAAACTGCCCGCCTAAGTCCTCTGTCATCACTGTCCCAGAAGGTCTGCTGGCCCAAAAGGACTCCGCACGGACCTTCTCTAACGGTTTCCCAGCCCACCTCGACCTTCGGCCCCGAAGCTCTGAACGTCGGCCCCTCCGTGACCCAGGAGCCCACAGGGCTGAGCCCGAGCCCAGGCTTATGGAACATGCTGTGAGGAGAAGAGGAGGCACCATATCTTCTGCAGCGACCATTACCTCAGGTAGAGCACCCTGGACTGGATGATGAACCTAAACAAGTACTTTAAGGCTTTCAGCGCCAGAAACAGCAGCTTCGTCTTGCTGGAGTCTTCTGCATTAGCCACGTAAAAGTTCAGTACCTTGGAGAGTTTCCTGAAAAAGGTGAGAAAGGAAGCCATGTCAGTGTGCCAGAGTGGTCCCCAACGTCTGGGGTGTGCCACAGACCGGGGACTTGGCACACTGGGGAGTCAGGGTCACCACGATGCCGATCCCTTCTCGGCCACATCCCGAACAGGGACTTAACTACTCTGCAATTTAGTTCCCTCGCCACAGTCTAGATTCACAGCTTCTCTTCTGCTTAGAAACAGGGGACGGTTTCTTTTTCCCTTTGTAGGATTTTAAAACAGAATGAAGAAATGAAAGAGTTGAAGATTCAACTCCTGAAGATATTTTAGCCTCTGGTATGTCACACAGACATTTTCAGATGTTCCTTGTACGGGAGAGATTGCTCACCTGAGGTAGTCACCTTGAAAGATGCTTAATTCCCTCTGATCTGCCCAAACCCGGCGGAACCCATAAATGCGGGGGCAGGCGGGGAGCATCACCGCCTGTGGGTGGAGGAGAACGCCGCCCCTGGCTCCTCGCTCCCAACAGAGAGCCCTGCTCTGAGGCTGCGGATGGCTCTTCTGTCTCTCTAGCATCTTCAGACGAGGCACTGGCTTACTCTTTTGCTAAATCACACTCTTGAAGGCACTCATATTTGGAACTCTCCTGAGGGGAGCTCTAAGTTTTCTAAGAAAAAATCCACAGGGGGCAGGTACGACTGACCAAATCCCAATTGCCGCCCCGTGGGTGCTGGGTTGGGCTCTGTCTGACCGAGACCCAGAGCCAGGATGGCCTCGCTGTGGGTGCTGCCGCGTGGGGGGGGTCAAGCTATTGGGTGTGAACACCCAACCACGGGCACAGGCCCGCGTCCCTCAGCCCAGCGGGCATTACATCCTTGTGTTGGTCAGTACCTACGCGCAGGAGAGCTGTCACGTTTCCTCTTCTGTTTTATTACATTTGGGGACTTTCATGCAAAGAAAACCAAGAACTTCCTCGTACAATTCAGAAAAGGCCAAAGGGATGAATGATTTGACCAAAAGATCAGCCAGTAGCAATTGCCATGATCTGGCAAAATCTGCTGTCAGAGAGATCTTTGCCAATCGGTACCACGTTGCTATCACCATGGATCACGCTGCTCTGCGCAGCATCTGGGGTGCAAGGTGGGGGTGGTGACAGGCTGCACTGTGTATGTGACGGTCCGAGCACCCGCGGGCGGAGTGTGGTGTGAACCGAGTCGCTCTCCTTAGCCAGGGTTCATAAACCAAGCAAGAAAAGAAGGCTATACCACGGAAGAGTGAGACCATTCCCTCTTAGGGGAAAAAAGGGAAAATGAAATCTTCTCCTATTTTATAAGTAATAATTCTCTCAGATGCGGTTTTGCTTACTCCACGGTTTGTTCCCCACGGGCCTCACGCTAGTCTCACTGGCGCCCAATTCCAAAGATCCTGGGTCTGGCCGCCTGTCCTTTATGCTCTATGGCGGCACCTCCTCACCCATACGGTCTGTGTTCTCAGAGACACACGGCCTTTTCTCTTGTCATTGCCCCCAGGGAAGAGCCTGAACGTCACACCCGGCCCAGGCCTAGTCACTCACACGCCACCGGCTCGGAACAGGTGTCTGCCTTGGAGCCAGGCTTCCTCGGCCTCCAACCCTCTCGTCTCTCGGCAGCCATCGCAGCTAAGAGGGCGACTTCTGCAACCTGACCACGGGCCGCTCCCTTCGCTCATACTTACACGTACGCCAAAGTGGCGCTGAAGTGCTTGTAAATGTAGGTTTCCAGAACGGGGTTGAAATGCTGGAACTTAATGTCTTTTATCACTGAAATAATAAATACCTGCCAAAGATGAGACACAAATAAATCACACCACCGCACAAGCCCTAGGCATTCTGTTGGCAAACTGGGTTTTTATTTTGTTTTACATTTTTTATCCTCACCCAAGGACATTCTTTTCATTGCCTTTAGAGAGTGAGGAAGGGAGACGGAAACACTGATGTGAGAAACACTGATCGGTTGCCTCCTGTAGGTGCCCAGACTGGGGATCAAACTTGCAACCTAGGTATGTGCCCTGATTAGGAATTGAACCCACAACCTTTCAGTTACGAGATGACACGCCAAGCAACTGAGCCACACTGGTCAGGGCAGCAAACTGGACTTTAATGTTGGTTTGCTGCCTTTTGTTTCTTCCTCAGGTTTGTAGCATTCCCACTTTGCTATCCCAGGGCTGAAGTCGAGACTTGGGTTCCGTTTCACTGAACACGAACAGGAAACACTGTTAAGTGCCACGCACGGTGCTAGATGCTGCGCGGACACCGAAAGCTGCCCCGGCCCCAGGGCGCTGACCGTCTCAAAGAGAGTCCATCCAGCACACGGCAATGCAAGTCAGGGCAGACCACGGGACAGGAGGGAGGGGCTTCCGGTGGGAAGAGTGCACTCTGACCCAAGGACGCAGCCAATGAAGTATTCCAGGAGTTTCTCCTTCTGAGGCAGTATGAGTGCCCCAGCAACGGAACTTCACCTGATTTCTGCCTCCCAGTTTCACCCTCGTATTGCCACCAGGAGCATAATCTACAGATGACCTCTTGCCACCTATTCGTGACGGAAGAGCACAAAAGGAGGAGCCCCCGAGACGCCCACGGAGGCCTCCGCCCTCTGCACTGTCCCGCAGGAAGGTGTCTCCAGGCCTTATGGCAGAGCTCAGAGCCAGTTTCTCCCTCCCTGAAACCTGACCAGGTGTGACCGCACCCGGGGGCCCTTCCTGTCTTTATCTGACACCCTTACTTTCTATGCTCTGGCCACTACCCAAATGTGACAGTTTCTCCAAGCTGGTAGATGACCTAAAGCTTTGATCTGCCTTCCGCCTTTGCTGCAACATTCAGGGAAAACGCTGCGCCGAAATCCAACCCTGACCACGAGAAAAGTACCACTCAGCTTGGGTGTGTCAGTGCCCCCGCCCCCCGCCACCTTCTCGGGTCACCTCCCCTGGTTTAGGCTGCAGTTCTTGGAGTGGATGGTGTGCTAAGTACTTTGCATGAGAAATTTAACTGTCTGCAGGGCTGCGTTTCGCACGCACATATGAAGACTCATCTCTGACGTGTAAAATCGGTCTCCGCTGCATGAACGCACGCACACACACGGGCAGTGAGCCACAGGCGTCTTTGTTAACGCTTCCTCCTGGTTCTTGGCCAGACGGCTTTCACCTGAGTTAAAGCGACTCCTGACTCCTAATGCCGTGTAACCTTGTCTCCCTCAGGAGAAAGAGAAAGCACATCGAAACTGAGATCTGACAGGAAACAGAGAAAAGGAAGGCTTTGACTATCAGTCAGATGCGTCTAGTTTTACTTCCAGAAATTTAGCCTCAAGAAATAGTCGAGCCCTGGCTGGTGTGGCTCAGTGGGTTGAGTGCCGGCCTGCGCACCAAAGGGCCGTCGGTTCGATTCCCAGTCAGGGTGCAGCCCGGGTCCCCAGTAGGGGGTGCGTGAGAGGCAACCACACATTGATGTTTCTCTCCTCCTCTTTCTCCCTCCTTTCCCCTCTCCCTAAAAATAAACAAATAAAATTTTAAAAATAAATAAAATTAAAAAGTACTCAAGACAGATGTTCATAATTATTTATAAGAAATGAGAACTAACAAGTGAGAAAATAAGCACTAGTTAATGTGTTTAACTGCTTACCAGTGCATCAAACACAAGAAAGTCGTATGTTTCATTGTCTGACATTTCCATCATTATGTTAAAAAGTGCATCTAGCGTATCTTGCAAAAACTGAGGAAAGAAAAACAGAGAGGTTATTTGTGCTTTTGGTTCAGCTGCATACTGCAGAAATTTGGGGATAATTAAGTTTTAATGGCATAGGTTTAAAAATAGCATTTGCTTAAAAATCACACTTGTTTCCCAATGTAGCTAACAGGTTTCATATTTACAATGACAGGTTTAATTTAAAGTGGTGAAGCAATGATACAGTGGGTACATTTCTAAGTATGACTATTCAAACATACCTTAACAATCTCTCCTCCTTCCACCTCCATTAACTTCTTTAAGTTATGTTCAATGTTCTGGGAGTTTGAACGCCAATTTAACAAGCCTAACAGGTCAACTAGGAGAAATGATCACAAACCATAAACATTAGACACCGATGAGAAAGAGCAACCCCGGACCATTTCAGGGCAGAGCTACAAAACTCTCCAGGAAAGACGACAGCTCCTAACGGGGGCCAATGCCTTACGCATTCTTTAATTTACTGCGTCCTATCTAAATCAGAGAAATACCTCGTGGTCTTCCGTTTTTCAAAGACAAAAAGAAAATAACCACTAATGGTTAGGAACATAAAACGATACCTGAATAGAACTCGCATTTTGCAAATAATGGCACCCCAGCCACACAGCCGACGCCTGCTGACGCCTGGCACGCTCCTGCCCGGAATTCACGGCACCTGTTTAGTTTCTCCCTTGTCACTAATGCATGTCTCAGTGGATTCAAAGGGAAAAGGGAACTTACATGCCCACGTTAATTCATTTAAACATCACATCCACACTGTAGAGTGGATTTGATTTTGCTCCTTTCTGGAGATGAGGAAACTGAGGCTTTGTGAAATTGAATTCCTTGCCTTAGGTCACACAATTGCCAGGGAGCGGGAGGGATGGAATTTAATTACGGAGTTATCTGATTCCAGCCAATCGTGTTGTGGCGACTCTGACAGCGAGCCTCCCTGGGGTCGCAGAGACAGTTAAGCAAGCCAGGTAAGTTGCTGAGAGGCAGAACAGATTCACGGCCCTTCAGGTAAGTCTGGGACAAAAATCTTGTGATGACTTTGCATTTAAAATGCAGAATTTTGAATTTTTAAGCCACTCACAGCTTTAGTGACTGCTGAGCTACTGAAGTATGCCAGGGAAATACACCAGGTGTCTGGGCTGTTACTACTTTAACTACTACTATAGCAGAAATTTATCTAGTAAAAGCAGCGATACATAGCTTTTAATGAATGGATACACACACACACGTGCGCACATATAAAAGTAGTTGAAAACGGCAGTTCTATACTGTTCCTTAGAAGAGTCGGTTTGTGTCACTGGTATGTTTGTTTCATTGGCTTGCATATTGTTTGGTCCCTCGAAGTCTCTAAAACCCAGTGCCTATAGGTTCCCCATTGTGAACAGAATAAAGCCCCCAAACCACTCACGGAAGGCAGCGAGGCCCCCCTGTGGCCCTCCTGCCAGCCCCATTGGCCACCGCTCTCTTTCTGTCCCCAGTAGGCAGGCCCCCACACGACGGCATGCTCTGAAACCGCTCCCTGGTTTTGCATGCTCTCTTCTCTTTGTCTGAAATGCACCCAGTTACTAAGTATTTGTAAACTCCTACTTAAATTTCAAGACCCATCCCAACCTTTATTTCCTCTGGGAAAAACTTCCCAATCATTCTCTGCTGTGGGCACTCCTTCCCACATACACACGCACATACAAAAAATAACAAATAATACAGACACGCGTGGTGTCTCTTTTGCTCTTCCCATAGATTTCGGCCACTTAAGGCTGGAACCACACTGCTTTCATTCTTATAACCCTCCCATGCTGCTAGGTGCCTAATAAGTGTTCAATGCCTGTTTGATGGAAGAATGAATGGATGGATGGATGGATGGATGGGTGGGCGGGCGGATGCATGGATGGATGAAAACAGAGCCAGTAGCCCTGAGGAAGCTGGTCATGAGCTCAATACGATCCCTCCCTAACTCGCGTCGTGCCAGGCCCATCTGCAGGCACTGCTCACATCTGTTGCCGCAGCAGGCCAGCCAATGGCGCCACTCCACTCACGACGTTGTTTCACTCACTGCTGCCTGAGAAAAGGGTCGAGACACTGCAGTCGCGCAGCAGCTTTGAGCGTCTGCAAAGAAGCCGAGCCATCCGTCAGCCCTGAGGCTTACTCCCTAAGATACTCGCGCGCCCCATCACCGCTCCTACTAGGAACGCATCTGGCATCTGGTGGATCCTAGGTCTTGGGGCCAGAAAAGCGGTGGCGCAGAGTCGTGGAGACAGCCCTGGGCTGCTGTGTCGCTGTGGTCCATGCGGGTGGATGCACGCGGCCCCAGCTGATCTTCACTGCTGCGTAACATCTACCCCCTTGTATAAATGCACCTGACTGTTTACTCCTTCTACTGCTGACGAGCATCTGGGTGGTGTCAAGTGCTTTGCTGTCACAGGCAGCTCTGCTCTGAACGCTCTAATACGTCTTCTGGTCTCGAGGTGTGGTAGCTTCTCTGAAACAGGAAACTACGGTGGGATTTCTGCAACACCGGGAATGACCATCTTACACTGTACCAGATACTATCACACGTCATCCCAAGTTGTCCCAACTTCCATCCTCAAGAGAAGCATGTGAAAATTCAGAATGTCCCCAATGACAATCCCCAAACCTAGGATAAGGAATACTTTTGGGAGAGGATTAGAAACCGCAACATTTTATCAAGAAAAGACAGGAAAACCATACGCTTTGAAGTCGTATATCCATTTGCAGGCCCAAGACCACCACTTACGATCTGAGGCAAAATATTTTAGCACTTTAACGCAAATTTGTAAACTGAGCTTAATAATGGCAATGCCGGGGTCCACACGTGCTAGGGCCTGGCTGACTGCGAATGGCCTGGCGCGGGGCCCCCACCTGCAGGAACTTGAACTTCCTTCTGCCTTTCCTGGAACAACTAATCTATCCTCACTCTCCACCCGGGCCCAGCAACACATCATCCCATAGAAACTGGGGCATTTTTTTTTTGGCAAAAATTAATGAGGAGTCTACAGGTTCTGTCTCTAACAAGGGCTGGTTGTTTTTAACCTTTTGAGTCTGAAGGACTTCTAGGCCACAGAGAAATGCCTTTGGTTACGGTCTCTGCAGAAAGAATGGCTGCCCTGTCAGTCAGGAAAGGGCTGCAGAGACGGATGGTGTGCGAACACTCTCCAGCTTCTTCCTTCTCAGGGGAAATTACATCGGCTCTTTAACTTTCGCCTCAAGTCAGAGGAAAGCAACTACGTGAGCAACCCACGAGCACCCTGCTTTCTCGGATGCTCACGGTGTCCTGCTGGTCTCCCCTTCTTTCCTGCATCTGCTCCCTCTTCCTACCCCCACCCATCTCGACTGAGAGTATGCCTCTCTGGTCTAGATCAGTTTACCTCCTTAAATCTTTTGGGGGACAGGATGTTACTTACGACTTTTTTTTGGTATGACAGGACGAGTTTTTCTGAGATCTAAACACTAGGAGTGAGAGATGACAATAAGGAAAGAGGACAGTCCCCCCCGCATGGAATCCCCCATTGGAACCCCCCTGGTGGTAGAACGGGGCACACCTGCGCTGTCCAACCCCAAGGCCACCAGCCGCCCGAAACTACTGCTCCCCTGAAACGGGATGAGTGAAGAAGGACCTGAATTCATAGCCTCACTCGATTGTCATTAAATGTCACAAGCTCCGCGAGGACAGTGGCTGTCCCAGCCGGCCAGCACAGGCCTAGGACATTTAGAAGCTGGGCGACGTTGGTACCAGCAGGTGCAGCGTAGGCGCCCCAACGGCTGGCGAGGAGCTAAGAAGCAGCAGAACAGCACGGTTATCTCTAGAAGAAATTCCTTTTGCTCGGTATTAAGAGTTAATTTTCACACTTTTATTACTTCTTTTCTTTAAGCTCTAGTCTCTCGGAGTGAAAACCAACTAGATGTTCGATAAATGTTATCACTCCCAAACATCCCTTGAGAGTCCCCAAAATACACAAATGCTTTATATAGTCTACTACCATACTTAAGAAGTAACGTTCTGACGTGTCATAGTTAAAAATTTGGAAAATACCAAAAAGAACAAAGAAAATAAGGACTATCTGAACTTCGGTAGTTACTCCTTCTTGTCTCTTTCTGTGTGCGTCTCAGGATGACGGCAGTGGTAACGGTAGTTAACATTCGTATAGTGTTTACAGGGGCTGGACACTGTTGCTTTGCTTCGGCTTATTTTAATTCACTTCATCCTTTGCAATATATGTGATTATTACTCCCCCTTTAAAGGTGAGGAAACCAAGTCACAGGGAGACGAAGTGGCTGCCGAAGATGAGACGGCTACCGAGGGACAGAGCTGGGAACTGAGCACAGGCAACTGGCTCTAAATCGTCCTCATATATTTAAACAACACTGAGATTTCACTCTACATAATGTTAAATTTTTTTTCATGTCTTTGATTATGTTTTAAAATACATTTGGCGGCTGCATACAGTTTGCTACTTAATTCCACTATATAATTCAAACTGGTCCCAAGCACTGGACACTGAGTTGTTTCCACTTATTCCCCTGTTATGAATCGTAAGAAGACATCTTTATATATTAATCTTTGTGCACACCTCTCACTGTTTACTTGGGTTCAATGTCTAGGGGTCAAACTACTGGGTCAAAGGGTCTGAACACATTTTAAATCTTTGATACACCTTCTAAGCCATCTTCCATAAATACCGTAGCATTTCACCGGGTACCAGCAGTTCATTACGTCTACTTTTTACGTAGCAAGGATGATGTGGATGATTCAAGTCTGTCATGCTGTCTGTGAAACTCAGAAAGTTTTCTGGGTTAAATTTTTGTTTTATTTTAATCAACAGATATTTCTGAGTAGTTTGAGGCTCAAAGGAAAACGAAGCAGAAAGAACAGGGCGTTCCCACCAATCCCGCCACGACTCCCCCGTTTCCCGGTAGCACTGTACATCCTGCCATGCATTTGTCGCAACTGACATAGTTCACTACCTGAAGCCCACAGTGTGCGCCAGGGCTCACTCCATGAGTTCGCTCTGTGTGTCTCGACAAATGTATAATGACCTGTATTTGTTACAATATCACACGGCGCCGTGATGCTGCTTTAAAATCCCCTGCGCTCTGCCTACTCATCCCGCCCTCTCTCCCCCAGAGTCCTCTGCCACCACAGATCTTTATATTGTCTCCAAAGTTTTGCCATTTTTCTGGCTCAATTTTTGGTGAGTGTGCTTTTACTTTCCAATGGGTATCAGCTTTGAACTTCCCTCTTTTAAGTCTAGACACTTGTCCAAGTTGATGTACTATCCATGTTCTCTAGCCAACTACGATTCCCCAAAACAGTATCGACCCTTCCAAAGATACCCAACCTCCGATCCTTGACTGCGCCTTACACCTAAACTCTCGTCTTAGTACTGCCCTAAGGAAAAGCCCTTGCCAGGTACCCCTCCCAAGTCTTCTAAGTTGCCTCCCAAAGGCAACTGACCCACAGCACCGCATGGCACAGCATGGCACGGCACGGCACGGGGTGGCAGGATGCCTGGGGCTGATCCCTTGAGGAGCTAACTCCCCGGCTCACTGTGTTCAGTAGGACTCCTTGCACGTTACGTGAGTCAAGTGAGTAAGAAGCAACTCTTGGTTATCAAATGCCGTGATAGACACCAGAGAGGTTAAAAGATATTAGAGATTTCAAGGAGGAACAAAATGAAGCCCATTTTAACTGTTCAGCTGATTTCATGGAAAAAATCTGTGCCTGCTTGGGGAAAAACGGGAAAGAGGAAGCCCTCTGGGGGATGGACGGAGCTCCCCGCCACGGGCCGGACCTGTCTGTGCCGGAGACGGGCTGCACTTCTCTGCCGGTGTCCTTCCCTAATCACTTACATCTCTCATCACACACATTACACAGGACACATTATCAGAGGTCTTTTGAAGGGAAGAAACGTAAGACTTTCTGATTTTACATAAGTTAAGTTCTTAATTTCCTTTGTCCAGAGGAGGACCCCATTTTAAAGCCATTATCTGGCTGTTTCAGTCCAAAAGCTGCAAAACGGCAAATAATTAAATCAGTTATAAAAAATTTGTAGCACAGTAAATGCCAACCTGCAGTACATGTCAACAGGCCTGTTATCTATCGAAGCCCAAAGGCGGCACCAGTAGAGGCCAGAACTAACGTGACACATCCCTGTCTCAGACACCGTTTACTGAGCACTGTTGTAAAATCCAGAAAAGAACCTGTGGTGGGTCCCGTTAATAAATACATTTATAGGTTTGACGAATTTAGAAAATACCAGAAATGCTTCTGCTCCAGTTTGAAAGATGCACAGCAAAAACCTCAGAAGGCGCTTAGCTGTTTGATCAGAGCATCTGGTCGTCCCGGGACATCACATAAATCCAAGGTGCCCGCCATCCCAGCTCAGGAGACGCTGCCCCCACTCGTCCGGCCCCTGAGTCTAACATAGGCTCCCAGGAGGACTAAGCAGAAAACGCACTCTGGTGCCACGCCGTCGCCACACCTACCGTTCTGGGTGAGCTTTGTGGAGCAAATGACAGTGGCAATCTGAAAGCTATCTTTTGTGCTGTCCTTGGCTGGGGTCAGGTTGGCCAGGGTTTTGGATGCCTGGAGCTCTTTTTCTTCCATCTCCACCTTGGTTCCAGGTAGGGTCAGGTAGTACTTGGCATCTTCCATTTTCTTGTTCTCTCCCTGAAAAGGCAGCATGTCAGCAACACCAAATGACAGGCAAAACCTCTGACATGCCAACGAAAAGAGTATGTCGTGGACACAGCGCACGTCCAGCATAGGAAATGAGGTTTATCACGTTACGCCTAGATCCCTTCCCACGCGGAGATCCCGCGATACCTTCCCAGAGCCAGAGCCCAGAAATGATTTCAATGTTGAATGAAAATGGAGTAAGTTATGAGCTAGACCAGCAATAAATAACCTAGGTCTCTGCTATAAATAAATGCATAATAAAGAATAAGGTTGGATTTCAATGTTTTGAACCTCTCAGTGGTCACAATTATACATCGTTGAGCTGACTGGCTTCGTCGGGAAGAAATGGCTTGCTGTGCCTTCCACACTATTTATGAACTAATAACAGCTCGAAAGGAAAGTACAGATCAGGTAGACACCATCTCGAAAAGGCTGCCAAGTCTGCGATACTGCTGGGAAAGTGAGATCTTCCAGCATCCACTTTCTACTCTAAAATCTCAGTAGGTGCGATAGCTCTGGAGCAGTGAGAGGACAAAGCTGTCAGGGAGGGAAACGGGCCCGATCGCGGAGAAGCGGTGCCCGGCTCACGCTGATGACAAAAACCACAACCTACCACACGCACCACTCTCGGACCCAGCCCAACAGTGTCAGCGCCCCACCCAGGGGACAGGGCGAGGGGGCAGCCCTCGACTGGCCCCTGCCCTGGAGCGCCACCTGCAGGGGAAGGAGATGAGACGGATGCAAGGGCACTCTCTGCAGAAAGGGATGGGATGCCCTGCTCTGCCGCTGGTGGGACGCGGCCCTCAGGGATTCTTTAAAGGGGCAGATGCCATAGCTCTAGAGAAGTTTTTGATGTTCATCCGCGTTCAGTCCGAAAGGAACCTCGGGAGCCCATCTCAGAAAGAGCCGGCATCTCCCCAGCCACCCCCAGGCCTCGCTCGCTCGCCCCACCTTGTAAACCACCAGGCTGTGCCTCCCGTCCCGCAGGGTGGTGCCGTCCGGGTTCATCAGCCTCACGAAGGCCACCCCAAAGGCTCGCTCCGACTTGTCTCTGGCTGAAAGACAGAAATAACGTGTCTGAGCAGCGCAGCGAGAGCATCGGCAAGTGCCACGGTGACGTCTGACTTCACGTTTTGTTCTGAGGGGCGACAGCCGTCTGTGCTAAAACCAGCACGGGCCGGCAGGTTACAATAATCCGCCCGTACCGTGTGTGCCACGGGCTCCTATGGAAATATCTCCCAAGGGGAAATCTTCTGGTGCCTCCAGGGATGCTCCTCTCTCTACATCCCCAAACGGATGGGACCAGCAGCCACGGCCATCGAAATCAGAGATGCGCATGTCTGCACCGACTCCGCCCCATGTCAGTTCCGTGTCCTGAAAACCCCTGGAACCTGTGCCTCCTCTCTCCTTCCCTTCCGTTCCTACCCAAGCTCGGGCCGCCCTCACCCCCCCCTCTGTTTCTACAGGACCTTCTTGTCCCGTCTGTCCGTCTCTAGCCCTGTCCACCCATCCCCTCCTCTACACCACAGCCAGAGTGAGATTCCAAAATCGAACCCGATCAGGTCAGCGACCCTGCTCCGAAGCACTTCCACGAGGTTTCCGCTCTCCTCCTCCTTCCCAGGCATTAGCCCAAGTGCCAGGAGAGGTGGGGGGTTGTGCTCTGCAGCTTCGGGGAAGGACGGTCCCCTCCCAATTCCTTCTCTTTGGGTCTGAGCTCACTGTGCCCCCTACTCGGATGCCCCTACTGTAGACACAACTCTTAAGGTCTGCTCTCACATGCCCCCACGTTGGCTAAGCAGTGACCCACTTATGTTATCCATTCCCACTCTGATGACCACCTGGGCGGTGTCTAGTGTGAGGACGTTATGAACAAAGCCGTTATAATCACATACCAGCCCCCCACCCCCATAAAACATGGGGGCGGGGTTGCTGTGTGGTTATACCAATGTCTCCTCCAGAACACGGTTTAAGAGAATGTTCATCTGCCACGGCCTGGCTCCAGCCCACCTGGACCCAGACGGCAGAGGTGCCAACCTAGGTTCTGTCACTTACTAGCAGGGTGAACGTGGCTGGCCAGGTACTTAACCTCTCCGTGCTCGGTTTCTCTATGTATAAATGAGGGTACAGGCAGTACGTACTTCATCAGGTTGTTGTGGATATAAGCCAGGGACTGTGTAAACAGCCTCACTGAGTGTCTGGTACACACTAAGGCTTGGTAAATGCCAGCTCAGTATTACGTAGAGCCATATGAGACGGCTGGTATCTGACTGTTTGACATTGACTGACCAGGTGGCCAATTCATGGCGTTCAGCCTAAAATTCCGATTGTCTCCCCTGCTCCCGCCGCAGCCCTGCTGAGCTCACTTTCACACACCTTCTCCGCTGTCACCCTTTGGTGGGCTTTCTCCTCACCTTCCAGTCTCAGCTAAGATGCAAGAAATCCTACGTACGAGTCCCCAGACGGGGCGAGGTTCTGTGCTCTGTGTGCCCCAACAACTCTGCCTGCTGCTGTTCCAAACTTAACCTCATGTCCTCTTGCTCATCTTCCTCACTGGACCACACAGGCCCTTCAGGGCAGTGGCCGAGTCCCATCGGCTGTGACAGACCCAGGGCCTGGCCTGCAGTCCGGCACGTAGATGGGTCCCCTACATTCAGTGTGAAATAAATAACTGAATTTTTATGCAGTGCCGAGTTACGAGACACTTGAAGAAACTTTGCAATCAATCTGAAAACAATCCATGTTTCTCTTCTGGTCACACCTTAGGGCAGCCACTTCATTATATATAATCTGAGACTCGAAATAAGAAAACTAGTAATTTTGGGGGAGAGCAGATCCAACAGTTTCCTATGAAATAGTTTTCTTGTTGAGGGACTTTTCAGCAACATGATAACACGCAGTGTGGGGGTTTAAGAGGGAGATAAGACGTGGAGCGTTCCCTCTTCCTGTTTGACTGTGAAGCCCTTTTTGTCATAGAGCATCTATTAGCATCTGATACAAATTTAGTATTTGCAGAACACATTTTTGGGAAATTCTGATACAGAATAATAACACGGATCTTGAAAGCCCAGAATTATTCTTTTTTTTCTTTCTTTCTAATTTCCTTATCGCCAGCCCAAGAGTTCTGGCAGCACCCAGTTCCCGAGCTCTGCGGACCCACGGAAGCACCGCCCAGCAAGGGTAAGTGCGTGTTCACGGAGGCGGCGTGGGCCTCCTCGTACTCACATTCCTGAGACGATCGGTGCCGGAAGGTAAACCTCACATGGCAGCGAGCGACCTCTTCTATAGCGATGGACACCTGCGTGGTAACAAGATGTTCATCGTTTACGTTTTCCAGAACAAGGCTCCCCTGTAGGGTCTGGTCACAGACTAACTCCTATAAAGTGCGATCTGGTGGAAGGTTTTGTTCAAAGGAGGCTGAGCTATTTTCAAGCTAAAAGTCTCTCAGGAGAAGATCATCTTTGCTACTTATGAAGAGTCTGGGAATGGACGGATTACAAGTTTCTAGTG
Source organism: Mormoops blainvillei (assembly GCA_004026545.1). Taxonomy (NCBI): domain Eukaryota; kingdom Metazoa; phylum Chordata; class Mammalia; order Chiroptera; family Mormoopidae; genus Mormoops; species Mormoops blainvillei. The sequence continues at coordinate 7,904 of PVJD01002209.1, read as the reverse complement.
TCTTCTCAAGGATAAAGCAGGACATACTTCAGGGGGAAAAGATCAGCCCTTTGAGGTTTCTACGGGACCTTTCAGACTGTGAGGTGTGTATCTATACGGTATTAATTTGGGTCATAACAGGAGGGAAAGATATAGACTGGGGACAAGGAAGACTTTGGCCACTTATATAAAGAAAGGGACAGGAGAAACAGAAGTATGAGGCGATGAAAAGAGCAGAGAATTTGTGAAGCAGTTCAGTAAAGCCTGGTATAACTGTCTGATGGAATATGACACAACCATCTAAATAAGCACATCTGGATACCTTTAGCTTCGAGATAAGCAGTTTTGAAAAGCACAATGCAAATCTGAATAAACAGCATAATTCAAAACATCTAAAGTATATAAAATTGTGGACAATAGCTACTTCTGTACTGAGACATTAACACAAATGCGTCTTCTGAGTTTTCTACGGAGAACTCGGGAATCTGACATGCGCTCTGACGATCAGAGAGCCGACGGGGCCTGGGACTCGGCAGTGGCTCCGATTCAGGCTCCGACTACGAACAGCTGTGGGATCTCGGAAATCACTAAGTTTTCTGAGTCGCAGGCACCTAACGAGACAGGGCATTACAGCCCTGAATGGTTTAGTCGCAGGGCTACTGAGAGGCTCACCTGAGAGGACTGATCTGAAAAGGGCTTTGCAGCTTGTAACACACATAGTTACACTGAAAAGAGGTCCAGGGAACTTGGCGAGAGGCCAAGAAGGAAAAAATAACGTTAGGCAACTGCTTGCGGAGTATGAAAATTTCCATGGGGTTTCGGACCATCTGGGCAGCCCATGACATCATTGCAACTGGTCTCTCCATTCGAATTTCTACACACTAATGAGTGAGAGTGCCATTTAGGAAATCTGAGTTCCATAAACATAAATTCTCTTTTGCAGAATTGTAATGATCAGTTTTCTTCCTGCACCCCCTAGGCAACCTATCTAAAACTTCAGGATAAAGGAGGAATGATCTACAGGTAAAAAGGAGAAGGGAATCTAAGCGAGGCTGAGCGTGTGATAGGAGTTACACTCTCACCTTGACGGTCTCATACCAGCAGGGCTGTTTGACCTGGTAGTAGACTACTGACTTGTACTCTGAAATGCCTTCGTACCCCGCACCGGGATGAATTGCTTTCTTTAGATGGAGAGAAAAAATGAGGAGAGAGTAATACCATCCAGAACAATAAAGGTACCCCCCACACCACGCATGCGCCCTCTGCCCTCCACGTGGCCAGCCCAGGCGTGTCACGGGCAGCCATACATGGATGACATTTGGGGCATGAAGGGCAGAGTGAGAATTAGCTTCTACAACTTTCTCCGGGGGTCTCGGTGGGGTGATTGTTGAGGGCCCTGCGCCACCCTAACACTCCTCTTTGCTGCAGCTTTCGTTCCCTCCTCCCTCCCTCGCGTGTCCTCCCTCGGGGAGCAGAGGCCGAGCGAGGGCACAGGCTGCGGCGGCTGTGCGAGGTCCTGTCCACACTTGAAGGACCTGCCGTACAGGCATGGTACGGCCCCCCCGAAACTCACGACCTGCCTTTCCCAGTAACGAACCACATGGTAAGTAAAGGTTTCCACGGGGGCTCCTGCGGGCTAGTGGGCAAAGCCACGAAAGGGCTGGCTTGGAGAAGATGTGCGCTTGAACTCATGGGCTAAGGGGCTCTACCAACAGCACAAATGGGTCGCCCCCGCGCCATGGCCCACGGCATTCCGCTTGTGCCATGGCACAGATCGCTGCGTGGCTCAGTCGATGGTTTCCCTCGAAGACTATGCGTCCAAGGGGAAGCGACGGGGTGGTGTCCCTGCTGTCCCCTCAAGTGCCTACACAGGGAGCCAAGGGCACCGGCAGCTGGATTCTTGGATTCCAAAGCAGGGAACCGGGGCTCATCCGTGAGGAGCCAGCTGTCGCTGGGACAGGACAAGCCTCCTGCCTACATCCTTCCCTCAGAATCCGACCACACTGCCTCCCCACAGGGACGTCTGCCGGAACCCCAGATGGAAAGTCAAGACGCTGGGCCCATTTCCAGCTCCGCCACCAACCCTGCGTGTCCTGAGGAAACCACTTACTCTCAGGGCCGCAGCATCCTGACCGCTGAAACTAACAGGCCGCGGTAGCTGGCCTCTGCCCGAGGGCATCCAGTCGGACAGCGCTCTGCCGGGCGCGTCCACTTGGGTTCTGCTTGCCCGGTGCAGGAGAGCGGCGGGCCTTTGGTGCCTTCTGGGCACACACAAGCCACCCTGCTCAAGCCCCCGAGAAGCCGGACAAGCTTGGACGAAGCTGAGCAGTTTGAAATGGCCAAGGGCCTCGGCATCAGGGGCGTGCACACGAGATCCCAAGTGGCCTGGGGTTCTTCCCGGCCCAAGGGAAACATAAAAATAAGCATCTAAGTGGGCTCCTCCCTAAAACCGGTCATAGCTAGTCACAAACTTAACAGGTTTCATAGTTTTTCCTCATGAAGAGCCAAAGGCACCCCGTAATGAGAACCACCTCAGGCCAGGGTCCCTGGTTCTCGTGAGGAAGCGCGTGACGACAGCGGCATTTCGGGGCCACGGTGCGTACCTCCACGATGTTGCCCTCCTCGTTGTACACGGACATGGTCACCTCCACATTCTTCGGAGTCTTCTTTTTCCCTTTGTCAAACTCGCCGTGGATCAGGGTGACATAAATGTCATTGCGAACATCTCCTGTAACGGGACAACCCAGCCCGTGAAGGGTGCTGAGAGACGTCACTTTCAATTTTCAGGATGTAACACCATAGCTCTAAGGAAACCGGGAATGGCCCGACCTGACTTCACAGTGAGCCACTCACACAGCACTTTCTGCGCGTGCTGCTGACTTCGGATGGCCGCGTTCTACCCTTCCACGCGCACCGCGGTGTCTCTGAAGTGTAGTTTGGAAAAAATGAATTCTTTTCGATAGTAGTCCTTAATTCTACTTAATAACTGCTGTCTAATTATATGCGCTCAGTATATTTTATCAGGTTACAGTAGCAGATATTTCTCAGTAATGCCTTGGAGAGTGTGATATTTTAATGCATCTGAAAATAATGAAGGCTAATACTTACTGAGGGCCGATTATGTACTAGGCCCAGTTCAAAGTCTCTTGTAGGCAATAATTTATTTAATCCATATAACAATCTGATGAGATAGACACTCTGTTTCTGAAAGTCTATCAAATACTTTGTTCGTTTAAGTCAGATTGTTTTTACCGATATCAGAATAATTTTTGTTTGTCATATTTTTGGCTAACCAGCACAAAATTTTAAAAATGAAAATTAGTAAATGTGTACCCCCACAGTGAAGGACGAAAAAAATTTAAGTGTTATTGAGACACAAAAATGAAACCTGGAATGCATGAAAGGCAGAGCAAGTTCCTGGTTGGAAAGACAGTATTGTAAAAATGACTCCAAAATATAGACTATATTAAACTGCCTCCCGAAGTGGAAAAGGAGATCTCGGAGCACTACAAGGAGACTGGGTGCCAATTCAGGACACATCATTTTCATAGCTTATCTGACCGGAAAAAAATTAAGGTATCGGTGAGGATGAAGAAAAAGTTGCTTATTTATATATTACAGTTGGAAATCTTAATGGACATACTCTTTGTCAGTGGAGAGGTTGACCGTTTGTGTCAAAAGCCTTAACTGACACAGCAACTTCACTGGCAATATTTGGTCAAAGTACTAAAAGTGTGGCCCATGATTATCCATAAGGAAATTCACCGTGATATTGTTTATGAAAAGTGAAACCTTGGAAACTCCCTCAATTTCCAACCACAGACAGCTGGTAGACGAAGTGGTACAATCAGGTAAGACGGTATTCATTTAAAACAGTGAGCACCTACTGTGTGCAAGCACTGCACTGTTTGGGAGAGGACGGTGAGCGTGCACCTGCCTCACTCTCACCCAGCCCACAGTCAGGTAAGGGAGAGGAGCAGTATCTGGCAATCTCACGATGAAATGCACCCTCACTGATGGGGAACAGGCCAGGCTCTGTGAAGCATGACCCTAAGTGCCAGCCTTGTCTGGAGCGTACGGGCATCTTTCCTTTGAGCGGGTACTGGACAGCTGAGAGTAAGCGAGGGCAGCACGTGCAAAGGCCCGGGGGTAGCAGACGCGATGGAAGTGTTCAGTGTGGGAGGAGTGGTGTGAGATGAGGCTACAGAGACAGAAAAGAGGGAGTCCCCCTGAGCTTCCAGGCCAAGGCTAAGAACGTGCGCCTTCATCCTACGTGTGACATCACAATGTTTTCAGCACGGGAGAAGTGGGACAAAACCAAGTGGGCTTTTCTAAAAGCTCACTCACACTGCCGTGTGGAGAAGAGGAAGTGAGGCACGAGCAAACACACACGGGGAAACCCACTGGGAAGTGATGGCGGCTGCCCAGGGAAGAGATGACAGTAGCTGCAACTTGGGTCGTGGTGATGGAAAGAAGGGTGTGGTTTTGAGAGGCCTTTTAAAGGTAAGACTGGCAGGTCTCAGCCGTGAATTTTGGGTGAGGTATGAAGGAAAGGGAGGGGTCAAGGGTGACTTTCGCATTGGTGCAACTGGATGGACAGGGTGCCACTGTCTTAGATAAAACTCAACAGAAATCCAGGCACAGATGCACAGGGTCACAAGTTCAACTGGGAATTCTCGGTAAGAACTGAGCAACTAAAGAGAGGAGGAGAGGGATCCAGTCCGGGTATGGTGCCCACTCAAGTCCCGAGGGGGAAGGAGTTGGATCTATGGTGACAGAGATCGGGGACTTGATCCTGGGGCAAGAGCGACGGATGTCGAGCAACTAACACACAGGGCAAGTGTGCAGGTGAGATCACCTAGGGATGCGATATAGATGAGATACAAAGGGGGCCACTTATGGGCTGAATTGTGCGCCCCTAAATTCTCATGTTGAAGTCTCAACTCTCAGTACCTCAAAATGGGACTGTGTTTGGAGAGAGGCCCTTTAAAAAGGTGATTAAGGTAAAAGGGGGTCATCTTTGGGCCCTGATCCCAGAGGACTGGCGTCCTTATCAGATGAGATTAGGACGCAGATGACACACAGGCTAAGGGGCACCACGTGAGGACACGGAGACGGTGGCCGTACGTAAGCCATGGAGGCCTCAGAAGGAGTCACACCTGCTGACACTTTTATCTTGGACTCCCCTCCTCCAGAACTGTGAGAAAAGACACTTCTGTTGTCTAAGCCCCCCAGTCCATGGAACTTTGTTACGGTGGCCCCAGCAAACCGATACAGGGTGTAAGGACCAAACGCCGAGGAGCGTTTGCACTTCCAGGTGAGGCAGGAGATGACGAGGGGGCAAAGGCGTCCTAGGAGGGTCTCGGGGGATGGAGAAAGGGAGAAGGGTGGGGATTAACAATGATGGAAGAGGAGTCTGTCAAGAAGGGAGTGACCACCAGGGTCACATGCTGCAGACAGACCAGAGATGATCACCATGCTAAAAACTATCCTTTGGACTCAGCGACTGCAATCTTTAGTGACTCCGGTGACAGCCATTCTGGAGCGGCTGGAAGGTGACTGGCAGGTGTGGAAACGGTATAACTGCTTCTAAGAATCGAGCTGTGAAGACGTCAGCCCAAGGTAAGAGGGGAAAGTGGTGGGGAGGGAGGAGTTTGGGCGCATCTGAAGCCATTTAATAAGGGGTGATGCGAAGCTACCAGGTGAGGGGTGGAGGCCAAGCTCCAGTATTTCTCGAGCCTGGCCGACCGCTAGGAGCCCCTGGGAGCCTGGTCCTACAAGCTGAATCAGAGTTTCTGGAAGAGTCTGGGAATCTGTGTTTTAATGTTTCCCAGGTGACCCGGATTTGCTGATCCAAAGACGAGCGTTTGGGAGCCACGGGATGATTTTAAAGCCTACTGTTGTCCTGGTAACCTGCGACCCAACCCCATGGATATAAGGAACCTCTCCAGCCAGATTTCGAAGATAAATTCACTTTGTCCAAAAAATAAAATTCTCTCTTTCATTTATCTCAGGTTTCTGTAGTGCTGTAGCAATAAAACTGCCTTCAGTTGTTCAAGTATATTACCACTACTTATTTTTTGAAATAACAAGACAAAAACATTTTCCCAGAATGTTGATGACTATGTATCTGGGTGGAAGGCTTTGGAAGGCAGGTGAAAAACTACCTTCTTTCATAAGATAATTTCCACTTTATAGTTCTTTTCTTCATTCATTCCTCAAATATTCTTTTAATACCTACTTTGTGCAGACGTGCACAGCAGCAAATTATCGCTGCTCGTTCATCTCCCCAACAGAAACAAAACCTTATGTTGCTTTAAAAGAACCAGAAGTTTCATGTAATAGATAGCAGCTTGGTTTTCTAGAATTTTTCTAATATGCCAAAGATTATTTACTTATATGTTTTACCTACCTATAAAATACGTCATATAGTCATATGTTAGTATTTATTTATAACCATACACTTTATATACAATATTTATGTAATATAATAAAATGGTAATTTTACATATTATATAAAGTTCCTCGAGGGAATGATTTCCTTTTACTAACATGAAGATTAAGACGCTAAACGGGTTAAATTGGTGGCTACGACAGAACACATATGCAGATCACCAGCATGTGGTGGAAAATAAGAGGACACTGAAGTGAGAAACCACAGGATGTTTACATTAGTGTCACCACGAGTTTGGGGACAGCCCATCCCCCCACTGGAGCTGCAGCAAAGGAAGCACAGGGTCCCGCTGAGACTGAGCTGAGCAGGCTCCTCGCTGGAGCGTCCCAGCAGGGAGCCCACACCCCTGGTGATGTCGTCCTGAGAAAGGCACGTGCAAATGACGCAGAGAACTTGTGCCACGTAGTTCAGCTTCACGACGGCCTAGGGAAGCATTTCAGACGGGCTTGTGCCAGACAGGCAGCAAGAGAGAGCGAACAGAAAATTCGAGTTACATTCAGAAGCGCGATCGCGGCCTTGCGCGCTGGGTTGCTCCCTAAGGCGCAGCCCCGCTGGTACCGCCCGCGGTCTCCAGACCGCTGAATGCAGGTAACTAAATCCCTGGATCAGTGTTGTTTCTGCTGTGCTGTGAGAAGTAACTGCTTCATGGAAGGAAGTCCTAGAGGAAGCAGACAGGTGACTCAACAAAGTTTTTACCTGGAAGTATTATTTCGGGAAAGCCCATTTTTCGGGCGATTGCTGTCGATCTATCCACCAAGTGTGAAAAATTCTTCCGAACTTGCGCGAGGTCTCCCGGCAACAGCTTCAAGGACACCCAAAGCCCTTTGAAGAGATACAGGGCAAACTTTTAGTTCTCTGTGTGACCTGTGCGGTAACACGCACTAACACTGGGAAAATCTGTTGTACTGATACACAGACGGAGTATTATAGGATGAAAACCCTCCACTGGTTAATTTATCATTTTAATGACACTCCATCAGGACTTGCAGGCTGACAGAGATGTGAACGCATGTTTACTCTGGGGGAAAAAAAGGGTAAAGATAGCCCCTCACAGACACCAAAATGCTGTAGAGCTACAGTAATGTATGATAGTAATGGTAAAAAAGTTATGTGAATCAATGGGAACAATGAGATTAAGTATTATAATACAGGCAACTTAATATATAGCAAAAGAGGCACAACAAATCTTGGGGGAAAACCCACAACAATCTCATAAATGTTCTGGGATAATTTCCTGCTACTTAGAACAGAATCTATGTAATTTCTCAACTGATATTTTCATTAAAATAGATTCCTAATACAAAAGTAGACAGGAAATTAAAAGAATAAATAAAGGTATACTTATTAAATCTCTGATAATGAACCATTTTCTAAATATAGAAACAAACAAAATCATAAAAGCAAAAAGAATTACCTACATATAAGCTGAAGGTTTTGATAGTCATAAAAAAATAAGTATACTATAAAGTCG